>JAEIFK010000219.1:0-572500 GCA_018901825.1 Drosophila funebris
CATGTATTATATTATAAAATAGTAATAAGTAAATATAAGTATATTATAATGAATAAAATATGAATATTTAAAAATGCAATACTATTGACTTTTTATTGGCATGTATGAATTTCAGCTGGGATGACCATTGCTTGCCTGGAATTTAATGAAAAGTATTAGGTAGTAGGTGGTATTGACACTTGCTTTTGGTATATTTCGGCTGCTGTGCCTTGGCTGTTGGTAGATTCTGTATTGTACTGGAAGAGCTTAGATAAATTCGAAAGAAATGCATATAGTTAGTTGGTTATTTTAGAATTTGTCAATATTTTTCATATATTTGTCGTAAGAAATGCCGCCATTGCTTATGAATATATTCCAAGGGCTGAGTGTAGTTGAGATTGTTGTCATTTGTATAGCAATGGCTGCTTGGATTGAGTAATGAGCAATGGAAATTGAGTAGTGGGTTTGAGTCTCTGGTTTTAGGTGTGTGTATATGATGTGAGTTGAACGGCAGTGTCAGGTACTATTAGTGGTGGTTGTGGTCATGGGTGTCATGGGCTATCATGTGCACACACCGACATATGAGGTGCTGGGTCAATATAAATGAATGGCAATGGGTCGGCGTGCAATTCTACCTGCTGGCTGTAGTGCATATGACTGAATTTGTGGTGATGGATGAGTGCAGGTATAATTGTAGACGCGTGCCTTTTTGTTAACCCTTTTTGTTGGTTTGCCCATTTGCAATTAGTAGAATGTGGGTTAATCCTGATTTGTTTACATTTTTATGATTGGCGACCCTTTTTTATGGTTTTGTTGACACGATCAGTGGACTTAATTGTTAGGGTCGCTTTGTTTTATTGGCTTTGAGGGTATTTTATGACTTATTATGGATTGTAATGATACTACTCGATTCTCAATGATGGTATATTTGTAGTGTGATTCGTTGGGCAGTTTCAGTTGAATACCGTGCGCCATAGATGAAACGTTGTTGTGAAGACGATTGTACCCGAAAAGTGATTGTGAAGTACTAGTGATTTGTGCGCGTGTCAAAATACTTTGACTGTTAACCGTAATGCAAAAGTGAAGAAGCTGATCGACACCTCATCATACGAGTGCCAACGTATTATGGCAACATCTCACCTCATCACACCAGTGGAAAAGTTTTAGTGCCTTCACCTCATCACACAAGTGCCTAAGTTTTTGTGCCTTAACCTCACGATACATGTGCCAAAGTTCTATGTCAAAATCCACGACATATGTGCCAAAGACTTAGTAAAAAAGTCAGAAGAACTTGTGCCAAAGACTTGCAAAAATTTTCACAACAATAGTGTCAAACACTTGTAAAAATTTCAACAAAAAAGTCAAAGTGCCTACCAACAAACACTTGGAAAAATTTTCAACAAGAAAGCCTTTAAAATAAAAGACTTAGAAAAATTTCGAGAAAAAAGTGCCAAACATCAAAACACTTAGAAATTTTCGAACAAAAAAGTCTTAAAGACTTAGAAAAATTTCGCTAAAAAGTGCCAAACATCTATAAGAATCTTAAAGACTTGGAAAAATTTCGCTAAAAAGTGCCAAACAACAAAACACTTAGAAATTTTTGGATCAAAAAAGTCTTAAAGACTTAGAAAAATTTCGCTAAAAAGTGCCAAACATATAAAAGACTTAGGAAAAATCTTTATAAAGACTGTGTCAAACACTTAGAATAATTTCTCTAAAGTGACTTAAACACTTAGAAGAAAAATCACTCTTCTAAAAACTTCTTTGGAAAACAAAAGGATACGTGAACATTAACGACCTTTGCCAAACTACTGGAAGCATACCTCTTTCAGCACGCTTTGGTAAGAAATTCCAATTATATCCTATTCACTATCTTACTCTATATTTTCACTACCAATCTACGAACCGACTCCTAACCAATCATGCCTAATTTCAATAACAAAAAGAAACGTAGTAAGGGGGCCAGCCCTAATCAAACGAAGACCAAGTCAGATAGTGAGTCCAGTTCACTGTCTGATGCCTCTCAAGAGACTATTCGTAGACTCTCGCCAAAAAGGCAGAATGCCCTTAATAAGATAATTCAGCTACTATCAGGTAGTGACTCTGATGAGGAGAGTGACAGAATTATTGATATTCTGACTTGCTCTCCCATCGCTTCTAACCCTACTCCTCTAAACTCTTCATTACCTCAGGCAGAGCTGCCATTGTCAGAGCCTGTTATTTCGCAGTCTGCTGCTAGTGCTCAGCTGCCCACTTCCTTAACGCAATCTCTGCCAAATCCTACTTTTTCGCCTCAATCTCCTACTAGTGCTGAAACCACTGAAAACTTATCAATAATTGGTCCTGTGCCGCCAGGTTTCCAATTAATAACCCCTGCGTTACCAGATAATTCGAATCTAGTGACACTTACTCCAATTAGAGCAATTCCGCCACCCAAATCTACTGCTTCTCAGTCAAAAACACGTAAATCGTTATCGGAACTCTCTAAAAATCCCAGTCACACAGCTTCAAGCTATAGGCACCTGTTTCCAAACAGTGAAACAAAGAGAGACGAGCGCCGTAGTGTAGCGCGCGTAAATTCCCGTTCAAGCTCATCTATCTCGCGGTCAGAGCAGCAAGATGCAGCTAGAACGATTCCAAATCAGCCTAATGACACATCTCATAGTAGCGACATGGATGTTGTAATAGAGCCCGCCTCTGATTCTGATGAAGACTATTCATCAGTCGTTACCCCAGTCGCCAGACAAAATGCAACTCTTGGCTTGCAATCGACCCCCCCCAATTTCAAACAATACAAACAACTCCACTGAACCAAAGACCCCTCAGATTTGGATTAATTACATGGGCAATTTCAATGAGCTGATCAGAAAAGTTAGCGCCGCAGTAAACAAAGATACCTTTGTAATCAAGCTAGGCGGCCCAAACCTTATCCGTTTCAACTCCCGCACAGCAGAAACATATCGCGCCTTAATCTCATTTTTCGCGAAAAACAAAATTGAGTACCACACGTACCAGCAGCGCTCAGAGCGATCCATTCGTGTTGCCATTCGTGGCATACACTCATCCACTCCCATAGAACGCGTCACTAGCGAGCTAAACAGCCTCGGCTTCGCTATACGCAACTGCTTTAACCCGACATACAAGAACACCCGCGGTCCCGGCACATACTCGCCAAACTTGTTCTTCATCGAACTCGACCCAAACAGCCCAAACAATTCAGACATTTTCAAATTGAGTACCCTGTGCCAATACTCAATTCGAGTTGAATGGCGACGCTCGAACGAGTCAGTCGTTCAATGTCAGCGATGTCAAAAATTCAACCACACAGCCAAATACTGCCAACATTTGCCTGTGTGCGTTAAATGCGGCCAAAACCATATGACCCAGGCCTGCACTAAGAGTAGGGATACCCCTGCTAAGTGCGGTAACTGCAATGGGGATCACACAGCGAACTACAGAGGTTGCCCACACTATGTAAAGGTCCTCAGTAGTAGAAAGAACCTGTCCCAAAATTCAAACTCAAGCAGCCCAAATCCCACTCATCGTCAGACTAACACCAAATCTACCCAACAGCAAACAACCACTCAATCTACCCGTACCACCCCTTACTCAAATCAAAATCGTCACAATTCCTCTCGGCCTCGTCCGCAATTCAAATCTCACAGTCAGCCACTAGAAGATTTTCAAACTCTTCTAGCACAAGCTAATAACTATTCACCTTCCACAACCACCTCGTCATTTAACCCGTACCCTATGTTCATTAAGATGTTCCAGAAACATCAAGAACTTATCGGTGAGCTGCAAGAGCACATTCGATCCCTCCATAGCCTCGTCCTTGTCCCTCGTCCCACACCCACAACCTATGCCTCTGTCACAGCCAGTAGCACAAATCCCCAACCAACCTCAATTTCTGCCTCCACTGCCACGGCAGAAGCACCTTCTTGTCATAGTCCCGCTCAATGTTAGGTCTTCGTCTTAGTATATGGAATGCAAATGGCATATCCAGACGCTCAGACGAGCTTTACCATTACCTTATAGGTAATCATATTGACATTATGCTTGTGAGTGAAACTCACTTCAATCATAATTCACACATAGACATTCCCGGTTATAATGTAATAGTCGCAAACTCCCCAAATCGCAGACTTCGCATTGGTGGAGCGGCTATTATTATTTCCAACTCCCTGTCATACCAAGCTCTACCGCCTATCTCAGAGACATTTGTTCAAGCAGCTAGCGTCTCAATACCCACAGAACTGGGTCAAATTCGCATTGTCGCATGCTATTGGCCTCCAGGCCACAAACATACTCTCACCAAACCTATTCTCACAAACTTTCTCAGCCAGATAGGTCCAAATTGCCTCATTGGAGGCGATTGGAACGCGAAAGATAGACTCTGGGGCAACTATCGTAGCTGCCCAAGAGGAAAAATCATCTCAGACTTTGTTCTATCTTCTGCCCATTACAATGTCCTCTCATCTGCAGAGCCCACCCACTATCCTACCAATAGCAACATTCCATCTGTGATTGATTTTGCATTATTTAACGGCATCTCTCCTCACCGCCTCTCAATTCGCCGCCAAATGGACCTATCTAGTGACCACGTCCCTCTAATTATAGACTTTTCAATATCCACTCACTTTTTAGTCCCTAAAAATCCCCGTCTTCTCACGCGATATTCAAACTTGAAAAAGTTCCGTCAGCAGCTTAACGCTGATACTCAACTAAACTTTGAAATCTCTTCCACAACTGATGCAGATGACATGCTAAATGTCTTTGCTCAAAAAATCTATTTCGCTGCTAACGCAGCATCCACCGCCCCCCATCCACACCCATTACAATCTCCTTTACATAACTCCCGCCAGCCCTCAGATCTATCCAGACCTCCAATCAAAGCTGAGATAGTCGAATTAATCCGCCTCAAGCGCAGATTGCGCAAGAGATACTCCCATACCAGACTATTTGAAGACCGTCTAGCATGGCAACAAATAAGTCGAAAATTATCTCAGCTTCTTCAGAAAACTCGTTCAGACCATTTTAACAACATCTTATCAAACGCTGACCCTAACAAAAAGGGTGGTTTCAATCTTTGGCGTGCCTGCAAAGGCCTCAAAGAACAGCCTCATAAACACATGCCGGTCAAAAATCAGCAAGGCAATTGGTGTCAAACCGTCAACGAGCAAGTTGATGCCTTTGCTGACGAGTTAGAAGACAGATTCAAACCCTTCAATCTCTGCTCACCTGAGCATGCTCACTCTGTCCAATCCTCACTAGCAAACTCTCAAATAGCAAACAACCCAAATTCCAACATTCGCCATGTAACCTTCCCTGAGCTAAAATCCCTTATCAAACAACTTCAAGTCAACAAAGCCCCCGGCTGTGACAAAATTGACAATTTTGTCATAAAATCACTTCCCCACCGTGCCATTCTCTTCTTAGTCAATGTCTTTAATTCCCTTCTTCGCCTCCACTACTTCCCTACGGCATGGAAATGTGCAAACATTTCCATGATCCCGAAAGGTGGAGGCAAATCTCTCTCAGATCTTGGAAATTATCGTCCTATAAGCCTTCTGCCTTCAATATCCAAACTCTTTGAGAAAATCATTTACACTCGATTAAACGACCAAATCGAAACCATACAGCTCATTCCTGACCACCAATTCGGTTTCAGAGAGGGCCACAGTACAATTCAGCAAATCCATAGGATTGTACACCATGTTAATAGCTGGTTTGAACGCGGTTTTAGTACTTCTGCTGTCTTTTTAGACATTGCACAAGCCTTTGACCGCGTTTGGCATGAAGGCTTACTTTTCAAACTCAAATCAATTATACCTTACCCCCTTTTCAATATCATAAAATCATTTCTGACCAATAGATCCTTTGTTGTCAAAGACAGAGGCACTCTATCATCAAAAAGGCCAATATTAGCCGGCGTCCCCCAGGGTAGTGTCTTGGCACCCCTTCTCTATAACATATTTACCCATGACATGCCCACCATAGCAAACACTTTCAAAGTCGACTTTCCCGACTGCCTCACGGCTACCTATGCTGATGACACAGCTTTTCTTATTAGTGGCTACATACCTGTCATCACCAAAAACATGGAACAACATTTGACTAAATTCTTATCCTGGGCAAATGCCTGGAATATAAAAGTCAATAGTTCCAAGTCCAAACATCTCATATTCTCCCTTCAAAATAGAATAGTTTGGCCTGACGTGTCTATTGACAATGTCATTATACCGTCAGTCAATTCAGCCAAGTACCTCGGTCTTCACTTAGACAGAAAGCTTCTATGGATCCGTCATATCCATATTACGAAGCAATCCCTCCTGACCAAATTTAAAAAATATCACTGGCTTCTTAACCCCAGTTCTCGCCTGTCTCAGTCCAACAAACTTCTAATTTATAAACAAATTATCGCCCCCTCATGGCACTATGGCATTGAGCTCTTCGGCTGTGCCTCCGACACAAATTTGCGCAAAATTCAAGTTTGCCAAAACAAATTCCTTCGTCTCATACTCTCTCCCCCCTTATTACGTTTCAAACAAGACGTTACATACGGACTTACAGGTTTCCTCTGTCTGGGACGAGCTTAATCTTTTCTCTTCCAGATACTGGAATCGGCTCAGAGATCATCCAAACAAGGAAATGAAGCCTCTCCGTAACGACTCCCGTCGCCACCTCAAACGCATCTGGCCAATTGAGCTTTGCAAACGCAAAGCTCCCCCAGAGCCTACTAAATCCCATTCACCTCACTCATACAGCGCTGGACCTCATAATCAACCGTCTCCCAGCACACATATCTCACCTTTTCTATAAACTAATATTAATTCCATCTATTTTTTTCCACCCATAGATGGAACTCTTCTCCTTTTCCAAACTCTTCGCTGCACTACCTGACTGACCTAAGCATCAGGATGCAGCCCTCACTCACACACTATGACACACAGTTGGCTGGACACCACCACCAGCACTGATCAATACATCCCCGCCTACCTCCTCCCACTCCATCTCACATCACCGTGCATCGGCACCTTGATCGCTGTACAAACTCACACTTCGCTGGACCACTTATAAACGCCAGTAGCAGCACTTCCCCAGGCATCCTACCTAAATCGCTGGAGTCCTCCATCCCACTCACCTCGCTGGACCGTACTCCAGCATCACCACCAGCATCATCACCGCTGGACATTCCCATCCCACATACTTCGCTGGAACTCATCATTACGCCAGCACCAGCACTAGCACCGCTGGACCCCACCTTTTCCTTCACCGCTGGACTCAACATAAACGCCAGCACCAGCACTTCGCTGGATTCACCTCATCATACCACCAACATCGCTGGAATCCATCACCAGCACCAATGTTGCTGAAACCCACCCTCCACTTCATACCACTAACATCGCTGGATTTCATCACCAGCGTTCACCAGCCCTTCGCTGGATACCCCAGCACTCACACCATACAACACAACACACCGCCGGAATCCATCACCAGCACCAGTGCCAGCATCAACATCGCTGGACACCATCATCCCTACACACGTCGCTCCAGCATCATTCACCGCTGGACACCATCATTCCCACACATCTCTACCAAACCATCCACATCATCTTCAACCTCATCCTCACCATCAACTTCACACTATTTCGGCTTATTTTACTCACCGTCCAGTTTTTGAGAGGGCTGGACACCACCACAACAACGTTCTCGGTCTGTCTACATTGGGACAGATCGGAATCGTTTCAATTAAATCCTCTCCTCATTCCGAACATCCATCATACCTGTTGGCTCATGGCGCAGTATATTATTACTTGAAAGCGCTGACGCTGCACTAACTCTATATAGTTAAGTTTAAGCCACCCAATGTATTCTTAATCTAGCCAATTAAGACCTCTAAATCTGTAACCCCCTCCCCATTAAACTTAACTATTTTCAAACAATAAATCTTAGGTTGACGCCCTCGTGGCTCAACTGAAACAAGAAAAAAAAAAGCACCGCTGGACCCCACCTTTTCCTTCACCGCTGGACTCAACATAAACGCCAGCACCAGCACTTCGCTGGATTCACCTCATCATACCACCAACATCGCTGGAATCCATCACCAGCACCAATGTTGCTGAAACCCACCCTCCACTTCATACCACTAACATCGCTGGATTTCATCACCAGCGTTCACCAGCCCTTCGCTGGATACCCCAGCACTCACACCATACAACACAACACACCGCCGGAATCCATCACCAGCACCAGTGCCAGCATCAACATCGCTGGACACCATCATCCCTACACACGTCGCTCCAGCATCATTCACCGCTGGACACCATCATTCCCACACATCTCTACCAAACCATCCACATCATCTTCAACCTCATCCTCACCATCAACTTCACACTATTTCGGCTTATTTTACTCACCGTCCAGTTTTTGAGAGGGCTGGACACCACCACAACAACGTTCTCGGTCTGTCTACATTGGGACAGATCGGAATCGTTTCAATTAAATCCTCTCCTCATTCCGAACATCCATCATACCTGTTGGCTCATGGCGCAGTATATTATTACTTGAAAGCGCTGACGCTGCACTAACTCTATATAGTTAAGTTTAAGCCACCCAATGTATTCTTAATCTAGCCAATTAAGACCTCTAAATCTGTAACCCCCTCCCCATTAAACTTAACTATTTTCAAACAATAAATCTTAGGTTGACGCCCTCGTGGCTCAACTGAAACAAGAAAAAAAAAACTACGGCATGGAAATGTGCAAACATTTCCATGATCCCGAAAGGTGGAGGCAAATCTCTCTCAGATCTTGGAAATTATCGTCCTATAAGCCTTCTGCCTTCAATATCCAAACTCTTTGAGAAAATCATTTACACTCGATTAAACGACCAAATCGAAACCATACAGCTCATTCCTGACCACCAATTCGGTTTCAGAGAGGGCCACAGTACAATTCAGCAAATCCATAGGATTGTACACCATGTTAATAGCTGGTTTGAACGCGGTTTTAGTACTTCTGCTGTCTTTTTAGACATTGCACAAGCCTTTGACCGCGTTTGGCATGAAGGCTTACTTTTCAAACTCAAATCAATTATACCTTACCCCCTTTTCAATATCATAAAATCATTTCTGACCAATAGATCCTTTGTTGTCAAAGACAGAGGCACTCTATCATCAAAAAGGCCAATATTAGCCGGCGTCCCCCAGGGTAGTGTCTTGGCACCCCTTCTCTATAACATATTTACCCATGACATGCCCACCATAGCAAACACTTTCAAAGTCGACTTTCCCGACTGCCTCACGGCTACCTATGCTGATGACACAGCTTTTCTTATTAGTGGCTACATACCTGTCATCACCAAAAACATGGAACAACATTTGACTAAATTCTTATCCTGGGCAAATGCCTGGAATATAAAAGTCAATAGTTCCAAGTCCAAACATCTCATATTCTCCCTTCAAAATAGAATAGTTTGGCCTGACGTGTCTATTGACAATGTCATTATACCGTCAGTCAATTCAGCCAAGTACCTCGGTCTTCACTTAGACAGAAAGCTTCTATGGATCCGTCATATCCATATTACGAAGCAATCCCTCCTGACCAAATTTAAAAAATATCACTGGCTTCTTAACCCCAGTTCTCGCCTGTCTCAGTCCAACAAACTTCTAATTTATAAACAAATTATCGCCCCCTCATGGCACTATGGCATTGAGCTCTTCGGCTGTGCCTCCGACACAAATTTGCGCAAAATTCAAGTTTGCCAAAACAAATTCCTTCGTCTCATACTCTCTCCCCCTTATTACGTTTCAAACAAGACGTTACATACGGACTTACAGGTTTCCTCTGTCTGGGACGAGCTTAATCTTTTCTCTTCCAGATACTGGAATCGGCTCAGAGATCATCCAAACAAGGAAATGAAGCCTCTCCGTAACGACTCCCGTCGCCACCTCAAACGCATCTGGCCAATTGAGCTTTGCAAACGCAAAGCTCCCCCCAGAGCCTACTAAATCCCATTCACCTCACTCATACAGCGCTGGACCTCATAATCAACCGTCTCCCAGCACACATATCTCACCTTTTCTATAAACTAATATTAATTCCATCTATTTTTTTCCACCCATAGATGGAACTCTTCTCCTTTTCCAAACTCTTCGCTGCACTACCTGACTGACCTAAGCATCAGGATGCAGCCCTCACTCACACACTATGACACACAGTTGGCTGGACACCACCACCAGCACTGATCAATACATCCCCGCCTACCTCCTCCCACTCCATCTCACATCACCGTGCATCGGCACCTTGATCGCTGTACAAACTCACACTTCGCTGGACCACTTATAAACGCCAGTAGCAGCACTTCCCCAGGCATCCTACCTAAATCGCTGGAGTCCTCCATCCCACTCACCTCGCTGGACCGTACTCCAGCATCACCACCAGCATCATCACCGCTGGACATTCCCATCCCACATACTTCGCTGGAACTCATCATTACGCCAGCACCAGCACTAGCACCGCTGGACCCCACCTTTTCCTTCACCGCTGGACTCAACATAAACGCCAGCACCAGCACTTCGCTGGATTCACCTCATCATACCACCAACATCGCTGGAATCCATCACCAGCACCAATGTTGCTGAAACCCACCCTCCACTTCATACCACTAACATCGCTGGATTTCATCACCAGCGTTCACCAGCCCTTCGCTGGATACCCCAGCACTCACACCATACAACACAACACACCGCCGGAATCCATCACCAGCACCAGTGCCAGCATCAACATCGCTGGACACCATCATCCCTACACACGTCGCTCCAGCATCATTCACCGCTGGACACCATCATTCCCACACATCTCTACCAAACCATCCACATCATCTTCAACCTCATCCTCACCATCAACTTCACACTATTTCGGCTTATTTTACTCACCGTCCAGTTTTTGAGAGGGCTGGACACCACCACAACAACGTTCTCGGTCTGTCTACATTGGGACAGATCGGAATCGTTTCAATTAAATCCTCTCCTCATTCCGAACATCCATCATACCTGTTGGCTCATGGCGCAGTATATTATTACTTGAAAGCGCTGACGCTGCACTAACTCTATATAGTTAAGTTTAAGCCACCCAATGTATTCTTAATCTAGCCAATTAAGACCTCTAAATCTGTAACCCCCTCCCCATTAAACTTAACTATTTTCAAACAATAAATCTTAGGTTGACGCCCTCGTGGCTCAACTGAAACAAGAAAAAAAAACTACGGCATGGAAATGTGCAAACATTTCCATGATCCCGAAAGGTGGAGGCAAATCTCTCTCAGATCTTGGAAATTATCGTCCTATAAGCCTTCTGCCTTCAATATCCAAACTCTTTGAGAAAATCATTTACACTCGATTAAACGACCAAATCGAAACCATACAGCTCATTCCTGACCACCAATTCGGTTTCAGAGAGGGCCACAGTACAATTCAGCAAATCCATAGGATTGTACACCATGTTAATAGCTGGTTTGAACGCGGTTTTAGTACTTCTGCTGTCTTTTTAGACATTGCACAAGCCTTTGACCGCGTTTGGCATGAAGGCTTACTTTTCAAACTCAAATCAATTATACCTTACCCCCTTTTCAATATCATAAAATCATTTCTGACCAATAGATCCTTTGTTGTCAAAGACAGAGGCACTCTATCATCAAAAAGGCCAATATTAGCCGGCGTCCCCCAGGGTAGTGTCTTGGCACCCCTTCTCTATAACATATTTACCCATGACATGCCCACCATAGCAAACACTTTCAAAGTCGACTTTCCCGACTGCCTCACGGCTACCTATGCTGATGACACAGCTTTTCTTATTAGTGGCTACATACCTGTCATCACCAAAAACATGGAACAACATTTGACTAAATTCTTATCCTGGGCAAATGCCTGGAATATAAAAGTCAATAGTTCCAAGTCCAAACATCTCATATTCTCCCTTCAAAATAGAATAGTTTGGCCTGACGTGTCTATTGACAATGTCATTATACCGTCAGTCAATTCAGCCAAGTACCTCGGTCTTCACTTAGACAGAAAGCTTCTATGGATCCGTCATATCCATATTACGAAGCAATCCCTCCTGACCAAATTTAAAAAATATCACTGGCTTCTTAACCCCAGTTCTCGCCTGTCTCAGTCCAACAAACTTCTAATTTATAAACAAATTATCGCCCCCTCATGGCACTATGGCATTGAGCTCTTCGGCTGTGCCTCCGACACAAATTTGCGCAAAATTCAAGTTTGCCAAAACAAATTCCTTCGTCTCATACTCTCTCCCCCTTATTACGTTTCAAACAAGACGTTACATACGGACTTACAGGTTTCCTCTGTCTGGGACGAGCTTAATCTTTTCTCTTCCAGATACTGGAATCGGCTCAGAGATCATCCAAACAAGGAAATGAAGCCTCTCCGTAACGACTCCCGTCGCCACCTCAAACGCATCTGGCCAATTGAGCTTTGCAAACGCAAAGCTCCCCCAGAGCCTACTAAATCCCATTCACCTCACTCATACAGCGCTGGACCTCATAATCAACCGTCTCCCAGCACACATATCTCACCTTTTCTATAAACTAATATTAATTCCATCTATTTTTTTCCACCCATAGATGGAACTCTTCTCCTTTTCCAAACTCTTCGCTGCACTACCTGACTGACCTAAGCATCAGGATGCAGCCCTCACTCACACACTATGACACACAGTTGGCTGGACACCACCACCAGCACTGATCAATACATCCCCGCCTACCTCCTCCCACTCCATCTCACATCACCGTGCATCGGCACCTTGATCGCTGTACAAACTCACACTTCGCTGGACCACTTATAAACGCCAGTAGCAGCACTTCCCCAGGCATCCTACCTAAATCGCTGGAGTCCTCCATCCCACTCACCTCGCTGGACCGTACTCCAGCATCACCACCAGCATCATCACCGCTGGACATTCCCATCCCACATACTTCGCTGGAACTCATCATTACGCCAGCACCAGCACTAGCACCGCTGGACCCCACCTTTTCCTTCACCGCTGGACTCAACATAAACGCCAGCACCAGCACTTCGCTGGATTCACCTCATCATACCACCAACATCGCTGGAATCCATCACCAGCACCAATGTTGCTGAAACCCACCCTCCACTTCATACCACTAACATCGCTGGATTTCATCACCAGCGTTCACCAGCCCTTCGCTGGATACCCCAGCACTCACACCATACAACACAACACACCGCCGGAATCCATCACCAGCACCAGTGCCAGCATCAACATCGCTGGACACCATCATCCCTACACACGTCGCTCCAGCATCATTCACCGCTGGACACCATCATTCCCACACATCTCTACCAAACCATCCACATCATCTTCAACCTCATCCTCACCATCAACTTCACACTATTTCGGCTTATTTTACTCACCGTCCAGTTTTTGAGAGGGCTGGACACCACCACAACAACGTTCTCGGTCTGTCTACATTGGGACAGATCGGAATCGTTTCAATTAAATCCTCTCCTCATTCCGAACATCCATCATACCTGTTGGCTCATGGCGCAGTATATTATTACTTGAAAGCGCTGACGCTGCACTAACTCTATATAGTTAAGTTTAAGCCACCCAATGTATTCTTAATCTAGCCAATTAAGACCTCTAAATCTGTAACCCCCTCCCCATTAAACTTAACTATTTTCAAACAATAAATCTTAGGTTGACGCCCTCGTGGCTCAACTGAAACAAAAAAAAAACTACGGCATGGAAATGTGCAAACATTTCCATGATCCCGAAAGGTGGAGGCAAATCTCTCTCAGATCTTGGAAATTATCGTCCTATAAGCCTTCTGCCTTCAATATCCAAACTCTTTGAGAAAATCATTTACACTCGATTAAACGACCAAATCGAAACCATACAGCTCATTCCTGACCACCAATTCGGTTTCAGAGAGGGCCACAGTACAATTCAGCAAATCCATAGGATTGTACACCATGTTAATAGCTGGTTTGAACGCGGTTTTAGTACTTCTGCTGTCTTTTTAGACATTGCACAAGCCTTTGACCGCGTTTGGCATGAAGGCTTACTTTTCAAACTCAAATCAATTATACCTTACCCCCTTTTCAATATCATAAAATCATTTCTGACCAATAGATCCTTTGTTGTCAAAGACAGAGGCACTCTATCATCAAAAAGGCCAATATTAGCCGGCGTCCCCCAGGGTAGTGTCTTGGCACCCCTTCTCTATAACATATTTACCCATGACATGCCCACCATAGCAAACACTTTCAAAGTCGACTTTCCCGACTGCCTCACGGCTACCTATGCTGATGACACAGCTTTTCTTATTAGTGGCTACATACCTGTCATCACCAAAAACATGGAACAACATTTGACTAAATTCTTATCCTGGGCAAATGCCTGGAATATAAAAGTCAATAGTTCCAAGTCCAAACATCTCATATTCTCCCTTCAAAATAGAATAGTTTGGCCTGACGTGTCTATTGACAATGTCATTATACCGTCAGTCAATTCAGCCAAGTACCTCGGTCTTCACTTAGACAGAAAGCTTCTATGGATCCGTCATATCCATATTACGAAGCAATCCCTCCTGACCAAATTTAAAAAATATCACTGGCTTCTTAACCCCAGTTCTCGCCTGTCTCAGTCCAACAAACTTCTAATTTATAAACAAATTATCGCCCCCTCATGGCACTATGGCATTGAGCTCTTCGGCTGTGCCTCCGACACAAATTTGCGCAAAATTCAAGTTTGCCAAAACAAATTCCTTCGTCTCATACTCTCTCCCCCTTATTACGTTTCAAACAAGACGTTACATACGGACTTACAGGTTTCCTCTGTCTGGGACGAGCTTAATCTTTTCTCTTCCAGATACTGGAATCGGCTCAGAGATCATCCAAACAAGGAAATGAAGCCTCTCCGTAACGACTCCCGTCGCCACCTCAAACGCATCTGGCCAATTGAGCTTTGCAAACGCAAAGCTCCCCCAGAGCCTACTAAATCCCATTCACCTCACTCATACAGCGCTGGACCTCATAATCAACCGTCTCCCAGCACACATATCTCACCTTTTCTATAAACTAATATTAATTCCATCTATTTTTTTCCACCCATAGATGGAACTCTTCTCCTTTTCCAAACTCTTCGCTGCACTACCTGACTGACCTAAGCATCAGGATGCAGCCCTCACTCACACACTATGACACACAGTTGGCTGGACACCACCACCAGCACTGATCAATACATCCCCGCCTACCTCCTCCCACTCCATCTCACATCACCGTGCATCGGCACCTTGATCGCTGTACAAACTCACACTTCGCTGGACCACTTATAAACGCCAGTAGCAGCACTTCCCCAGGCATCCTACCTAAATCGCTGGAGTCCTCCATCCCACTCACCTCGCTGGACCGTACTCCAGCATCACCACCAGCATCATCACCGCTGGACATTCCCATCCCACATACTTCGCTGGAACTCATCATTACGCCAGCACCAGCACTAGCACCGCTGGACCCCACCTTTTCCTTCACCGCTGGACTCAACATAAACGCCAGCACCAGCACTTCGCTGGATTCACCTCATCATACCACCAACATCGCTGGAATCCATCACCAGCACCAATGTTGCTGAAACCCACCCTCCACTTCATACCACTAACATCGCTGGATTTCATCACCAGCGTTCACCAGCCCTTCGCTGGATACCCCAGCACTCACACCATACAACACAACACACCGCCGGAATCCATCACCAGCACCAGTGCCAGCATCAACATCGCTGGACACCATCATCCCTACACACGTCGCTCCAGCATCATTCACCGCTGGACACCATCATTCCCACACATCTCTACCAAACCATCCACATCATCTTCAACCTCATCCTCACCATCAACTTCACACTATTTCGGCTTATTTTACTCACCGTCCAGTTTTTGAGAGGGCTGGACACCACCACAACAACGTTCTCGGTCTGTCTACATTGGGACAGATCGGAATCGTTTCAATTAAATCCTCTCCTCATTCCGAACATCCATCATACCTGTTGGCTCATGGCGCAGTATATTATTACTTGAAAGCGCTGACGCTGCACTAACTCTATATAGTTAAGTTTAAGCCACCCAATGTATTCTTAATCTAGCCAATTAAGACCTCTAAATCTGTAACCCCCTCCCCATTAAACTTAACTATTTTCAAACAATAAATCTTAGGTTGACGCCCTCGTGGCTCAACTGAAACAAGAAAAAAAAAACTACGGCATGGAAATGTGCAAACATTTCCATGATCCCGAAAGGTGGAGGCAAATCTCTCTCAGATCTTGGAAATTATCGTCCTATAAGCCTTCTGCCTTCAATATCCAAACTCTTTGAGAAAATCATTTACACTCGATTAAACGACCAAATCGAAACCATACAGCTCATTCCTGACCACCAATTCGGTTTCAGAGAGGGCCACAGTACAATTCAGCAAATCCATAGGATTGTACACCATGTTAATAGCTGGTTTGAACGCGGTTTTAGTACTTCTGCTGTCTTTTTAGACATTGCACAAGCCTTTGACCGCGTTTGGCATGAAGGCTTACTTTTCAAACTCAAATCAATTATACCTTACCCCCTTTTCAATATCATAAAATCATTTCTGACCAATAGATCCTTTGTTGTCAAAGACAGAGGCACTCTATCATCAAAAAGGCCAATATTAGCCGGCGTCCCCCAGGGTAGTGTCTTGGCACCCCTTCTCTATAACATATTTACCCATGACATGCCCACCATAGCAAACACTTTCAAAGTCGACTTTCCCGACTGCCTCACGGCTACCTATGCTGATGACACAGCTTTTCTTATTAGTGGCTACATACCTGTCATCACCAAAAACATGGAACAACATTTGACTAAATTCTTATCCTGGGCAAATGCCTGGAATATAAAAGTCAATAGTTCCAAGTCCAAACATCTCATATTCTCCCTTCAAAATAGAATAGTTTGGCCTGACGTGTCTATTGACAATGTCATTATACCGTCAGTCAATTCAGCCAAGTACCTCGGTCTTCACTTAGACAGAAAGCTTCTATGGATCCGTCATATCCATATTACGAAGCAATCCCTCCTGACCAAATTTAAAAAATATCACTGGCTTCTTAACCCCAGTTCTCGCCTGTCTCAGTCCAACAAACTTCTAATTTATAAACAAATTATCGCCCCCTCATGGCACTATGGCATTGAGCTCTTCGGCTGTGCCTCCGACACAAATTTGCGCAAAATTCAAGTTTGCCAAAACAAATTCCTTCGTCTCATACTCTCTCCCCCCTTATTACGTTTCAAACAAGACGTTACATACGGACTTACAGGTTTCCTCTGTCTGGGACGAGCTTAATCTTTTCTCTTCCAGATACTGGAATCGGCTCAGAGATCATCCAAACAAGGAAATGAAGCCTCTCCGTAACGACTCCCGTCGCCACCTCAAACGCATCTGGCCAATTGAGCTTTGCAAACGCAAAGCTCCCCCCAGAGCCTACTAAATCCCATTCACCTCACTCATACAGCGCTGGACCTCATAATCAACCGTCTCCCAGCACACATATCTCACCTTTTCTATAAACTAATATTAATTCCATCTATTTTTTTCCACCCATAGATGGAACTCTTCTCCTTTTCCAAACTCTTCGCTGCACTACCTGACTGACCTAAGCATCAGGATGCAGCCCTCACTCACACACTATGACACACAGTTGGCTGGACACCACCACCAGCACTGATCAATACATCCCCGCCTACCTCCTCCCACTCCATCTCACATCACCGTGCATCGGCACCTTGATCGCTGTACAAACTCACACTTCGCTGGACCACTTATAAACGCCAGTAGCAGCACTTCCCCAGGCATCCTACCTAAATCGCTGGAGTCCTCCATCCCACTCACCTCGCTGGACCGTACTCCAGCATCACCACCAGCATCATCACCGCTGGACATTCCCATCCCACATACTTCGCTGGAACTCATCATTACGCCAGCACCAGCACTAGCACCGCTGGACCCCACCTTTTCCTTCACCGCTGGACTCAACATAAACGCCAGCACCAGCACTTCGCTGGATTCACCTCATCATACCACCAACATCGCTGGAATCCATCACCAGCACCAATGTTGCTGAAACCCACCCTCCACTTCATACCACTAACATCGCTGGATTTCATCACCAGCGTTCACCAGCCCTTCGCTGGATACCCCAGCACTCACACCATACAACACAACACACCGCCGGAATCCATCACCAGCACCAGTGCCAGCATCAACATCGCTGGACACCATCATCCCTACACACGTCGCTCCAGCATCATTCACCGCTGGACACCATCATTCCCACACATCTCTACCAAACCATCCACATCATCTTCAACCTCATCCTCACCATCAACTTCACACTATTTCGGCTTATTTTACTCACCGTCCAGTTTTTGAGAGGGCTGGACACCACCACAACAACGTTCTCGGTCTGTCTACATTGGGACAGATCGGAATCGTTTCAATTAAATCCTCTCCTCATTCCGAACATCCATCATACCTGTTGGCTCATGGCGCAGTATATTATTACTTGAAAGCGCTGACGCTGCACTAACTCTATATAGTTAAGTTTAAGCCACCCAATGTATTCTTAATCTAGCCAATTAAGACCTCTAAATCTGTAACCCCCTCCCCATTAAACTTAACTATTTTCAAACAATAAATCTTAGGTTGACGCCCTCGTGGCTCAACTGAAACAAGAAAAAAAAACTACGGCATGGAAATGTGCAAACATTTCCATGATCCCGAAAGGTGGAGGCAAATCTCTCTCAGATCTTGGAAATTATCGTCCTATAAGCCTTCTGCCTTCAATATCCAAACTCTTTGAGAAAATCATTTACACTCGATTAAACGACCAAATCGAAACCATACAGCTCATTCCTGACCACCAATTCGGTTTCAGAGAGGGCCACAGTACAATTCAGCAAATCCATAGGATTGTACACCATGTTAATAGCTGGTTTGAACGCGGTTTTAGTACTTCTGCTGTCTTTTTAGACATTGCACAAGCCTTTGACCGCGTTTGGCATGAAGGCTTACTTTTCAAACTCAAATCAATTATACCTTACCCCCTTTTCAATATCATAAAATCATTTCTGACCAATAGATCCTTTGTTGTCAAAGACAGAGGCACTCTATCATCAAAAAGGCCAATATTAGCCGGCGTCCCCCAGGGTAGTGTCTTGGCACCCCTTCTCTATAACATATTTACCCATGACATGCCCACCATAGCAAACACTTTCAAAGTCGACTTTCCCGACTGCCTCACGGCTACCTATGCTGATGACACAGCTTTTCTTATTAGTGGCTACATACCTGTCATCACCAAAAACATGGAACAACATTTGACTAAATTCTTATCCTGGGCAAATGCCTGGAATATAAAAGTCAATAGTTCCAAGTCCAAACATCTCATATTCTCCCTTCAAAATAGAATAGTTTGGCCTGACGTGTCTATTGACAATGTCATTATACCGTCAGTCAATTCAGCCAAGTACCTCGGTCTTCACTTAGACAGAAAGCTTCTATGGATCCGTCATATCCATATTACGAAGCAATCCCTCCTGACCAAATTTAAAAAATATCACTGGCTTCTTAACCCCAGTTCTCGCCTGTCTCAGTCCAACAAACTTCTAATTTATAAACAAATTATCGCCCCCTCATGGCACTATGGCATTGAGCTCTTCGGCTGTGCCTCCGACACAAATTTGCGCAAAATTCAAGTTTGCCAAAACAAATTCCTTCGTCTCATACTCTCTCCCCCTTATTACGTTTCAAACAAGACGTTACATACGGACTTACAGGTTTCCTCTGTCTGGGACGAGCTTAATCTTTTCTCTTCCAGATACTGGAATCGGCTCAGAGATCATCCAAACAAGGAAATGAAGCCTCTCCGTAACGACTCCCGTCGCCACCTCAAACGCATCTGGCCAATTGAGCTTTGCAAACGCAAAGCTCCCCCCAGAGCCTACTAAATCCCATTCACCTCACTCATACAGCGCTGGACCTCATAATCAACCGTCTCCCCAGCACACATATCTCACCTTTTCTATAAACTAATATTAATTCCATCTATTTTTTTCCACCCATAGATGGAACTCTTCTCCTTTTCCAAACTCTTCGCTGCACTACCTGACTGACCTAAGCATCAGGATGCAGCCCTCACTCACACACTATGACACACAGTTGGCTGGACACCACCACCAGCACTGATCAATACATCCCCGCCTACCTCCTCCCACTCCATCTCACATCACCGTGCATCGGCACCTTGATCGCTGTACAAACTCACACTTCGCTGGACCACTTATAAACGCCAGTAGCAGCACTTCCCCAGGCATCCTACCTAAATCGCTGGAGTCCTCCATCCCACTCACCTCGCTGGACCGTACTCCAGCATCACCACCAGCATCATCACCGCTGGACATTCCCATCCCACATACTTCGCTGGAACTCATCATTACGCCAGCACCAGCACTAGCACCGCTGGACCCCACCTTTTCCTTCACCGCTGGACTCAACATAAACGCCAGCACCAGCACTTCGCTGGATTCACCTCATCATACCACCAACATCGCTGGAATCCATCACCAGCACCAATGTTGCTGAAACCCACCCTCCACTTCATACCACTAACATCGCTGGATTTCATCACCAGCGTTCACCAGCCCTTCGCTGGATACCCCAGCACTCACACCATACAACACAACACACCGCCGGAATCCATCACCAGCACCAGTGCCAGCATCAACATCGCTGGACACCATCATCCCTACACACGTCGCTCCAGCATCATTCACCGCTGGACACCATCATTCCCACACATCTCTACCAAACCATCCACATCATCTTCAACCTCATCCTCACCATCAACTTCACACTATTTCGGCTTATTTTACTCACCGTCCAGTTTTTGAGAGGGCTGGACACCACCACAACAACGTTCTCGGTCTGTCTACATTGGGACAGATCGGAATCGTTTCAATTAAATCCTCTCCTCATTCCGAACATCCATCATACCTGTTGGCTCATGGCGCAGTATATTATTACTTGAAAGCGCTGACGCTGCACTAACTCTATATAGTTAAGTTTAAGCCACCCAATGTATTCTTAATCTAGCCAATTAAGACCTCTAAATCTGTAACCCCCTCCCCATTAAACTTAACTATTTTCAAACAATAAATCTTAGGTTGACGCCCTCGTGGCTCAACTGAAACAAAAAAAAAAACTACGGCATGGAAATGTGCAAACATTTCCATGATCCCGAAAGGTGGAGGCAAATCTCTCTCAGATCTTGGAAATTATCGTCCTATAAGCCTTCTGCCTTCAATATCCAAACTCTTTGAGAAAATCATTTACACTCGATTAAACGACCAAATCGAAACCATACAGCTCATTCCTGACCACCAATTCGGTTTCAGAGAGGGCCACAGTACAATTCAGCAAATCCATAGGATTGTACACCATGTTAATAGCTGGTTTGAACGCGGTTTTAGTACTTCTGCTGTCTTTTTAGACATTGCACAAGCCTTTGACCGCGTTTGGCATGAAGGCTTACTTTTCAAACTCAAATCAATTATACCTTACCCCCTTTTCAATATCATAAAATCATTTCTGACCAATAGATCCTTTGTTGTCAAAGACAGAGGCACTCTATCATCAAAAAGGCCAATATTAGCCGGCGTCCCCCAGGGTAGTGTCTTGGCACCCCTTCTCTATAACATATTTACCCATGACATGCCCACCATAGCAAACACTTTCAAAGTCGACTTTCCCGACTGCCTCACGGCTACCTATGCTGATGACACAGCTTTTCTTATTAGTGGCTACATACCTGTCATCACCAAAAACATGGAACAACATTTGACTAAATTCTTATCCTGGGCAAATGCCTGGAATATAAAAGTCAATAGTTCCAAGTCCAAACATCTCATATTCTCCCTTCAAAATAGAATAGTTTGGCCTGACGTGTCTATTGACAATGTCATTATACCGTCAGTCAATTCAGCCAAGTACCTCGGTCTTCACTTAGACAGAAAGCTTCTATGGATCCGTCATATCCATATTACGAAGCAATCCCTCCTGACCAAATTTAAAAAATATCACTGGCTTCTTAACCCCAGTTCTCGCCTGTCTCAGTCCAACAAACTTCTAATTTATAAACAAATTATCGCCCCCTCATGGCACTATGGCATTGAGCTCTTCGGCTGTGCCTCCGACACAAATTTGCGCAAAATTCAAGTTTGCCAAAACAAATTCCTTCGTCTCATACTCTCTCCCCCTTATTACGTTTCAAACAAGACGTTACATACGGACTTACAGGTTTCCTCTGTCTGGGACGAGCTTAATCTTTTCTCTTCCAGATACTGGAATCGGCTCAGAGATCATCCAAACAAGGAAATGAAGCCTCTCCGTAACGACTCCCGTCGCCACCTCAAACGCATCTGGCCAATTGAGCTTTGCAAACGCAAAGCTCCCCCCAGAGCCTACTAAATCCCATTCACCTCACTCATACAGCGCTGGACCTCATAATCAACCGTCTCCCAGCACACATATCTCACCTTTTCTATAAACTAATATTAATTCCATCTATTTTTTTCCACCCATAGATGGAACTCTTCTCCTTTTCCAAACTCTTCGCTGCACTACCTGACTGACCTAAGCATCAGGATGCAGCCCTCACTCACACACTATGACACACAGTTGGCTGGACACCACCACCAGCACTGATCAATACATCCCCGCCTACCTCCTCCCACTCCATCTCACATCACCGTGCATCGGCACCTTGATCGCTGTACAAACTCACACTTCGCTGGACCACTTATAAACGCCAGTAGCAGCACTTCCCCAGGCATCCTACCTAAATCGCTGGAGTCCTCCATCCCACTCACCTCGCTGGACCGTACTCCAGCATCACCACCAGCATCATCACCGCTGGACATTCCCATCCCACATACTTCGCTGGAACTCATCATTACGCCAGCACCAGCACTAGCACCGCTGGACCCCACCTTTTCCTTCACCGCTGGACTCAACATAAACGCCAGCACCAGCACTTCGCTGGATTCACCTCATCATACCACCAACATCGCTGGAATCCATCACCAGCACCAATGTTGCTGAAACCCACCCTCCACTTCATACCACTAACATCGCTGGATTTCATCACCAGCGTTCACCAGCCCTTCGCTGGATACCCCAGCACTCACACCATACAACACAACACACCGCCGGAATCCATCACCAGCACCAGTGCCAGCATCAACATCGCTGGACACCATCATCCCTACACACGTCGCTCCAGCATCATTCACCGCTGGACACCATCATTCCCACACATCTCTACCAAACCATCCACATCATCTTCAACCTCATCCTCACCATCAACTTCACACTATTTCGGCTTATTTTACTCACCGTCCAGTTTTTGAGAGGGCTGGACACCACCACAACAACGTTCTCGGTCTGTCTACATTGGGACAGATCGGAATCGTTTCAATTAAATCCTCTCCTCATTCCGAACATCCATCATACCTGTTGGCTCATGGCGCAGTATATTATTACTTGAAAGCGCTGACGCTGCACTAACTCTATATAGTTAAGTTTAAGCCACCCAATGTATTCTTAATCTAGCCAATTAAGACCTCTAAATCTGTAACCCCCTCCCCATTAAACTTAACTATTTTCAAACAATAAATCTTAGGTTGACGCCCTCGTGGCTCAACTGAAACAAGAAAAAAAACTCCACCTCATCCCGACACCTCTTCAATCAAACATCGCTGGACTACAGCAACAACTCTTCCTTCAAACTTCGCTGGACTATCGGCATTCTCCACTACCAACCACAACATTTCGGCTACACCACATTTCCCGTCCAGTTTTCGAGAGGGCTGGACACACGTCACAACAACACTTGGACCTGTCTACATTGGGACAGATCCGCCTGTTTGAAAAACCTCTCACCATTCAGAACACCTCACCTCTGTTGGCTCAAGACGCAGTACATTTTTCGTCAAAGCGTCGAAGCTGCACACTCCCCGCATAGTTAAGTTTAAACAATCCAATGTTAGTTCTTAATCTAGCCAATTAAGCTCTCATCTCTGTATCCCCTCCCCCTTAAACTTAACTATAATCAGAAAATAAATCTTAGGTTGACGCCCTCGTGGCTCAACTGAAACAAGAAAAAGATGATCAAAACAATTTCTCCTAATATTCAAGCTAAGCTTGCGTATTACAAGCAAATAATCGCACAGCTTGATGACAGCGGCAACAGCATTGACAGCTCAAAAAGTTACAGTGGTATCAAAAACAGTAGCACTGATGATAACAACAAGAAATAAACAGAAATAGTAGTAGCAGTATGGGTAGTGGTGCGACCGGTGTTGGCAATATTGGGGATATTTGCAAAAATTTGACCGGTATTGCTATTACTGGTGCATGTGTAGGCGCCGGTGCCCAACTGTACGAATAACTCCATCACCCAATAACTGTCCACGATCTGGCCCGTTGTAAAAATGCGCGTAGCACAGCTCGTTCTAACTCTTTCAAATCACGAGTAAACTAACAGGATGCCTCGCATATTCAATTTAAAAAACAGTCCAATCAATTAACTTTGTTGTCAGAATCGAATTGATGAACATACCTGCCGTTGCGTCCACTTATGGCTTTGGCTTTGGCTTTGTACTTAACATCGCTGGACACTACCCTAGGTGCCAGCTTTCACTTTCGTCTACTACAGGGTACTTTCATCATACTATCACTCACTGTTGGCTTAAGGACCCGTTATTTACGCCATGTCCTGAAGTTGTACATACTAACCTACAGTTAAGTTTCATAATTAAACCAATGTTCTAGTTTTTTAAGCTCTCCCACACTTTCAGTATATTAGAAAAATAAATTAACGAAAATTAAACTTACTTTACAATGATTTACAATAATAATATGTTTACAAACAGATGTGCTGGCACAATATTCATTTGAGTCAATAAATTAAATAAATTCAATAAGTTTTAAGAAAGACAAATAAGTAAATTTAATATACTTATAATTACATTTCGATTTATAGGAATGCGGGTAATCCTTTTATGTCCTAAAATTTAAAATTATAATTTATTGTTTTATCATGTACATAATTAAATATATGCGAATTCGAATATGTTTAGTAAATATTTATGTACATTCTGATGATTAATGGCCACCATTATCTGCTACGGCATCGTTTCAATGATCAAGTTTAGTCGTAATTAAGTATTTTTCTTATATTGAATCAAATCCAGAAAAGTCACTCTCAATCTGCAATAAAATTATTTTAATTGACTTTATTAAATAAAAATTAAAAGAATATTTTGAATATCAAACTTTTTCTGGCAAATAAAGGTGCGTATGCGGCAATAAAAATGTTGTGCCCAGATCGCGCTCAGTCATTGTGTTTGGTTCCTAAATAAATAATTTATATTACTTTGTCAATATTTAATTTGTTTGTTGGCATTGGTATTCAATTTATTAAGTACCTCGTTTGTAGTACTCTGTGTTTGTACATCAAAACATAGATGCATTGATTTCGTTACAGCCTGTACTGTTGTTTCATCGAAAGATCGTACATCAGCCGATCTGTTCAGTAATTAGCATTGTAAGAGTATTCAGTTATTCATTTTTTGATTTACGAAAATACAAATAATCTTTATTTACTGTGCCCGTTATTATAGAAGCATTTCAAATTAAATACACACTTACATTGTATTAGTGTGAATATTACTCATCCATGAGCTCATTCTTTGAATCTCTCTGAAAGTAAACGAATAAGAAATGGATACAGTTAAAAAATTATCTTACTGAAATCGATTAATGGACTTACTCGCCTGAGCGTATAATTGCTTCTAAATTTGTTCTGGAAATTTGTTGCTGCTTATTTTGTCCTTTCGATGAAAGAGATATAGACTCCTTTTCATTTCCTTTCAACTGAAGTGTTACGTCATTTGATTCAGCTCCTCGATCATTTACAATTGCAGATACCTCAAAGCCAGCAGACACTAAGGCTCCATTTTTTTGAGGCAATTCAGAGGAATCCTCTATAGTACTTATATCTTTAGCATCATTGAAAGATAAATTAAGTTGCGACTGGCGTCTTTTTAATGAAGGCTTATCGCAGTTTTCCATTGGCAATTGGTGATGCATTAGTTGGGCTTGAGGTAAGACAGTCGGATGGAAATATCTTGCTCGCGGAATCATAACTGAAAGTGATCGATCCGTTTGATCCACTTCAGTAGCATTTAATATGTTGAGGCTCGACCTATTAAAAGGTTCGTTAGGGCCAATATTGTTTCTTTTTAAACTTTTAGCTTTAAGCCCCACATCAAAGGTCTTCTGAAATCATTAGTACATTTCTACACATATATTTATACTGCAACACACGATTTAAAATAAATACATACTTTAAAAATATATGGTTCCGAAGTCTGACTAGATTCACTAATCGAATCATTCAATATAGCATTATTTTCGATGCTCCGCTCCCGAAAGAATTCGCCTGGGGAAATTTTGTGAGATGTTGTCAACATGCTCGGATGATGGAAATTGGATGCCGTTATAAATATGGGTCTTGTCAAAGAACCACCAGGCGTATTATGTTTTGTATAAATGAACAGAATGCAGACCAGAAGTACAACAAATACCGTAACAATTACAATGAGACAGATTAAAAGAATTTTTAAATTTAGTTGACACGTTGCGCCGGTATACCAGGCAAAGCATTCGCACACTGCAGTTCCATTTAAGGTTTGAGAGGCACAATTTCCATGATAATTGCACTTATCACAGCCAATAACTTTATCGGAACAATGTCTACCGGGATAAATAGGGTTGTCCGATATGTCTGAATAACCATCTGGACAGATGCAAGTATAGCTTCCCACTAAGTTAAAACATTGGGCATGGATGGAACAGTCATTGAAGGTGTCATTTCCACATTCGTTGAAATCTATAAATAAATGCATGCACGTAAAATGGGGAAAAAATTGTTTTTATTTAGCCTTAATAATCTCAATCTAGAGCTCATTGAGGTCAGACCAGTTTTTTTGTGAAAATGTTACTCCTAAGGAAAATTAAAAAATATTAATGCCTATTCATTTTGTGACTGCTTCCGTCTTTATACCCTGTGCTCATAAAAAATGGGTATAATAATTTTGTGCAAATGTATATAACGGGCAAAAGGAGGCTTATCCGACCCTATAAAGTATATATATTCTTAATCAGTATCAATAGCCTAGTCGATTGAGCCATGTCCGTCTGTCTGTCCGTTCGTCTGTCCGTCTGTATGAACGCGTCGATCTCAGCAACTATAATAGCTAGAGACACAAAAAGACATAAAGGTTCCCGTATACCGTCCACAGATCAAGTTCATTTAAAATTTTGGATACTTCCCCGCCTTTCCCCGTAATCGATCAAACCCTGTTTACAGCCTGTATTTCTTATCGTACACATTTCTTATTTAACAGGTGTTTCAAAAGTACTGTTCTGAAACACATGTGAAAGTTTTATAAAGATCGGTCCAGGAATAAGGAAGACATTCAAAAAAGAAAGTAGAAAGAAAAGACTTGAACATTTTGTAATGAATTGCACTGCTGTGCCAACAATTAAAATTCATTGCACGCACATAGCTGATTGTTGTGTCACTTTAAATGTCATACTGTTGGCCGACAATTATATTACAACCCTAAAAGTAATGTATGCAGAGATTTGTATAAAATAATCAATTAATTGAGAACTGTACAGGGTATTATACTGTCGGTTGCGATCGACTGTAGCCTTTCCGACTGGTTTCCCTGATTTATTTCACTTTGGTTCTCGGTTTGTAAAAGGAGCCAGATAACCGGTTATTTTGAAGTCTTATTACCTTGAATTCTCAGCGAATTAATATTCTCTTTGGAGGCATACAATTCCGTTCCACCTATGCTGTAGTTACTCTGTCTGAGATATTTCTTAAAAACTGTTTCCAAACGATTTTCGTCACTGTTTTCAGACAACTGAAATCAGACAATAATAATTTTATATAAATATAATATTACTCACACTTGTATTTTAATAACCTTGCAGGCGGTATTATAATTTTGTTCACAAATGTGTAATGAAGACGGCAAAGGTCCTCATAAAATGTATATATTTTTGATCAGGAGGTCGAGCTCAATCAATATATCCATTTTCAGCGTTTCTTTTTTTCACCTCTCTGGGCATCTCTACTATGCCGTTTGGCTGCTTGCCGAGCGTGTGGGGCTCTAAGGTGTAGCAAACAAAAAATATCCATTTCTTGCACCAAATAAACCCTTTATGTATTGTATGCTTAGTGACATGATGCTCAAACTTGGTTAACATCAGACTACTATATCATAAAGCTGTTATGGGAACTTTCGTTCAAAATTAAATACTGGGCGCTACAAGGGTATTAAGAATTCGGCCTGCCGAAGACACCTTTTCATTCTTGTTTAATAATAAATTTTAAACCTGCAGTACAAAATTTCCAATCACAGCACCATCACTCGCAGTGGAAAAGTCTTTCAATTGGACTCCATAGTATTCGTCGCGAAAATCAGACTGCATTACCATGCGATCAATGGCGTCAAGTATTATTGAACTTAGATGTCGATATTGACTTGATGAATTATTTAAAAACTCATGATTAAATTTGAGTAAATAACTTCCAACTCTGCTAGCTGGAACGCTCATCTCGTATGTGTAAGTAGCTGTAATAAAATTATGTAATATTTGCAGTTATATGAATATACAATACAGCAATGTGATCGAAAATTATAAAAAATATCCGTATATACAAGTGTTTCGTTGAAGCACTCACGACAGCATAATGCACTGTATTAGGCTCATTACTAAAGCAATTTGATTTTAATAGATATATATATATAGTATTTTCATATTTCTAGGGCTTTATGATATTTATCTGTCCCGCTCATACACAAGTATTGTGTAATGTAAAAATTGAATTTTTAGACCCGGTATCCAAAGGGTACAGGGGCTTATGTATTTGTGCTATGTATGTAACAGGCAGAAGGAAGCATCTCCGACCCTATAAAGTATATATATTCTTGATCAGCATCAATAGCCGAGCCGATATCCATGTCCGCCTGTCTGTCCGTATGAACACCTAGATCTCAGAGACTATACGAGAGTTCAAGTCTCTGTGCTGACCATTTTTTATTTCACTTTTTAGACTCTGTACTAAAAGTACAAAGTACGGGTTCAAATCTCGCTGCTGACAATTACAAATTTGAGTTATATTTTTCAATTATTAATTAATTATTGCTATTTTATTTAAATATATATTATAAATTCTGCCTCATTTGTCAGAAAGTAGCAAAATCTTAAGAAATAGAAATAACAAAATTTAGTTAGAAATTCGAATTAATGTACATATATGT
This sequence comes from Drosophila funebris, assembly GCA_018901825.1. Lineage (NCBI taxonomy): Eukaryota > Metazoa > Arthropoda > Insecta > Diptera > Drosophilidae > Drosophila > Drosophila funebris. Next base: position 29,515 of record JAEIFK010000219.1, read on the forward strand.
CAAATGATAAAATTCGTGCTGCATAAGTATAGAGATTGCCGTCTTCGAGTTATATAAAGCAGTAGCTTTAGCCGCGCTACGAGTGCGCGGGTTCAAATCTCGCTGTTGACTATTACAAATTTGAGTTATATTTTTCAATTATTAATTAATTATTGCAATTTTATTTAAATATATATTATAAATTCTGCCTCATTTGTCAGAACGTAGCAAAATCTTAAGAAATAGAAATAACAAAATTTAGTTAGAAATTCGAATTAATGTACATATATGTCAAATGAAAAAATTCGTACTACATAAGTATAGAGATTGCCGTCTTCGAGTTATATAAAGCAGTAGCCTAACTTTGAGGACATAGGTACTGCGCGCGACAGGTGTCTGGGGTTCGAAGCCCACTCGGTCCGCGAAAGATTTAAAAATGTTATCTTTAATGTTATTTCAATTTAATAAAACCAATAGATAAGCACTAGTATTGTTCACTATTGACTGCTTTACATTAGAAAATACTGTATATGTCTCTGCATTGTACATAGCAATGCAAACCAGTCGAAAAGGCTACAGTCGACCGCATTCGACAGTATAATACCCTGTACAGGCTTCTATATTAAAAGTATTTTGATAATATGTATGTTGATTAAAATAAAAGTAAGAACATAACAGGTGTTTAAGGAATACTCTTTTGAAACTGTCATTTAGCATATGTATTATTTGCATGCTTATATCAGCAAGTTTTTGATGAAAAGCTTAGTGCTACGTCATTTCATATATGTCTGCACGTTCGCTGTCTCGCTCGCACACATGTGCTGCGTGACGCAACCGCAACGATTCAATGGAAAAAAATATTATTTTTTTCATGGATCTCACTTGCTCGCCAATAGTTAAAATGCAAATGATCACTAGAATAATCAATTCTTGAAAGGCAAAATCTAATATTACAAATATCATATTAAATGATTATTTTTTTCAAATCTCTGCATACATTACGTTTTGACTTGCAATATAATTGTCGGCAAGCAGTATAACATTTGAAGTAACACAACTCAGCTTAACGGCGAGAATGTGCTCACTTGCAAAAGCTAGCTGCTATAAGCATGCAATGAATTCTAATTGTTGGCAAAGCAGTGCGATGCAAAGTGTTCTAGTCATTTCCATCTATTTTCTTTTCTGAATGTCTTCCTTATTCCTGGACCGATCTTTATGAAACTTTCACATATGTTTCAGAACAGTATTTTTTAAACACCTGTTAAGTTAGAAATATGTACGATCAGAAATACATGCTGTTAACAGGGTATAAAGAGTTTTGATCGATTTGCGGGGGAAGGCGGGGAGGTATCCAAAATTTGAAACAAACTTGATCTGCGGACGGTATAGAGGAACCTTCATGCCAAATTTGAAGTCTCTAGCTCTTATAGTTGCGGAGATCGACGCGTTCATACAGACGGACAGACAGACGGGCATTTTTTCACAAAGTTAATATATCCCTGTACAGGGTATAAAAATGTAACGGTAGTTCGCTTCGTTCCCTGCTGCTCTCTTCCAAGAACGAACGAACTTTCAAATACGAATTCAGTTATTTTGATCTTGTCGGCTTGTTAGACCCGGTACCCAAAGGGTACAGGGGCTTATGTATTTGTGCTATGTATGTAACAGGCAGAAGGAAGCATCTCCGACCCTATAAAGTATATATATTCTTGATCAGCATCAATAGCCGAGACGATATAGCCATGTCCGTCTGTCCGTCTGTCTGTCCGTATGAACACCTAGATCTCAGAGACTATAAGAGCTAGAGCTACCAAATTTGGTGACAACACTCCTATAATGTGCACGCAGATCAAGTTTGTTTTAGAATTTTGCCACGCCCCCTTCCGCCCACGCAAATCGAATAAAACGTATAACTAGACTCCATATATAGCTACATACTTCAGATTTGGCACACATAATGTGTGCTCATGTCTGGACATTTTGTGAAAATTGCATGAAGATCGGACCATAAACAAAGCAGTTAATAAGATATCTAATTACCACAAGCTCATGGCAGCTTTAGCGACAATTAATTGCATTAAATGTAACAACAACAAAAACAAGACATTCTGTGCGAGTACCCGAGTTCAAGTCTCGGTGCTGACCATTTTTTATTTCACTTTTTTTTTATATATTTATAAAAATTAATTTTTTACTATTATTTTATTTATATATATGTTATTAATTTTGCCAATATGTCATAAGAAGAAGAAATAAAGTTTTGTTAGAAATTTGATTTCAAATATATGTATGCATGTACACGCATATGCAGCAATGCAAAAAAAGTAACGGCATTTCTCTCTCAGTTACCGCCGCTCTCTATTCCCCCTCTTTTCTAAAAGTGATCGATATTCAGAGAGAATCATTGAAGCAATAGAAACTTGCAAAACGGACAATGAGAGGAATGCGAGAATATGTTATGCATTTGTCAGGCTTTGACGTCAGTTGCAATGGCGCAGGTGCTAGAGCGTTAGCACAGCATTCAGGAGATCCTGAGTTCGAGTCTTGGTCGATTTGTCTTGCTTATTACAAAATATTTGATGTGATGAAGTGGTGAATAATCTCTTCTTTTTATATTTTACATGAAAATATGAATGCTGCTTAGACAATTCTTTTCGAGTGGAAAAGCATTGCCCTCAAATTAACATATCACGCTTGCCATTAATAATCTTTGTATTATTATATTAATACTTATTGTAATAATAAGTTGTATATAACGGCATAGATATGAATACCGGGTCTTATACTGTCGAGCACCTCGACTGTAACTTTTCGACTGGTTTTTTATATATTTATAAAAATTAACTTTTTACTAATATTTTATTTATATATATGCTATTAATTTTGCCAATATGTCATAAGAAGAAGAAATAACACAGTTTAGTTAGAAATAGGGTTGTTGATAATATATCAAAATATCAATATATCGATATTTTTTATAAAAAATGATATATTTATATCGTGATATTTTGTTTTCCAAATATCGTATATACGATTTTTTTTGATATTAAGATATTTGTGCGTTTGTCTCTCTGTGAGTCAAGTTCAATTTCATTAAAGTGCTCGGAGACAAAATGGATTTAAATTTGAGAAAAAATATTAAAGTGATATGAAAAACGGCATAGCGAAGTGTAAACTGCAGCCGAATGATGGATTTACATAACCCGCAATGCGTATTTTTAAAGTAATTGAAAGCCAAAAATTAGCACTAAAAATACTTAATATGTATTACACATAAAAAACTGGAATCTCATATTTATGTTTATTATAAATGGAATCTTATGAATTATATTGTTATGTTTGATTAATATAGACTATCTCTTTTTACTGTGGAGCACATTGCTACTTATTTTTGGAAAAAAGGGGAAAAAATAAAATGATCAATTATATCGATAAATCGATATTTAAATACGATATATTAAATATCATTTTGATATTTTTTGAAAACAGAGAATATCGTTGATACGATATTTAAAAAATATTCGACATCCCTATTTAGAAATTTGATTTCAAATATATGTATGCATGTACAGGCATATGCAGCAATGCAAAAAACGTAACGGCATTTCTCTCTCAGTTACCGCCGCTCTCTAATCCCCCTCTCTTCTAAGAATGATCGATATTCAGAGAGAATCATTGAAGCAATAGAAACTTCTAAAACGGACAATTAGAGGAATGTGAGAATATGTTATGCATTTCTCAGGCTTTAATGTCAGTTACAACGGCGCAGGTGCTAGAGCGTTCGCACAGCATTCCGGAGATCCTGAGTTTGAGTCTTGGTCGATTTCTCTTGCTTATTATAAAATATTTGATGTGAGTGGTGAATATTTCTTCCATTTTTTTTACATGAAAATATGAATGCTGCTTAGACAATTATTTTAGAGTGGACAAGCATTGCCCTCAAATTAACATATCACGCTTGCCATTAATAATCTTTGTATTATTATATTAATACTTATTGTTATAATATGTTGTATATAACGGTATAGATATGAATACCGTGTCTTATACTGTCGAGCACCTCGACTGTAACTTTTCGACTGGTTTTCTTTTTTGTATAACTGAACCGACTTTTATGAAAGTTTCAGAATTGTTTAACAGCCCCTTCGAATTGCGTAGAAGGGAAAGCTATACAAATTTAAAATAATTTCGATCTGCAGAAGGCAGACTAATCAAATTTGGTGTCACACGGACAGACAAACGGTCGAGCAGATCGACATGGTCCAATCGACACGGCTGATACAGAATAAGAATAAGGTCTCTGCCACGACCCTTTCTGCCTGTACATAGGTTTGCACGAAATTACTAAGGGATATAATTTCTATACCCTGTGCCCATGAAAAATGGGCAAAAAAGGGTATAATAATTTTGTGCAAATGTATGTAACAGGCAGAAGGAGGCATCTTCAACCCTATAAAGTATATATATTCTTAATCAGCATCAGTAGCCGAGTCGATTGAGCCATGTCCGTCTGTCTGTCCGTCCGTCCGTCCGCCTGCCTGTATGAATGCATCGATCTCAGCAACCATAAAAGCTAGAGATACCAAATTTGGCATGAAGATTATTTGCATTGAATCGTTGAGCAGCAGGCAGCCCATGTGTGATGGCGAGAGAGCGAACGACTGTGATACATGCGACTGCTTACCATGTGTGCGAGCGAGATAGCGAACTACTGCGACACAAGCATAAGTAAATTAAGTGCCGTAACACTCAGCTTTTGATTGAATATGTATACATATGTGAAAGATTGCTGATATAAGCAAGCAAATGTGTGCGAGAGAGATAGATAACGACTATGATACATGCGTCTGCTTACCATATGCTAAATGAGAGTTTCAATAAACAATAAACTTTCGCACGCGCCCGACAGATCAGCTTGTTTTATTATTGAATTATATAACAATCAAATAACTTACGTTTGCATGGTCGATCCGGAAAGATTCGTGCAAACCCCAACCGGCATTCACAGCGACTTCCATATCCCAATATATTTGTGCAAATTTCGTTTTTAGCCGTCTTACAAGATGGGTTGCAAACATCAGTTGACTGACGGCTGGACTCCTTAGAACTCGGAATTTTTAGGACACCTCCAAGCAATTCACTGTTTAGGTGAGGCTCAATCTCTTCATCTCGTATGGGTAATTCGAATGATATATTTGAATCATAATCTCGTTCGAGGACCCCGGATTTTTTATTGTCGGAGGCCGTAGACATAGCTATCACAAAGCTCGAAACTTCAGGTTTAATTTTATCTGACGTAATTAATGTCGTAACTACTAATGCATTTTTTGATATTTGCTGAACGCTGATATTACTTAACGTTTTCTTTGAAGCATTATCAGTTTTTTCAGGAGTGGGACGTAATATATGTAATTTTGAGTTCGAGGGCGTTATGGTATGCATGAAATCCTTATTCCGACCTTTGCTGATCTTTGTGACAATCTGACTACCTATCACCGAAATAGGTGAAGTTCCCAATTCAGACGATTGAATGATTATTTCTTTGTTGATACTAGCTTTATTCAATAGTGACGTAAGTTCAGAAGTTTCAGATATACCATCTTGTATTCTTGTTGTTTTAACATCATCTAGAAAATCTGATCTATTTTTTTTATTTACCACAGTTACCACTGACTGACTATTAATAGAATCTATGGCAAAGTTAAAATTCATTTCCGTAGGTAACAACACTTCGGAAGATTCCAATGAAGAGTGTGAACTTCGATCAATATACAGTAACGCATGATTTACAGTTGAGTATCCATTAATATTGAAACTATTATTTTTCCATGTGTTGCTCGGAAATAATGATAGTTCGATACTCGATGTTATTGGCGGCCTTAATGTCTTATTAATCTTTGCTTTTGTAGAGAGTTTTATATTTGACGAAGGTATAATTGTCTTTAAAGTAGGTAATAGCATTGCCTTTATATTAACAGCTGAATTCTGATGTGAAGCCGACTTCAATATAGTTGAGGTCTTACGTATTTTCTGGGTCCTCAATGAGTTATCCTTGCGGTTCAATATCGAAGAATGTACATTTTCAAAATAAAGCGAGTTTCTTAAGGCTGTAGTGCCTGAAGTTGTAGTTTTGTGACTGAAATTGGGAATCACTGTAGATAAATATGGAGGAGGTGAAATATTATTACTCTCTGCCATTGTTGCTATAGAAATAAAATGATTATCAGCTGATGATAGTAGTGGTGGTTGCAGTCTGAAAGAGCCCTTCATTTCTGTTTCATTAATCAATGTGTTTTTCGAAATGGTTATTAAAAATGTTGAAATAGGGGGATGCGACAAATCCGTTGGACCACTATTCACATAAATTTCAGTTGATGCTGCAAAAGGTCGAATGAACTCTGACATAAGTTTAGACCTTATGTTAAATCGTTCACCAGTAGCAAAATAGAGCTTTTTCGGAATATTGCTAACGACTGGAGCGAATCCCATTCTCAGTTCAGTCAAAGCTGGATTTATGAAAGGTTGTCCCAATCCTATAGATTTATAGCTTTGTACAGAATTTCTGACATGGAAAGTATTCCGATTTGGAAAATTATTTTTTAGCTTGTAAGTTGAATATTCAGCAGTCTGATCTTCTTGCGGGTGAGATTCTTTTTCTTGAAGGTCAAGAGCTGGACTTAGCTGGTTTGTTGAATTTCGATGATTAATCTTTAAATACACTGATTGCTTATTTGTCGCTAAAGGATTTGAATCCATCCACTTCATTAAATCTTCTTTTATGTTATTTTTAATATTAGTGGTAAAATTAGGGCGTAATATTTTTGGTTTTAATGACATTGACGTACTGTTGATGTATAATAAGTTCCTGTTCGGCTTTTTAATCGTGTTATACAAATTTTCATTGGGGCTTGCAGATGTAAGTCCTTGTATTGGTTTACTATCTGAAGTTTTGGAAAGATTCTCATTACGTTGTTTAAATGTGCTGGTTGCGTATTGTTCAGGTGGCTCAATAGCTAACTGAGTACCTTGAGGTGTAAGACGTACTTCTACATGAGCTCTATTAATAGGTACCTTAATCAAGGGCATGGGAGGGACTGCCATGGTTCCTTGTATGGCAGTGGCAAGTGGAAAGTTTTCATTATCTTTCTTGAAGGTCAATGGCGGTAGATTCATTTTAACATTGTGACTGAGAACATCCAACTTTAAATTTATGTTGTGGTGTGCGGAGAATGCCGGTTTTATAGAGAGCTTTGATGGTATCTGCATATACTTGGTGCTTTCAAGTAATGGGTATCTTGTGACCGATGGCAATTTAGTACTGAATATTTGATGTATTTGCTTAATTTCCAGAATTTCATTATTATTCAGATCCGAGTTTAGATTTGAAATTTGTTGTTCTGAACCGTATATGTGGCCATTATAGCTCAGTGTATTGGTCAAAATTTGTGATCTAAGGTGATTTATAGAAGTTGTGTGCCCTAAATCTGATGGGTGTACGTATGCTGAGGCTGAGTAACTAATATATTTAGGATATGTTTTCGAAATTTGTGAGGGGGGCCTCAGTATTGTAATTGTGTTATAATCATCGTTGGGTACTCTATTAAATCGATCTTCCTCATATGTAGTTGCTTCAGGCAGAGGTATGATATGTGGCGGTATAAGCGAAAGAGGAATCATGGAGGAAATCCAGGTTTCTTTTTTTGATGGTTGCAAATTAGCAATACTTTGAACCGATTTATTGCCATACTCGAGTAAGTAATGTTCACTTGGCCGAGATATCTGTGCACCAATACCATTTGGCTTCCCAATAATAACGTCGGCGTTGGCATTTATAATTTCGCCTGGCCGTATAGGAATGCCTTTGTTTAATAAGGAATGGTGATATCCAGATGTTGGTGGCCTAAGTGATTGAATATAGTTACGGTAAATATTAATGTTCTGTTGCTTCAGCCAGTTGTCATCAACGACTATATCGGAAAAATCGAATTCGGGTGGGTTAATGTGCAGACTGTGTGCCGATAGCCTACTAAGGCTTATGTCCAGCTCGTTTTTAGGTGAATAATTATCAGGGCTGTATCTACTTAAGAATGTACTAGAATTTCCATATTGTTCCTTTATTAATTTATATTGATTAACTACTTGGAGAGGTATGTAATTCGGCCCATCATCTGTTGTGCTTTGACTGTGACTAGTAGTTGTCTGATTCTGTGCTTCGGTCGTAATTCTTGAGCTATATATTTTCTGTTGCGTCTGTTTGCCTACGATATTTTTTTTAAGTAAATCAGCCATTACGTTGAATACTGGCCGAAATCGTTGCAAATTAAATGAACCGATAAGTTGCTCAACGGTCGATGATGGTGGGTGTGATGATGTATCTTTTAAAGGATTTATATAAATATCTTTGATTTCAGAATCTGCAAGATTCAGTCCATCCTCTGATTCTGTTTCAGAATTTTTCTGTAATAAAATTTTAATTCGACTTTTTGTATTTCCTATTACATTCTTTTGTACTGCGCTGGGCTTAATGGTTATTGAAGGCTTTGATTTATGTGTAATACCGAGAATCATTGATTCATTAATTGTGTTCCCATTGCTCAACTTTTCATATATTCCATTGACATTTTGATTTAAAGACGATGTTATGGCTATTAATGATCCTTTAGGGATACTAACAGCAGTCACTTGCAAGGTTTGACCGCTCAACAATGTAGCCTGCGTTATCATAACCTTTCGATTATTCTTGGAATTTTTTTGCATTAACTCATGTCGGAATATAGACACCAGTTCCGAAGTCAGCAGCGAACTGGGTACAACATCAGTTATGACACTTTCTACGACCTGTGTGTGGTACTTGGTAAATGTATCGAATGTCACTTTCGATAGCATATCTTTATTATATTCTGATGTAGAGGTCTCCAGATAAGTAATTGTTGTCAACAAAGTTTTTGTCGCATAAATGTGAACATCCAGATCCAACTTTTTGATGATGTTATTGCTCGTCAAACCAGGGCTAGATTGTACCTTTGAAGTACCGCGAGGTGGTATTGATTCAGTGATAACTACTTGGGTCAGAATGTTCTCATCGGTTAAAATTGCCGTTGATTCGAAACGATCCGGAATGGATATTGTTGAGGGAAGCCGACTGTAGTATGTGTTCGTATCCTTCAAAGGGATAGTTTCTTCTGAAGGCTGCAAGAACGATATATAGTCCTCAGGCCCAGTTACTGTGTTGATAATAGTATAACTGGATGTGATGATATGGTCATTGTCCCTGAACTTGTTAATGTAATGATATGTGGTTGGAAATATGCCAACAACTAGTTCAGGGGTCTAAATGAAAACCATATTACATTAAAAAATAATATTTTTCGACAATACATACAATACATACATTTGAAAGAGTTACACCCAGCGGTAGGTAATTACTAGCACGTAAATAATTGCGCTCCTCCGTATGACGATTCGAGACAACCTTTTCCATACTTTCAACAGTAGGGCTTCCGTTGAGAAGGTATGTTGTATAATATGTGTAAGTTGTTAGACAGGTCTTCGTTATAAATTGATTTTCGCTAACAGGAATTACTAATTTATCCTAGGTTTTCAAATTCCAAGTGAATTAAATTAATTTCAATGCACATCCCCAATTATGTATAATTACCTGCTTGGCAGTGGGCACAGCCAGTATCATATGGTTTATGAGTGTGCTGGGTGCAAAAGTCACTGGCTTCTTAGCTTCCTGAATGTGCCTTGAAGATGGTATGCTGTTAGACACTTGATACAGCTGGCTCTGCTTATCACTATGCTTAACCCTGTCGCTAGCAATTATCAGTTCCACTCCATTTGACATAATATGCGTTGCCAGATTGAATCTGGCTTCGTCTAAGCTCTTATTAGACATGTCCCCTATATTGAAGATATGGTCAATGTTATACTCTGCGTCAGCTTGTTTGCTTTTGGTACTTTGTGTTGTATAGAAATAAACGTGACTTTTATTGTATCCTGAATTAATTACAAAAGAGGTTTTAGAGAGGATATTAGGTTTGTAGAAGTAGGAAATGCATGAACAAGTGAGTCGATATAACCGTATGTAAAAACAAGTTATTCAAAAAATAACCCATTTCGTTGTTTTTGACAAATTCATATAACAACAACAGTGTACAAAAAGTATCTTAGGAAATTGTATGCTTAAAAGCTTAGTGTATATTTTTTTTAATTATTAGTATTTTATTATTTAATATATTTCTCGGATATGAACAAAGCTGACATAACGTAACTAAACATAACGTAACGGATTTAAATACTATGTATATATTGTACTATATACTAATTTTCAATATCTAACACGCACCCACTCCTTATCACTTATGTCGATGTAACGGTAGTTCCTCTAACCAAAACTGCCATCACAATATATATATTTATATTATATATTTAACAGCAACTGAGACCGATTCTTTCATTCATGAATATATATATATAATTGTATATAATCTGTACATATATATACATAATCTGAAGAGTTAAAAGAATTACTGTAATATCAGTTTTATATAACATTTGTATAATGTGATTATTATTAATTAATTAAATAATTGTTAGTTTGTATTTATTGAATAATTTGATTTTATTTTCAGAAAAAATTTATACATAAGAGTACTGGCTAAATAATTAATTAAGGATATAAGTGTAAATAACGCTTTTTACATTAATATATTCTTATAATATCAACCATGTACATCACATCAATGTACTATATAAATCGTATATGTAATTTCAAATATATGGTAACGTGTGCAAGTATATATAATTATTCACTATATTTCATTAAGAAGAAACAGGAGCTGGAATATATTTTCAATGTTAATGTAATATATGTAATTTCAGATTTACAGAATGTGTATACAGGATACAATTATCCAAGAATTCATTTGCTGAAAATATTGTAGTGTATTAACAATTACTGCGGCTAAGTGAATGGCTTTGGATATATTACGATTACTCATACTTCATATATATTACAATGAGCATCTCTTCATACATTAAATTTGAAATAAAAAAGCTACATAATAATAAGCATACCCTTGTTCTTGATAAATTTAATATCTTTGAGGAATGTGTATGAATGCGCTAATCTCATCGCACACTCTCTCAAAATAATGAAAATAAATTTAACCAGCCAATAAAAATTATTATTAATAAATGTCGTTAAATTAATTACATTTTTTTTTATTTAAATTTGTTCTAGTCGGGTTTGAGACACTTTAGCATGAGTTTTCACACCAACTAGGAAAACATATTTTTAAAACTAATCTTTTAAATAGTTTTTGTTAATTTGTAGGTTCACTCACTTACTCATAACTCGACCACCGGTCATAAGTAATTGAGAAATAGAATAAGTGATATATATATATATTAATATGTATACAAAAAAGCTTACACTATATGTTTCAACTTTAGTTCGGGTGGATTTCACGATGTTTGAATAGTAATTATGGTAATTTTACAAATCTGAATTGGCGTAAAAGTCAGTCTGATAGTCATGGTCCGGGAAATGCTGTCCAAAACTATTTCTGGGGCGTTTCACGGTTTTTGTGTGGAAACTATGTACATTTCATAGTTCTGGCTTGGCGAAACAGTCAGTATAATAGGCACGGTTCGGGTATTTATTCGGGTAAATGTGGAGATGGACTCTATTATTTCGTGTTGATTATTGTGAACACGCTCTACTATATATGTGTAAGTTCGTGTCAACAGCTCAGTACTTGTTGTTGTTACAGTAAATAGCCGGTTTGTTTTTTCACTTTGATTATGTGAACGAGCATTTTTGTGGTTCCCATTAATTATTTTCATAAATGGCTGGATTAATGTTGACATTGTTACTGGTGCTGCTATCGGAATATCAGTTGATGTTCTTGATATTACTGATTCAGTTGGGGTTGATAGGTTCCTATTTGTTGATCTATATTTAAAGATTACAACACGATGTTTCTTTGGCTGTGAGAGTAAATTTCGGTTCAATTCGTTTTTATCATTGACTAGTGATGGGCAACCGTTCAGAGGTTTACGCCGCACAAGCACTTTTCGTAATCGAGACGTGTGGTTAGCATCTCTTTTGGACTTCCCACTTGTCTTAGGATGTGTTGTGGACAAATTTGTGACCTGCAACTGAAGTGGGAACAACTCAGTGAGGCCATTTAAGCTAAAAAATTTGGTGTAAAATTTGAGGGATCTGTTAAAGTAGTGCTACTAAATGGTACTACTTTCGCCTGCTTTGTGACCATAGAATACCACAAATCGACATCTCCAATTATGCTCTCTAACGAAGCGGTATGAGCCTTCAGTTCACAACTAGTTTCCTGGCATTCATCTAATGTCGACTTAATGGATTTTTTCCTTTCTTCTTCCTGCTCAAAATTGCCAAGCGGTAAAAATAGCTGGATTTTTTCGCTACCACCGAACTCATACAGATCTTCGGGGCCATAGAGTCCTGCAGTCTGTTTTATGGGCTGAGCATAGACCTGCCTCTTATGTAAGCCACTGGAGTGTTCAAATGTATTTTGCACTGTGGATAAAATGGTGCTAAACTCTCCAGGCCTACGTCCCGAAACATAAAGAGTTATAACACTGCTGTCTTCTTTTGACTTTGGCTTATTGCGCTTGTTGGATTTACCTGACTTTCTTAATTTTTTTCGACTGGTGTTGCTGGAATTTCTCTCATCGTGTTCGCTATCTGACACTATGATGTCATCAATATTATCATGTACATCAAGATCAGCATTTACCTGATCATCCAAGTCCTGCAGGTTCTCACTCAAAAATATCTGCGGCATTGTCGTCTGCGATACTTGTGGAATTTGCTGCTGCTGTTGTTGGAGCAGCAGCTGTTGTAAAAGTAGGCTATTTACTTGAGCCACATGTGCTGCTGTTTGCTGCTGTACCTGCTGTTGATGCTGTGTTGGAGTATTTATTATAGTGTCTACGCTATATTCAGTAGCTGTTATCGTTTGGGCAGTCGTATCGAAGACTGTGGTCAAAATCTTTTTCCCTTGGAACGTAATTGGTAGTATAGTAGACTTTCCATCGTAAATCGTGGTTACGTAGGTTGACGTATGGGTGCGATACTCCGTGAGAAATTGTAGAGTTGGCGGTAGTGATGGCTCTAGTGCCACGCCCTGTGGCTGACCCAGTGCGCCAAGCAACTGATTCGCCGGCAAATTAATGTTGCCCAGTAGTAGCTGGGAAAGCAATATATTGGCAAGAGGAGCATTAGCTGATATCTGCGGCTGTACCGTGGATACAATGTTTTCTACTGAGTATACCGTCGAGGGCAGTATATGAGAAAACGAGGTTTGGCGACCACGAATTGTGGTTGGCGTAAAGGTTACGGTCGTTGTCGCTGAATCGTGTAAAAGATATCGAGTGAGCTCTGTAACTCCAGCAGGACTGACGCTGGAATCCTCTCTGGTTAGAAAGAGCGACGACTGCCCATTATTACCCAAGATTTTTGTATACTGATGTGGTCCCAAAACTTCTAAGCTCGTCTTACCAGTCACAATGTACTTATACTCGGTCACCTGACCGTTTATTACTGGCACTGTTACCTCAGCAGGTATTATGTGGGTCACTGTAATCATCCCACCACCCAGGTCTGTCGAAGTTGCGTCCTGGTTATAATCGTTGCGAATTCTTCCTCGCATGGAACCTCTGCCTCTATTTGAACCGTTGGCGTTACCATTTCGAGAACGGGCTGATCCCACGGTACGTGGACCAGGAGTATCGACAGTATTGTGATTATGATTAGTGTAACTTTTTAAGCGCCGGGAATTAGGAGAACTGTTTGTGCGTCGTATGGTTGGCTGTTGACGTCGAAAATTGGATGAGGATGTACCTCCCTGTCTTGTGATACTTTTTATAGTTGTATCCTTCTCTCTAAGCGTAAACTGTGTTCGTGGCGATGTAGGTCGGGTAGGTCGTATAGGACGATGTCCCGATGTTGTTGCTTGAGTTGAACTTGTTTGCTGAGAGTGAAACATGGATTGAGATTGAAATCTGGAGCCAAACCTGGAATTGATTTTCATACGAGGTGTACTAAGTGTGGTTTCATTTAACTCTTCGATATGTAACACCTTTGGTTCCTCAGTGGTGGCGGTTTTGGGTCTACGGAACCGAAATCGACTTCGATTTAAAGAATCCGCCTGACGACGCGGCCGCGAATTAGCTGTGGATTGGGTTAGGATTGTCTTGTTGGACCGTCTGCGACGATTTTCCTCATTTTGAACATCGTCATCCGAGCCATCTTCATCTGCATCGTCATCGTCATATTCGGAATCATTTTCGAAATCATTTTCATTCTGATTTAACTCACTCTTGTTCACTGTTAGTTCATCCTTTTCCTTTTGTTGTTGTGTTTGGAAAAGCCCTCGTGGAGGAAACAAGTGATTTTGTGGCCGGGCACGTGTCTGAATACTGGATATTGTCGGGCGTTGGAAACTACGCGGTCGCGGTTTGGCTGTTGTTGTAGTTGTTGTTGTTGATGTGGTTGATGCTTTGGCCCGTCCAACAAATGGATTCCTTCTAGGTGAAATGGTAGTCACTGGGCTGACACTTGCACGTGGAACTGGAGTAAAGCCGGTGGGCCTACTGAGCGGCCTACGGAAGCGCAAAAGTGGATTTTGATTACGTTTGGAATTTTCCGTGGCAATGTCTTCCTCATCGTGAGTCTCAATTTGAATCTCCGTTGAATTCTCCTCCTCAATATTGACAATATTATGGTCTGCACTTGTTTTTGCAAGTGCAGCAGTGAAAACTGCACTCGGTTTAATACGTTGCCGGGAGTTGACTACATTCTGCGCTGAGACACGCAAGTTATTACTGCTGGATGGTCGATATGCGGAACTTAAGTTGAGACGTCTTGTACTGGATGCTTGTGATGTACGGAAAGTAGATGCGAAACGATTCCTGGACTGAGAAATACTACTGCTTGCTTGAATATTGCCAATACTACTGCCTAGTTGACTAACCGATGGTTTTATTGGACGACCAAAAAGTCGTCTAAAGGTTGTTGAGCTCGTCGAACTCGTATCATGTGGATTGTGGGGTGCGTTTGAAAGGGAACCCCTTCGTGATGAACCGAATTTACCCACCGACTTCAGTGCAGGGGTTGCGGTTATGGTCGGCGTTATGTCAGATCTAGTTATAATCGTTGCACTGCTGGGACTTTGAGTTTTCTGTTTCGGGGCAAATGTGGGTCTACTACGGGATGCAAACGGTCGAATCACAGGTGCAAAAGTACGTCTCTTTGATTGTAATGGTAATCGCGCATTATTAATATTATTCTCATCGTCATGCTCATCAAAATGTATCTCTGTCGAGTCGCTGTTAATACTGCCCTCAACCACATTTACAGAATCCAGATGCACACTCTCTGTAGTGCTAACAATCATGTCCACAGAAGTGACACTTGGTGATATTGTGCTATCTGGAATTACTTTTTCAAAAATGAAACTAGATGTACTTTCTATAATCTGCGCATATCGATTGTCTATAATTGTGCCAATGACCTTTGATTGGTATAAAGTAGTCGTACTATTTCCGATACGTGTGCCTTCTATAAGTCGCACCAAGCCAGTTTTATACTGCCGCAAAGAAACTGAATCCTGATCATCCACCGATTCATTTGCCAAGCTCGTAACCAGGTTGAATTTCTTCGTTTCATCAATATACAGACTGGATGTACTACTGGTAAGTTCTACAAGGCTTCCCTCCTCATTAATCGAAGGTTGAATTTTTGTGGTAAAGTATAAAGTGCTTACTCCGTCCGCATCGATTATATGCTTGTAATCATAGAAAATCAAGTCAGAAGTATTACTATCTGAACTGGGCATTGATACTGAACTTGTCAATTGTGCTGTATCTACTGATAGTATAGACGTTTGTGCGAATACCGGATTGGGTAAAGGACTAGAATTCACTACGCTTGTAGGTCTGATGATATTTGTAATGGTCTCTAAGCGAGAATCCGTAACGGTGGTATTGTACTCATATGAGGTAGTATAATACGTGTATGTAGTATAATAGGTTGTTAGAGCCGACAAATTGGATTCCGGGCTTGCATTAATTGGAATTGCACTCATTGTCTCTAGTAAACTTGTTTCTGAATTATCACTTTTATTCGACTGATTAACTTTTATTGAATCTGGTATCGAACTTGAACTAGCCGCACTTTCAATAAGTTTCGTTGGCTCAATCACGTTCGATATTGTTTCCTCCCTGCTAATTGTTGTGATCTCTCCGTCCTTGGCCAGCTTAGTCCAATACGTAAATGTCGTAAAATATGTGATCGGTAATGAGGCCTCCTCTTGGTTTATCAGTTTTGTTGGCTGCACCGTTTCTGTAGCAATATTGGTAACTGTTTCTAAGCGACTAACCACATTAGTGATATCTGCTACATACATTGTTGTATAGAAGGTAAAGGTCGTGAAACTTGTCTGTAGTAGTAGCGTCGGTGATGGTAATATCTCTTCTGTATTACTTTCTGAACTTACTTGATCGTCTAAGTTATCCCTAAGTTGACCAATTACATGCTGCTCTCCACTCGAACTACTAGATCGTACATCTGTTACCAATGTAATATGCTCCTCTACCTTGTCTACATTTGTGGGACTACCTGTGGCCTTTTCGGCAAGGGATAATACAGATGAAGTCCGGTCAAGAGTTGGAGATATAGTAGATATTAAGACGTCGTTCGGTAATTCAGATTGAGCTGTTGCCGTACCTTGCTCTGTGACGTAATTTGTAAATACTTCGATTCGTGACATTATTTCCGTTTCTTTATCCGCGAAAATAGTTGTGTAATAGGTGTACGTTGTGAAGAAGGTCTTTGTGTACATTGTATCATCCAGGTAGGAGGTATCTTGGTTGCTTTCCCTTAGATTATGTGCATCATTAGCACTAGCATATAATAAGCTATCTAGCTCACCGGGAATTATGTATTTTGAAGGCTTAGCAGTGGCTGTGACCTCGACAGTTACAGTGTCCGTTTGAGTAGCGGATTTTTCAGCATCACCGACCCCTCCCATAATGTCTTCTGTTTTCAGGTTTTCCTGATGCTCCGAGCTTCCGATGGAGGTGATGACATTGGTTACAATCTGCGTATGGCTAGACACAATTGTTGATTTGCTTTGAAAGAATGTCGTCAGATATGTGTAGGTTGTGAACAAAGTTTTGTAAATAAGATCAATCTCATCCAAATCATTTTCAGTGTCATAGTCTTCATTCTCATTGTCGTTCTCATTCTCTTGATTATTTTCGGACTCAGTCACATAGTCATTATCATTTTCTATAGAACTTTCTGTTTTAACTGTTGCTTCGGTGGTAGTCGTTTCAGTTTGTGACTCTTCCAAGGAATTCATTGTGGTTATATCATCAGCCTGAGTCGTCTTCAACTCGAAATCTGAATCTGCCTCTGTGGTCGAGTCAAACGTAGCGTCAGTATTTGACGACTTTATTAACGATGTCGATTGTTTTATTTTGGAAGCCTTAATACAGTAATATTTTGTTGTCTCTTTAATGTCGTATGACGAAGTCTCACTATTTGTTATTGATGAACTATTCTGAAGATTATCAATACTTAAAATCGTTAATGACGTAGGCAATTGAGTTAAAAATATTTGAGAACTTATATGATCACAGCCTTCTTCATATTTATTAGTTATTTCCTGAACAATTGTTAAAGGCTGGGTTGAATCAAAGAGCGCTAGTGTAGAAACAGCCACTGATGAACTGTTTTCAAAAAGTGTCCCAAGAGGGGTTGTGTTTACTTCGTTATCTGATGTTAAGTCTGGCTTATCAAGCGTTGCGGCCTCCTCCATGGATGTGGTGGCATCTATGATATCACTTATTTTAGTGACAGTACTATTAGCTACCCTTGTTGGCTCTATGAAGTTGGCAAAGGGATCATCGTCAACGAAAATAGTTGTGGCGCCTCCATGCGCCTGAAGATGTGGTTCAGTTGATTGAATGCCGAGGAGATTATAATGTTCCTTTGCTTGCGCTTTGGACAAGGAGACATAAATTTCCTGTATTTCCTGATCGGTCGGCAATGAAAACATGGACTTTTCTTCGGTAACTTCAACGAACTGTGACGTAGGCTTTCCAGTCTCGAGATCCAACGAAGGAGTTGGAGTAGAAAGTAAATTATTTATTTCTGGAGTATATTGAGAGGAACTGACTTCTAAAGTATCAACCACCGCAGCTTTTAAGACATCCTCATTGTTTAATGCTGTCGAAACAATAATTTCTGCAGTTTTCAATGTGTCTGTTAATTTAATGGAATCTTTTGTCTCTGTACTCTTAACAATTTGATTTGGTATATCGGTAGTTCTAAGAGTAGCCATCCCCTTGATCGATGTCACGTGTCCCACTATAGAGCCGGGCTGTGCGGTGCTTGGCGAGAAAACAATTATACTGTCACCCACTATGGTGGTAAAATCTGCAAACCCGTAGTAGGTAACAGTCGATTGAACTCTTTTCGGATAATTCAAAATCTGCGGCTCCACGCGCTGTGCACTTTGATTTTCCCGCATTATATGCTGATAATAAACCTTAGCTGAACGTCCTTCCTCCGCATCTACATCGAATAAATAAGGAGCCCGATCAGAATTTTCGATTATGAGGTGCCCACTTGGCTCAAAGTGATTTTTGACCGTAAATGTTGGCAAATCACCCATAGGCAACACTTTTTGTGCTGCTAATTTTCGTGCAGTATCCTCAGCATATCCTGATATAGTCATTGGCTTAAGACCCGAATTTTTTTAACATTTTTTGTGGTTGAAAGTGTAACAACTGGCATTTCCATTGGCAACAAGTGACTTGAGACTTTCAGATTCAGATAGTCGGTGTTACCTACGAATTTACCAGCACCAGGGACAGAAATAATGTCGTCCAGACTCTCATCGATGTCTCGCCAATTTGGCGCATCAGCATTGAATAAATCATTATGGCTTTGTATGTAGGAGCGGCTATACGGCTGGACACTATCACCCACCCAGCTGGTGATGACAGACGGTGGTGCCACATGACCGTTTTCAAAAAGAACCCGTGAACTCTTCTTTAGGTATTGTGCATATAAACGACCATTTTCTAAGGTAGTGCCCACCACCTGTGTGGCATATTCTGTGGTAGTACCCTCCTGAATGAAAGTGCGCGCTGTGGATGTTAATAGACCAACCTCTGGACGAACTGACAGATATCGGCCATGACCGTCACCTAATCGACCTACCCCATCATTATTTACTAATAGGACAGTGGTTAAATCTATGAATATCAAAAAGATGATTACAATTGGAAATAATATAAAAAAGTACAGGTATTTACAGAATAACATACGTATAATACATATAAATAGGATTTGTTAAAGATTAAATCAACATGTCCAGAATGTACAGCATAGAGAGAGATGGTGAAATCATTTACATAAAAAGAAATAAAGAAAAGAAGTGACAAAAGAAGTAAATACATACATTTTAATTAGGGTATTACACATTATTATATTTACATTGTATTCAATTACATAAATGAGTAGTTATCAATCCTGTTCCAAATTATTAGCTTATAGTCGAGTCTACAGAATTTAAAACGGACAATCGTAAAACTTTAAGATCTGATTTTTATGTATATAACGAACTTGCTTTCAAACTATAAGACGATATATCTTCAAATATGTAATTTCCATAAAATTCTCTCAATTCTCGATAGATACACACATATATTTATATTTTTTTGAGGTATTTAAAATAGATAATATTGATTAAATTCTCGACAAAAAAAATTTACTGTACACACATATATTCATATCTAAACACTTGCTTTCACAAACGAGGACGTATGAAATGGTAAATAGCAACGTACATCGCATATGACACTAAATTCCATTTGTTTTAATAGACATACGGACAAAAGATTTAAACTGATTCTTACAGAAATGATTTATATTTATTTAAGAAACAACATTTACAAGTTCGGTTTGATCAGAATATTCATGTTTACTAAGAAAAATTTTGTAATAATGTCGATTCTATATACATATATGTATAATATACCGATATTAATATTAGTGCAATGAGTAGCACTTTAGCTCAAAATGTATTGTATTATACAACATTCTAATTATTGTTATATACACATATGAAAGGAACTGAAGCTGATTGTTTTCGGCTTACCATCTGCACCATCCTGACGTAATGCTGGCGTGGGTTTTATAACATTAGGCTCGTCTGAAAAAAGAAAAGTGATTATCAACCACACATTACAGAACTCAAAATACGATAAATATAATGTAAAATAATGATTTTCATTTTCGTAGTACCTCTGGCTTAGTAATTAATAATCCTATGGGACTGCGAATATTGCCTTTTTTACCGTTAATGCTGTCACTCCAGCAAAGGTCATAATGTCGATTTCCCACTAAAAGTTCAGTTCTGACCCTTGTTCTCCTATGATTCCGTGTGGGAGTGCATCTTTCATGCAAGAGTCGCTTATTCTTCTTGTATAATCTATTCAACTTGCAATGCTGATCCCGCTAGTTAGTGCATCTAGCACTGTGCATCTTTCAAAAGCTGTTGTGACTATTAGAGATGCCTCCAGTAGCATTCCTCTTCTCCCATAAATGAATATATCATAAGGGTACAGACTACAAACAGATTCTTCAATAGTCAAAATGTTTTTATTAAATTTCCGTAAGTAGAAATTATGTTATTCGAATCCTTCATCTGCATCAGAAGAGTTCCTATGAAGAACGCTCTAGTCAAGATTCACGACTAGGAGATACTTGCAATCCTGCCATTAAATACGCTTTCGAAAAGTAAATATATATATATAAATGTACGTTGCATATATATATATATATATATATATATATATATATATATATATATATATAAATTCATGTATATTGGATTTCAAGTATAAATATATATAAATGAACATTGTATATATATACATGTATAATTCTACATCCGCGTTATATCTGCAAATCACATTTGCACAAAACTATACATTTTCAATGGGCGCAGGGTATAAAAAGAAAGTGGCATCACTTTCATTATTTCTTTCCCAACAGAAAGTGAACGAATGAGGTAGATAAAGGGCAGTTGACCGCAACTGTAAAACTGCCAAACAACAGCAGCATTCGTATCTATCGGCAAAGTACGTTCAGTAGGTATTAATATAGTTTGTTTATAACCCATTGCTGTTCCCAATAATTCGTATCTTTTATGTATAACCCTTTTATAAGTTCCACCGGACTTATTTTTAATACCCTCATGATTAAACAAATTAATGAATGTAATCGTTCTATTTAACAACTACGATCTGTAATTTTACAAGAAATTTTACAAATATACAGACACAACACAGCAAAATCAGTTTGCTTCTCTCACCTTCTTTCTCGGTTAACCTAAATGTTGATGCTTTTTTTGCTTTGGTGTCACTTAGTATGTTTGTCCGCTTCTTTTGAGTGATAATGCGGATGAGGCATTTGTTGTTTTCGGTGTCATTGTTTTTGTTACTGTTGTCAGTTTTTCTTCAGCTTGCATTGTGAAAGCTGAATTATCCGTGAGTTCAATTCTCGTTTTGTAGATCTTTTTAGACCCGGTACCCAAAGGGTACAGGGGCTTATGTTTTCGTGCTATGTATGTAACAGGCAGAAGGAAGCATCTCCGACCCTATAAAGTATATATATTCTTGATCAGCATCAATAGCCGAGACGATATAGCCATGTCCGTCTGTCCGTATGAACACCTAGATCTCAGAGACTATAAGAGCTAGAGCTACCAAATTTGGTAACAACACTCCTATAATGTGCACGCAGATCAAGTTTGTTTTAGAATTTTGGCACGCCCCCTTCCGCCCACGCAAATCGAATAAAACGTATAACTAGACTTCATATGTAGCTACATACTTCAGATTTGGCACACATAATGTGTGCTCATGTCTGGACATTTTGTGAAAATTGCATGAAGATCGGATCATAAACAAAGCAGTTAATAAGATATCTAATTACCACAAGCTCATGGCAGCTTTAGCGACAATTAATTGCATTAAATGTAACAACAATAAAAACCAGTCGAAAAGTTACAGTCGAGGTGCTCGACAGTATAAGACCCGGTATTCATATCTATGCCGTTATATACAACATATTATTAAAGATTATTAATGGCAAGCGTGATATGTTAATTTGAGGGCAATGCTTTTCCACTCGAAAAGAATTGTCTAAGCAGCATTCATATTTTCATGTAAAAAAAAAAGAAAAGATATTCACCACTTCACATCAAATATTTTGTAATAAGCAAGAGAAATCGACCAAGACTCGAACTCAGGATCTCCTGAATGCTGTGCCAACGCTCTAGCACCTGCGCCATTGCAACTGACGTCAAAGCCTGACAAATGCGTAACATATTCTCGCATTCCTCTCATTGTCCGTTTTGCAAGTTTCTATTGCTTCAATGATTCTCTCTGAATATCGATCACTCTTTGAAGAGAGGGGGAATAGAGAGCGGCGGTAACTGAGAGAGAAATGCCGTTACTTTTTTTGCATTGCTGCATATGAGTGTACATGCATACATATATTTGAAATAAACTTTCTAACAAAACGTTGTTATTTCTTCTTCTTATGACATATTGGCAAAATTAATAACATATATATAAATAAAATAATAGTAAAAAGTTAATTTTTATAAAAATATAAAAAAAAAGTGAAATAAAAAATGGTCAGCACCGAGACTTGAACTCGCGTACTCGCACAGAATGCCTTGTTTTTGTTGTTGTTACATTTAATGCAATTAATTGTCGCTAAAGCTGCCATGAGCTTGTGGTAATTAGATATCTTATTAACTGCTTTGTTTATGGTCCGATCTTCATGCAATTTTCACAAAATGTCCAGACATGAGCACACATTATGTGTGCCAAATCTGAAGTATGTAGCTATATATGGAGTCTAGTTATACGTTTTATTCGATTTGCGTGGGCGAAAGGGGGCGTGGCAAAATTCTAAAACAAACTTGATCTGCGTGCACACTATAGGAGTGTTGTTACCAAATTTGGTAGCTCTAGCTCTTATAGTCTCTGAGATCTAGGTGTTCATACGGACAGACAAACGGACAGACGGACATGGCTATATCGTCTCGGCTATTGATGCTGATCAAGAATATATATACTTTATAGGGTCGGAGATGCTTCCTTCTGCCTGTTACATACATAGCACAAATACATAAGCCCCTGTACCCTTTGGGTACCGGGTCTAACAAGACATTCTGTGCGAGTACCCGAGTTCAAGTCTCGGTGCTGACCATTTTTTGCAAAACGGACAATGAGAGGAATGCGAGAATATGTCACGCATTTGTCAGACTTTAACGTCAGTTGCAATGGCGCAATTGCTAGAGCGTTGGCACAGCATCCAGGAAATCCTGAGTTCGAGTCTTGGTCGATTTCTCTTGCTTATTACAAAATATTTGATGAGAAGTGGTGAATATCTTTTCTTTTTTTTTTTACATGAAAATATGAATGCTGCTTATACAATTCTTATCACGCTTGCCATTAATAATCTTTATATTATTATATTAATACTGGGTCTTATACTGTCGAGCACCTCGACTGTAACTTTTCGACTGGTTTATTATGAGTAAGTTACTATTCCATTATATATATATATATATATATATATATATATGTGTGTGTGAGTGTGTGCGTGTGTATGTGATTCGTTCGACTTGTATAACAAAACAAACCAATGGCCAGGCAATCACCTTAACAGTAAAACGGATTCAAAAGAGGATGGACAAGTGAGCATTGTAGTGGTCGTTTATAGTATCATGCTGTGTACAAGTAAAATTATTTTCCTACAAGAAATTCGCTGTATCCGGAAATAACACAATTTATTTCAATATTAGTACAACTTATTTGAAGAAATATTAAAAAATAATAATAAGTCGTTGTCTGCAATGATATATGCAAATATTTATTTATGTCTATTAACATCTCGATAAAACATGAAAAACAACAAAAAAAACTAGTCATCCAGCTTTCTCTTCCCTCAAAAGGTATTTTTAGTAAAGTGATCAATATAACATTGAGCAAAAAACAGCCGACAGCATATTTTGCCGACCGATTGATTTAAAATTTATATTCATTTTTAAAAAAAATAATTCCGATTGAATGTTTTTCGACGCAATTAATATCATTTTATTGATTTTAAAGGATCTATGCGAAATGCGAATCAATGAAATTCTTACTGGGAGGAAATCAGACAGTTCAAATCTGATATCAATTTTGTGACGAATAACATCTAAGATTGATATCTTTTTATTTAAAACTCTTTGTTTTGACTGCTAGCTTTCTAGCTTTCTTTAACGACGTATGCTAGCAATATTGGATATTGGAAAAAAATGTATATTAAAAATTGAGTCAAAATCCAACTTTTGAGAACGAGATTGTAAATATTATCAATAATTAATTTATATCCGATTGCTCACAGACTTACTTTGTTAACTAAAAGTCCATTATTTATTAGATTTTAAAGAATTTAGTCTGTTGCATATCGAAATTCTGTCATAACAACTTTTTATTTTTCGTGGGATATAACTTTAAGGTTAATTTAATGTCTTCAACTTTTTGTCGAATCTCGTAAAGTGTTCAGTAGCATCTTAAGTATAACTGAACACGAGCATCAAATAAGCTTATGATTTATGGGTAACTCGAATGTAGCAATGACCTAAAACATACCATTTGTTTGCGCGGCTCCAAAAGGGGGTGCTGTCATTAAGCCAAACAGAAACATCAAAAGACTAAGATGCCCACATAGCTTTGTTTTGTAAAATTGACCAATTCCAACTGTCTGCGTCTGAACGCTCCAGCAACATCTCTTAAGGATTTGGCGTGGTGTCTTCAATACTAAATTGTGTTGATACATTTTTTTATCCTTCCTGATTCGATTGTACACAGGAATGTCGCAAGCATTTAACATTTTATATAAAAATGCACAGTTTTAAGGATCTATTGATCGTTCATTTATGGAGTTCATATGAAAATGGTGTACATATGCTTGTAATATATGTTAATTTGAGGATTTTATTCGGCAATTGCTTGGCTCCAAAATCTGAATATGAGTAAATATTTGTACTACATTATAAAATTTTGTTTCAAATTATATTTTGTTTTTACTGGTTCAACATTCCCAATAAAATATTTACTTTTGCACTTGATATTTTATACCAGAGAAAAGCTGAAGTCCTGATATTTTTATAAATTTGTATAAAAATTTAAGTTTATATTATTCATTTTTGAAATTATATGCAACGTATTGAGCGAAACTGTTCATTTTTGTCATTCATTTTTTATAGACATTTCATTCACTTGAATCTTTTCGCATTTATTTAAAACAAAGTATAGTGGTAAAACTAACGGCACATCTACCTATTGGCACACCACGACGTGAGAAACTGGCGCGAGCAATAGGATACAAGCATTAACATATACATATACATACACACTTCACTTTTGCGAAGCGCACACAACCATTCCATGTAGACAATAGTCATAGAACTGACTTGGCCAACGCAAAGTCAGCAACTTACTGTCCCAAACCCGTTCCCGAAACCAAACGCTAACCTACACTATGAGACGACGTTGTGGATGTTATTGCTATGAGCGCATGCGCAAAAGTTGTTTGGCTGGTTCAGGTGGACCAGTTATGTAGTAAGTATGTATAAACATTTAGTAGACATCAGCCGGTTCGACAGCGTTTCTTGTTGTGGGACAGTGACAACCGTAAATACATAGACAGATCTGCAAATGTCATCATACATTGGTCCAATGTACCACGGTTATGTCGTTGCTCTACGGATATATTGCTATTGCATTATGATTTTATATTCTCCACGGCTCTCATGTCTATATAAAATTATATGTGTATGCAGATGGTCAAAAAATTAACCATTCATCATTCAAATTCTGCCAAATGAAAATATAAAACTAATTAACTGCCCCCATTTTAATCGTATTTAATAAACTATTATGTTCCTTAATAAACTACAAAAGAATCCAAACTTTTTTGTATTTCAAAAGATTCAGATTTGTATGCAGAATATAAGGGAAAGTAGTAATATATTTCTCCAAATAACAAGTTAATCATAGAATATCTCAATCAATATTATGTACAATTTTGTTTTTGTTATTTTTAATACTTTATAATGCATCTACACCTTCCATCAAAATTATATATTATATTATAAATCTTTTTGCACTATAATATAATAACCATACATACTAAAAAAAATTACAATTGAATATTCATAGACTTTATTCAATACTAATTCAGTAGCCAATTGATCAGCTGGAGTATATTTACATTATAAAATAAATATTAATTACAATATGGATAATATATCTCGAAGAGGTAGTTGTCGTTAAATATTCATTGCATTTATCTGCACATACTGAAATCCGTCACATGTTTCACAATTTGTCTATGTACTCCTCTTCAGAAATGCAAACTTATTTACATATCAGTAGGTATAATCTAATACTATATGCTTATAAGCGCATAAAGCACAAATACACTGAATACACGCATAATTAGCACAGTAATGACTTAACATATATCAAATTTACAATAGTATATTAAAACGAAATCTGCAGCTTAAGTCTATATATGTCCATATACTACAAGTACACGACCGATTCTCTTATGATATTTGGACTACAGCTTCTATACCCCAGCAGTAGATACCACTGCATTATTGCCCAAGTTATCAAAGAAACCGGGAAAAACGCCTGGCTGTGCATCCATATTCTGTTCAGCACTTAAATTAACGTATGTTGGTTGTATCTCTGCAGGTGGGTCAATTGAATCAAGCAGCCCGTATGCATTCGATATGGGCGGCCAGTTATCAAATGACTTGATATTATATTGCAGTCGCATATATTTGCGGGTGGATGTGCTCAGATTTTGCTCACGCTTTACCTGAAATCGCTTGAATACCAAATACTCGACTACAAAAGATTCGAGTAGAGCATGTGTGATAAATGCAGCCACTCCATAAAGGAGCATGATAAAACGAAAATACATTTCGGGTGGAACAACCAGTTGTAAAAATTCAGTTATCCATTTGCTGGGGTAAACAACCAGATAGATGACAATGCAAATATTTATCACCATGGTCAGGCATAGTGGCCAGTTTGACCATATGGGTTTGCGATAAGGCGCACCCTTTGAAAAGACAAAAGCAAGTATGATATACTGAAAACTGGAGATAGCAAACATAGTATAGTTTTCATAGCAGCCTAAATGATCCTCATCAGATTGCTTAAAAGGCTCAAACCAGGGTTGTTGATGTAGCTGAAACCAGCCTAAAAAAAATTAAATATCCAAATCAATTTATGCTCTGAGTGGTACCTTGTTTTAACACTTACCCGCTACCTGAAATGCAATCACAACGGCCAGATGGAGCAAAAGGGAAGCCAAGGGCGTTGGCGATATTAAGGAACTCAGTGGTACCTGTTTAACCAGCTGGCCAGCGTAAGCCTCAGTTTTACCAAATAAGAAGGCAAATATCGATATTAGGCCAAGATCAATGTATAAATACTGTTTATCCGTTAAATTCGAGTCGATCGAATACAAGATCATTACAGATATAAACTGAACCAACGAGTATGCAGCCATGTACTTGAATATGCCAAATGATGTTACTAAAGCTGCACGACCCTCCTTGATAACATTGGGTACGGCAGCGATAGTAGATTTGCGGGATGTAAAAGGCGACGCTATTGAAGATTCGGTTTCGCTCAGCGATATACCAGTGTGCGCAACCTTCAGGGCACCGCAATCGTTGGCCCCATCCCCGCACATGGCCACATAATAGTCCAAATTTTGAAGCTCGATAATGAGCGACTGCTTTTGTTCTGGTGACATTCGCGCATAAATAGCGCCCCGCGTTAATATGATCTCCATTTGATGCGGAAAATGATCTTGAACGATTTGCCATGTCTTGCCATCCATAGCAAAAATATAGTGTCGACGCCAATTATCGGTGTGCACTTCTGATACGGGAATTGCAGTTCCTAGCTCAACATCGTCGCCATCATTGTGGGTCCATGTGTCAACGGTTTTAACGCTAGTTAGGCTGTTGCTATTGGGAAGTACGCTCGTTGCACAGCTGGATCCTCCATTCACCAACGAATTAGTTGACTGCGACAAATCCATATTCTGCGCAATTGCAGCTCCAGGGCATGTTCCGTTGCCGCTTAGTGCAGGTAGAGACGCTTCACTTCCCAACTCGAGTGTATACTGGAGTTTATATTGCTCGAGCTGATCGGCATCAAGCTTTTCAAAAGATTTGGTAGGCACCGCATGTACCGTGATAACTGCCTGTGTTGAACTCACAATACCACAATCTCGAGCCACGCTCATCGCCGTTAATATATTATCACCGGTGATCATTATCGTGCGGATATTTGCCAGATTGAGTGAATTAATTACAGCCGTAGTATCCGGTTTCAATCGATTCTCAAGTATAACAAAACCCAGGAACTCTAGATTATACTCAACCTCCTCGCGAGAAAGTCGCTGCACCTTGGTATAGTTCAACTTTGAATTAAGGGCTTTGAATCCCACAGCTATGATTCGGAATCCTCTCTTAGCAAACATGGAAAGCTGTTGTGTGTAATCATCTGGTATACTCTGTGGTTGACATAACTGTTGCAGCATCTCTGGCGAGCCCTTACAGTACACATTGAAGCCTTGTGCACTCAAACAACGCGTTATAACCGACATACGCTGCAAATTTGAGGAAAATGGAAACTCCCTTACAATTCCGTGGTCGAAATTTATCTCCGAATTTGACAGTCCAATATTGGCTAGTAGATCATCCACTGACGAATGTCGCGTAACAGGTACTGGTACTGTTACTCGTTTTGGTTGGCGTAGTATTGTTGGGTAAATCAGACCGTATTTCTCATTTTCTGGAATATTATTGACATCTTCTAGAATCCAGCCTGTAGATTCGAACATCTTAAGATCTAAAGGATCACCAATCATAGTACCATTCATTACAGTAATAGAGTGGCACGTGACCATTCCGAACAGAAAGTGATCGTATGGCAATCGTTTTATATCCCTTAAAGGTATTTGAAACTGATTTGTTGATGACTTTGGGACAACACCCCACATATCCATACCATCCTCCGTTAGGGTTCCAGTCTAAAAACAAAACATAATTAATTCATAAATGCAAAAGGGTTTAACAAAATGTTAACTGACCTTATCAAAACAGCAGCAATCAATACTGCCAGCCACGTTGATAGATCGAGGGGAGATGCAAAATATATTGTTTATTTTTAAACGTTTTTGAGCATAGAACCGACCAACGGTCATTGCTGCTGGCAAGGCTGGGGGAACGACAATTGTTATTAGATCCAATGATTCGACCGCTATCTTTACTGCATCTGTACCCCGTAATATCTGAAGCAATACAAATTATATTATATATTATATTATATAATTTAAATAGTCTAAAGCTTGTGAAGAACTTACTTTTGTAACAAGCGTATATATAAAACCAAGGCACGCGATCACAGCTAAACACTGAATGAATTTGTATGAATCTTGCTCGAACTTGTAGTCAACGGGGGGTGGATAAAGAATAGATCGAATTAGGCCGCCTTTGGCAGTTATATTGCCTGTATTTATCACGAAGGCCAGCACCTTTTTAGAACCAATGTACCGCGTCTGGATAACCTTAGTACCGCAGAAGAGTGTATGTCTTGCATGCTCCTTTTTGTTAAATATCACATCGCGTTTCATCGGAAGGGGCGTTTTAGTGACCGGTACACTTTCACCAGTGAGCATGGACTCGTCTAATATACAATTACCCGAAAGTAGAATTGCGTCACATTGCAACGTGCAACCAGATGATGGTATTTCAATAATGTCACCGGGTACCAGAGTTGTCGTTGGAAACTCCCTAGAGACTCCTTTGGCATTGACGATCAAAGCATTTCCGGTATTTAGTACCGTTTTATGAAGCACATCTTGATTCTAAAATGTTGTTCTAGTTTTATAATGTTTGCACACATCTTCAAGAAAATTGGAATATTAATAATCAGTGGTCTCACCTTCTTCGTTTGAATGATTGACATGGATATGCCAAATATAGACATGAGTAAGATGACACAAGCATAATAATAATAGTCATAGGTAAACCATAGAACGACTGAAAATATTTGGAACACATAGAAAGGGTTAAGGATCTCCAGGAACAACAGCGTCTTAACATCTTTGAGTGGCACGGTTATCTCATTAACACCAAACACAATGCTACGCGAAACCTGCTCTTGGAGTGTCAAGCCGCGTTGCTGGTGAAAATAAGAGCAGGGCACGTTTACATCTAGTCCGTTAATTTTATTGAAGGTGTTGATTCCGCTGTCCCAGGCATAGACCAGTTGCTTACAACGAAATGTCCTCAATGATCGACAGCCTATGAAACAAGAAATATATTATTAATTTCACAGACTCCAAAGCGAACTTTTTCTATTATTATCTATATTTTAAACCCTTTTTGTTTTAAAAGTTACAGTAACGTAACAAAGTTTGATCCAATTTGTTGTCTAATACTCTCTAATACGCTCTGATTTAACATATTTTCTCCACTATTAAAAAATGTCTCAAATCATGGTCAGTATCAACGTACTTTTAAAATGTGCTGAAGAGAAATGAACGGAGAGTTGAAGCTTATTATCATCGATGGTCTCTCCTGGTATTTTCTCATGCAAAATTTTTCTGAAAAAAAAATAAACAGCACTTTTGTGTTATTTGTCCTGTCAAATATAATTTGGTACATACTTTAACTGCTCTGTAGTTAAAAAACGGACAGGCTTTACGTGGTATACTTTGTGTTTTCCCTGGTAATCTTCTTCAACCAGCACTTGTTGTGCCTCCTGCAAGGAGCATGGCTGGCATGTGGCCAGCAAATACCAATGCCGCCACCAATGCAACACTAGACGCAACAATCCTCCAGTCAAGCAAATGCATATCCAGCATAAAATAAAACGTAAATGCGATCGACGGTAGCCTTTTATTTTCATCTGATCCTGCTGATCTTGATTGAGGAATCCCACGCATGGTTTAGTATCTGAAATGTTCCCGAAGTGCATATAATTCATTGTAAGTATAAAACTACACAATCTGTTAATTTCATACAGATATGAGTACGTACACCATTCACCAGAATTATGCGATTTAAAATATATATTATTTCATACCTCGCAATACATCGCAGTTCATCACGAATGTTTAGCTTACGAATTGACCGCTTTGTATCGGGGATGTCTGCAATATTCCACAACATTTGATTTAATGCTCAAGATTCTAATAATTTTTATGTACATATCCATTAAAATACTTTTACCTAGATCAAAAACTTTCTACCCCGACCACTGATGAGTTGAAATTGAGTAGTTTTTCATCTTTGACTACATAAATACGATAACCTTGAGTGGTCTGACTTTTATATTCTAATTGTTGTGAATTTTATAACTTATCTAGCTTTTCTAATTAATAAAATAATTTACACTCTTTGGTAAAAAAAATATATTATTTTAATTTACCTAGTACAGAAAACATACTTATATAAAATAGTTAGCACTGCTCAACGGATTGGTATAATGGCAATTCAGTTGACTCTTGCCCTAAGCAAATAGAATGGGTAATCAGAACAAACAACGTTACGACATATTAATACATATGTACATATGTAGATAAAGATGGATTGATAAGAAACAACGTGCAGTTCGACACAACATATACCCAAGAGATCGTTGATCTTATTTGTGCTTGTACATTCACTAACATTCAAGTAACGTAGTGCAGTGGGAAAAATATTATTATTGGTTTATAAGGATTTAATTATACTTACAATTGCTCAGCCACATGCCAACTGGCACTCTGATTATGATTACTTATAATCACATGACTGTATGTAAGTGTGTACATGCATTCTCATATGTGTGTTAGTTAGTGTACGTGTGCTTTCCAACAAAATATTTATTAAAAAATTTACTAACTATTAAATACCCATAAAGTTGAAAATTGAACGAAACTCTTTTGTGTTTTATACGGTTAGCTTCACACTCATGAATGGTAATCGATTTTTTTTCTGCCGATTTTGGGAAACCCACTTAGTCGGTGGTACAACTCTGAGAAAACAGCGTATCTAAAAAAAAGCGTGTTTAACTTGTATGTGTGATTTTAAGAATTTAAAGAAGGCATAATTTTAAAAATATTAAATTATCCAAATAAAAACGAGCGCGCGTATGACGAACGGACGGGCCGACAGTAAGACATGGATAAATCGACTCGGACATTGATACTGAGCAAGAACAAGTACAAAAACGACTTTATAGGATCGGAGATGTCTCCTTTTGTCTATTACATTTATTTGCCCAAAGTTATTATACCTTTTATTGTGCACAGGGTATAAAAAGTAAGGAAAGACTTAAAATATTCGAGTTTAAAATATTGCCCTTTTTATGAAGTATCTTAATTAATAACCATAGAACCAATGGCAAAATATTGAAATTGTTTTTGAAGATAATAAAGTATAAATAAGTAAATTTTTCAACATAAAAATAGTCCCAAATTTTTTAATAATGGCTATATTTATTCAAACAGCGAACATAAGAGCAAATGTTATTTATTACTATTTAGACACTGAACACAATCACTCACATTCAATCCTCATTCTCACTTACTTACGTTGCCACGCGACAATCGAGCAATTAGTCAGTTTGCTGACTTCTTCAATATTAATGTACTACATTCATATGCATGTATATACGTATATTTATATTTGTATATTATATGCATATATTCCTTATGATTGTGTAGGGGCACATTCATACTAAAATACCAATACTAACAGTAGTTTACACAATGCTTTTAAAGAAACGTACATTTATATAAATGGCAACTCTGGGATCACGTCGACACCCTCACACAAGAACATTCAAATGAATATATGTATGTATGTAAATTTGATCAATTTGGTTGCCCTTGTCCTCAATGGACGCTCATTCTTGACATTTGTTTGACCTGATATAAATGTTAATCTTTGTGTATAAAAGTATAAAAAACGAGAACTGTTGTTTAAGAGTTCTTCAAAAATAAATTGAAACAAAGTAAAAGATAATACTGATCTAATACATGAGCATTTAAACATGCATGTGTTTATACTAATTTCACATGGTATTACAAAGTTCATTTTAACCAAACAAAGCTATTACATTGGCGCCAACATAACCATAAACAAAATTGAAGCCGAAATGCGAGCACAAATAACAAAAAAAATCCACACGCTAAACAAAATATGTTTTTAAAAGCTGAACTGAACCGCACAGATACCGAGAAATGACTGCGCTGTGACAGCAGACTGATACAGTATAGTACAAAAAATGTTTTAACTTATATTTTAAATGAACCATGCAATCGATTAATAACAAACAAGTTTGGTTTGCTTATATTTACACATAAGCTCATGCTGCATGTATACGCATTCATTCGCCAAAAATATTTGAACGATGTTAGTATTGTGTTTCGTTACCTTAATTCTTTTATAGAAACATACATATATAGAGTTGTATTTAAATTTTAAGAACTTATTTTTGTATTACAAAACTAAATACCTACCCTTTACAAGCAACTGTGAATCTTGCAGATCGTAGATTTCATCTAGTTCGACGGCATTACTGACGGCGGCGGACATGACTTTGAGCATCTGATCTTTGTCATTTGAACGGCTATGCAGATGCTCTGACGTTGATTTCACTGGCGTATTAAAACTGCTTCTTGTAGCCGTGTTATTATTGTCTATTGCAGTTGGAAAATTAGTGTCAGTACCGCGACTTGTCGACGATAGGAACGACGCAGCTACATCAACTGGTTGTGGCGGTGAATGCCACCATTTCAGTTTCAACAGATTATTCTTGGTGGCAATTCGGGGTTCCCTTTGCACATTGCTATCGAAAAGTGGCTGCAATGGCAAGAGTTCCGGGACGTCATGATCTGCAACCACGCATGCCCGACCACTTTGAGCAGCGACAGACATGATGGTCGAGATATATTTCAACAGAGTGGGAAAAAATCCAATTTAATTATAAAGTGCACTTTTTAAAACGTTAAACGGGTTTTTAGGTTATTTCTTTATATAAATATATATTTTTTAGTTAAAAGTCACACATTTGTTAGTTTTCTTTTATTTTATCATTTTCGATTGTCTTTGATTAATTATTAAACAGCGGGAGATACAAGTCCAGCGGCTATGTCAGCTGTGCACCTCTTGCACTTCCCTGACGACAGCACGACTATGCCGGCACGACAGGGAAAGGCCACATTCGAAGGCCGCGATAACAACCGTGTGTAATAGCATTCTTTCGGCAGAGCCTAGTGACTTTGTAGCGTTTTCTCTTACGTTGACGCGAAGCGTAAAATCCGTACCGACACTTGACAATCCGATTTCTATATAACCCACCTATATGCAGCTGACAGTTAGCTAGAATTTTGTAGACTATGGGCGTAGTACCGCAACTGCTACCCCAAAAGATCTTCAATCATCCAAAGCTTGCGCTAGCATTAACCAAAAGTAGAAACCAAGTACCGGGCGCTTCCTGTCCTCCACTGCCAACACGTTTTTCGAAATAGAATTGTTTCACGTACACTTTTTGTAATAGTACCAAATCAAGCAGGACATCAAAGCCACCAGATTCCTTAACTACCGCCGCTGATCTGCAACCACCGTCTCGACGTTTGCGCAACCTTCTCTTAAATGACCCGATGTGCTCCTGCTGCTCGGTTGCACTTTGAACTGAATTCATTACGTTAGGGAAAATACTAGTTTCTTTGACAAACCAATGCTGTGCCAATGTGTCTGATTTACGTGTATGACAAATCCGCGCAGTGTCAATTGCTCTATTCTCTAATATTTTATGTTTATCTATGTACATATAACTTTGCAGATATATTTATTTGGAGCTTAAGAGACACACGATTTAAAATTGCACTTTATATTTCTTGACATTAAATACACACAAATATACCACAAGACCGTAATATAAAATTTAAGCCTTGCACCAATTATAAACAATGTACATTTGTATGTATAGAATTATTGATTGACAATATTGGTTAAACTTTTTTATATTTTTCCACAAATTTTTCGATTGATGACTGTTGATAAGCCGTATATTTTGTATTTTTATAAACCGTTGTTTTATATTGAGCTAAATTAATGTCGTCTTTCTTTTTTAAAATACGCAAAAGAATGTCATCTTTTAAAATTATTTCACACATTCCTTGAAGAACATCATTCAATGGCATACTCATCGCGACGAATGCATACGGTTTAGTTTGCGCTTATATTAAATTTTAACATTGATTGAGATCTTAGCTAATCCAACGAAAAATGATGCATTCATATATCTGTAAAGAACAACACACATTATTTTAAAAAAGAAAATAATAAAATACTAAATTTTAAATCAAAATCTGTACATTTTATTATTTTCTGCGGATTAAACGGCTCTTGTGCCATGCTCGCCGAGTTGCGAATAATCAATACTTCTGTATCATATGTACATACATTTATTTCCAAATTGATGCTACAATTAAACACTATAACATTTGAGACGTTCAAATTCTGAATAATATATACAACATAGCTATTCATATATTTGCAGTGTGACTGCTACATAATTATGTGATTCACATGTTACCTTTGTGTGACATAACTAAAATATACATACTAGGTGGCTATACATGCGGATGTGCATACATTTGTACAACCCAAACTATTCTCGAAAATAATGTAGGCGACACTTCATAGATAATTTACCGATGAGTTTCACTCGGTATGACGTTCATCACCGCGTTTATAATGTCCCTTCGATTATTATATCACTTATAAAATATTTTTAATAACATGTTATTAATATATTTACTTTTTAGTTGTTTTTCTTAATTTGAGGCTCATCTCTTCTGCACTTATACGCATATCTTTGCGGATCTCAACATATTTGGTATGTACGAACATGTGCTCTAATCAAATGAACGTAAATACATATCTACAAATAAAAAGATACATGAGTGTGTTCTCACTAGCAGTCGAAGTTTGTACATATGTCCATGCAAAAAAAGATAGACAGTCACACTGATCTCATTCTATCGGAAATTATTCTGACAAATTTTATCGAGTTGTAATTAAAATATGTATCGAATTTAGTTTTATATTTTTAGTCTATAGAAATTATAAATTGTTTGATATACTATAAAAATAATATAATGTTTAATAAATATAAATTAATTTTATAATTTAAGTCTATCGAACTATTAAGTTATTTCATAGACTACAAAAATAAAATTAATTTCGATACATTCTGTTTTGCGACCGATTACTATAAAATAAAATACACATTTTATAAGCACGCTTTAGTGATATTTCACGCAACCCTGATAGTTTAAGTTAATTAGAGGCCAATAAAACAACTGAAATTTTTTGAAATCTTTATTATAAATATAAAAAAACTTACCTTCTACAGAACTTATTATTCGGCTTATCAGTCAGTTATTTCTGAACACAATTCTACCCCAAAATATTAACAAAAAACGTATGAGCAAGGGCCAAATTTTTGCTGGAGTGTACGTATGCTACCAAATTCCCTCACGGTAATGCGGATGCGTTCACACTGGAAACGCTCTATTATTGAGTTAATTATAAACAAAAAATTAACTCGTCTTTTCCAGATACTGCCATGCTTTTTTATACCCTGTGCCCATTAAAAATGTGCAAAAAGGGTATAATAATTTTGTGCAAATGTATGTAACAGGCAGAAGGAGGCATCTCCGACCCTATAAAGTATATATATTCTTAATCAGTATCAACAGCCGAGTCGATTGAGCCATGTCCGTCCGTCCGTCTGTCCTTCTGTCTGTATGAACGCGTCGATCTCAGCAACTATAAGAGCTAGAGACCAAATTTCGCATGAACGTTCCTGTATACCCTCTCCAGATCGAGTTTATGTTAGATTTTCGATATCTTTCCCACCACCCCCGCAATTCAGAAAATCTAATTATGGCCACATTTCTCAACGTAGACTTAACAAGTGCGTTAAGAATGATATATAGAAGGAACGCTGAAAGTTTCATCAAGATCGATTTATAAATAAGACAGAAAATCAGCAAAGAAATAAAAGTTATTTTTCCATTGAATCATAGCAGCAGGCAGCACATGTGTGTGAGCGAGACAGCGAACGACTGTGATACATGCGTCTGCTTACCATGTGTGCATATGTGTGCGAGCGAGATAGAGAACTAATGCGACACAAGCATAAGTAAATTAAGTGTCGTAACACTCAGCTGCTATAAGCATGCAAAGAATTCATATGCAAAACAGGGTATAAAATGAGAGTTTCAAAACAGTATTCTTCAATAATCACCTGCTACGTTCTTATTTCTGTGTATTATAATCAAAATAATTTATAATTTATAGTTATTTTTTAAAGATTT
Source organism: Drosophila funebris (assembly GCA_018901825.1). NCBI lineage: Eukaryota > Metazoa > Arthropoda > Insecta > Diptera > Drosophilidae > Drosophila > Drosophila funebris. Next base: position 67,097 of record JAEIFK010000219.1, read on the forward strand.
TGCTACTTTCTGACAAATTATGTAGAATTTATAATATATATTTAAATAAAATAACAATAAATTAATAATTGAATAATTGAAAAATAAAACTCAAATTTGAAATTGTCAGCAGCGAGATTTGAACCCGCGCACTCGTAGCGAGACTTGCTGTTGTTCTTGCTGTAATGCTGCTCAGCCCTTATTAATTTGTAGCTCATTCCTTAAAATCTCCTGTGTTTATTATCCGATCGTGTTGAAATGTTCGGAAAACGTCCGCACACGGGCACACTTGATGTGTACCAAATCTGCCAAGCGTGGCATGTCTGTAGCTCTTATAATACGCTTTTTTCGATTTGCGGGGGCGGAAGGGGGCGTGGCAAAAATCTAAAACAAACTTGATCTGCCTGCACACTATAAGAGTGTTGTCACCAAATTTGGGAGCTCTGGCTCTTATAGTCTCTGAGATCTAGGTGTTCATACGGACGGACAGACTGACATGGCTATATCGTCTCGGCTGTTGATGCTGATCAAGAATATATATACTTTATAGGGTCGGAGATGACTCCTTCTGCCTGTTACGCACAAATCGCTTTCGTCAAACTTAGAAGACTATGTACTTTTTAAAGTACAGAGTCTAAAAATAATATATTGAAAAAGAAAATTATATTCGGATTTAGTATTTGGTACTACATCCTGAACTTTCAGTAACTGCGTGACATCTTCAACTCATGCTTTTTGTAATCCTTTGGCAAGTATCCTTTGGGATGGAATATCAAGATTGTTCGGATCCAGCCTCCAAATCATCCATATTTGTATATTTTTTTTGAAAACACCCACTTCCGCATAGTTCCAACTATTTTCTATAGGATTTATGCTTAAAGCTTTTTGAAGATATTGGACTTTTCGAAGATGCAGAAATGTATTTCTACCAGATTCCATTCCATTTATTTTGGTTTCGTTATTTTAAAACATATTTTTCCAAAATTTTGAATGTTTGTAAATAAGGATACTTTTTTCAACAGTGCAGGACTTTCTGCTTCCCATTTTTTCACAAATTATATTGAATTTATTACAACTCAATGAAATGTATAAAAATAGTCAAAAACATGTACTTACAAAAAATAAATAGAATTTTACATTTTGTGCCAAATCTGTGAGCAGCTAAAATACCCTTTTAAACTTACGAAAATGAAGCAAAAATAAAAGCTCTTAATGAAATCGGAAGAATTTTAGCTAAATCATAAAATGAACCCAATAAACATTATCTTGCAAAACTGTGAATGGAAGTGATAAACATTATGAGAAATAGAAGATTAAAAGCACAATTAAATTAAAATTTTTCTTGTCATAATTGTATAAGCATGTTTTTATGATATGGCGGATGTTTCAGCATATTTAATTCATTTTAATTCATACTCATATTACCCAGCAAAACCCATAAAATATATACCTATATATAAATATACTCACTTTATTAACACGCACTGTCACAAATAAAATATTTAATTTACTCATGATAATTCAACAGTTTATTTTGCAAATACAATATTACGTTTTTATACTCAGATTAAAAAAGGAGGCACAAAAAGCAAGTTACCTGTCAAATTCAATACTGAGATATTCATACTTTTTTAATGTTTGTTAGATATACATATTGATAACGATCTCAAGACTACAAATATTTTGTTATCAGGACTGGCATAACTTCAATATGATTAGACAAAGAATTCTCAAAATTCATCAATCGGTAACCTTAAATTCGGCAACACTTTAGATTTATTAATGGATTATCGTTCTACATACACATCTATATTTCATAAACTATTTTGTATTAGTTACAAATATGAACGTATAAGCACGAACTAATTTGATGTATTCATTTAGTAGTTTGTTTAAAATGTGTAGGCAGAGCAACAATCAAAGTATATAAATAAATAAATTAGAAATATTGGAAACAAACTCAACTCCACAGCTGATCTGTGTTTTTTTTTAACTATTGCTTTACATGTTTGAAGAGAAAGACGTTTTTGATTTGATATGTGATTGATCTTTTGACAAGTCATTATTTCTGGGTTCAGCTGATGAGAAAATTTTGCTAACTTCGGCTGAAGTAAAGCTATCATTTAAATTGATTTCTTTATGATAGTCCATCTCTAAAACAAAATTTCGAAAATTAAAAAAAATAAGCATACAAATTTATGATCTAAATAATACACACCTTGTGAATCTGGTATATTTATAGAATCTTGAGTGTTACGGTTGGATTCGAAGAGTGCTGGCGTCGATGATTTGCACAGCATATCTGTTTATATAAATATAATATTAATATAACATGCGTAAATTATCAACTTCAAGAAAATTCGTGGCAAAAAATTACCCATATTCGCAACCAATTTTTGAAGTGATCCAAGTTATGTTTATAGAAAAGGTCATATAGTTACCTTTATTCGATTGGTATCCTATGGAATCGCTTTCTTTCCTATAGATTTCATCTTCCAGCTCTTGGCTAAGGTTGTCAATGTTCAATGTTTCATTAAGCCCATCGCAGAGATGATGGACTTCAGTTTGATTCATGGGGAATTGAAGCAATTGCATTCTAGCTGTGGCCAGACCGCGCTCCAATTTATTAGTGACAGGTTGCAAGTTAAACATACATTTATCCACAATGTCGTCACGTCCAATTTTATTTAATGCTTGGGACATGGAATTACCAGTGGCGCGAGAACCCTCTTGGGTTAGCCAAAGACGCAGAGCGACCAAACTTTGCTGTGCAACATCCTGATTCGCGTATTCAGCTTTGACTAGGTCTATATCGGTTTCGGGAACACCTAATTCTTTAGCCAACTGTGGCCAGTCACTTCCCAACAAATTTGATATATCCGATAATCTGATGTCAGCGCGTTGTATATCTTCTATTAAAGCGGCATCAATTACATTTTCACTTGATTGTGCGTTATCTGTTATAGAGTTTGTACCAGCTTTAATTTCGGCATTTATCAAATCCTTGTATGTGAGGCCTTGATCCATGTTAAGCCCATTACTAAGACCTTTTACATAATCCAAAGCATTTGCATTTCCACGACACTTGTATTCGTGTACTTGCTCATTAATATCGGAATTAAGGGATATATTAAGAGCACAAATTGGTTGCAATGGGGCCTCTCCAGGTGCCACTTTCGGTTCGCTCATAAAGCGGACATTAGCTTTTGGCTCCTCTTGATCCTTAATATGCACTAAAAACGATAGGCGATTTTCTCGAAATGCTTGAAACTTGGTATTGAGTTGCTCTCCGGATTTTAATATTGGTACCAGATTACCGGCAAACTCTAGAAAAATACTTTGGTCCTGTAAAACCTCAACATCCCGACTCTTGGCTACCTCACTGAAATACTCCTGTTGCTCCAACGTCTTGTCCTCTTTGTCGTCCGTCATACAGAATACGGATAGCTTTGCCTCAGTTGCGGATATTCGCTTCGCGAACACTACAAACTTAACCACAAATGGAACCTGTGCCATGTACGTATAAAGTTCTGTTGCCATACGCCCAGCATCAGCAACATTGCGACAGTCCATCAACCAAAACCGTGCTGATACCGTAGTGGTAAAGCTAACGCTATTTTTGACAAAAGCCAATGGAGTTGATCCAGTCACATCCTCCCAAACAGCTCGATTTTGACCCCCGGTTATTGAACACAAAAGCCTCAAAGTAGGCGCATTACCATTTGTGCCGCTATATGTAGAGTTTACCATTCCCTGATTGCATGTTTTAGGTGCCGGAATGCTTAATGTAATCGCCTTGTGGAACTTGCGTCGACGTGGCTCAACGGTAACCACCGGAGATACAGCTACGCCCTGTCCTAGTAGCTTAGAACAACCAATTAAGTCCGCTGGCTGGGCCTGAAGACCAACTCGAATTTTCTTAGTCAATGCATGAGAAGGAAATATCGCTTGCACCTGGGGCACAGCCGTAGAGGAAACAGTACCACCATCAGGTCCGATTACATGTACCTCCTGACGAACGCGCGATACAACAGCAAAGAAATGCGGCACATTATGAGTTACAATGCGAATTATTCGGCTTGTATGTAAATCTTCTAACGGATTCACATCCGAATCGATAACTTCGTTCAATGCCTCTAACAGCTGTTCTTCATTGTCGTACATATTATGTTCGCGCCAACTTTCTCCATTGTCCGATCGTAATATGATAATCTCACGCTCTTTCTCACGTAGAGATCCAAAGTGTGGTACTTCCAATATAATAGGGCTTAAACAATAAATATTGATTATCACAATTGAATTTGTAAAATGTGTATATGGGAGGGGGTTTTAATTTTGCATTCCATGTGCTGTTTAATATGTCAATGACTTTTTGAAAAACAAAATTTTTATTGGCCAAAAAATTGCCAATTTGCCCATCCTTCAAGGTCCTCTAAATAGGTATTTGTTTTGGTGATGACATCTTTATTTGACTCAAATCTCTTCTTACAAAGCCATTTCTCATCAGTTTCGGAAACGGAAAAAATTAATTCATGAACAATGAAATTGATCATACGGAGTCGCATAGCACTTATCAAAATTTTGCCAGGATTGGGTGATGGTTTTGCTTTATCTTGCTTAAAATTTTAAAATGTCCATTAACAGACTATAATTCTTAGTTTTTTGAGCTTACTGCGCGAAAAAGCAAAAAATCATTGACTTATTCAGCAGCCCTCGTTATACTACCCAACTATTTAACGAAAATCAAATAAACCTACCTTAGGAACTTACTGTCCACTGGTGACATTTCCAGTATGCGACTCACCAGTGCCTCACCCTCCATCAAGGGCGGAGGATTGGCTACTCGTTGTGGCTTGACATAGCGACAAGTTATTCGCGTAGGCTCTGCGCAAGCCTTGGGCGGCACAATTATGCGAACACCACTATGTCGGCAACCGCGCATAGAACCGCCGCGTGCGTCTACCAAGAAGGAAACCAAGAATCTGTAATACATAGTGTTTGAGTTTATTTTTATTGTTTTTCGTTATTCATTATTCTATCAGAAAAGGTGGAGCTTACCCCAAATGAACAGGTGGTTTGATGATGACTGCCATATCCGACTTTCTTTCCATCGTAGATGTAAATAAATTGAAATCTGTTATCTTGATAATATCTATAAAATAATCAAAAAATACATGTATTCAACAAATTTGGTTTTGACATACACAAGTAAGAAACGCTAAAGTCGAGTCCCCGACAATAACAATTACTGCATATATAGTCGTTCGAAGTGCATTAAAACCAAGTCTGCATGTCTCCTAAATTTTGGAGGCGGAACTAATATGCATGTAATTTAGGTAATTCTTCTTCTTTATATTTATATGTAGATAATGTTAAATTCACGGAGTATTAAAGGCATTTTATATATATATATTCTAAATCAGTATCAATAGCTAAATCAATATAGTTCAATTCCATAAAAGTCTTTAGTGCTCCGTGAATTTAACATTATCTACATATCGAACCTCTAAAACTAAAGAAAAATAATTATATATATATATAGATATATATATATATTATATAAATGAACACTTGCAATTTACGAGTTTATGATATAATAATGAAATACATATTTAACAGTAATATCACCTCTTTCCGTTGTACTTCCAATAAATCCATCCATCTGATCTTGATCGGGATTAGTTGTATCGAAATTTTTGTTATCATGCTCATTTGTTGTTTTTAATTCTTCAGAAGCCATATATTTGTATTGATTGTGGTCTAAGAGTTCGTCGCTAACTTCGTCTTCGGAATCAGAAAGCAATGTTTCATGCATAAATTCTGGAGCTACCACCTTATATTTTTCCTCTAACACTCCAGTCGTTGTATCAATTACGGATGTTTCTGTCACGACTTTAAGAGTCTCCACAGCCGTTACATAGCCCAGATTATCAGCAATATTTAAGGCCGTTTGACCATTCTGTAAATCAAAGAGAACATTTTTGATTGAAAATATCGTACTATATGATTTCTTAACCGATTATTATAAGCTCCATATTGACGGGTAGAAAATTAGTAAAAGCCCTTAATATACGACTTCAACGTTTTCCATCTCTTTTGATTAATTTTTTTTTTATACCCTGCACAGGGATATATTAACTTTGTGAAAAAAAATTTTTGTAACAGGCAGAACGAGACATCTCCGACCCTATAAAGTATATATATTCTTGATCAGCATCAACAGCCGAGTCGATTGAGCCATGTCCGTCTGTCTGTCCGTCCGTCTGTATGAACGCGTCGATATCAGCGATAAGAGCTAGAGACACCAAATTTGGCATCAAGGTTTCTGTATACCATACGCAGATCAAGTTTATTTTAAATTTTGGATACCTCCCCCCCTTCCCCCGCAAATCGAAAAAAACTAATAATAGCCACATTTTTCAACGTAGACACTTCTAACTTAACAGGTGCGTTAAGAATGATATGTAGAAGGAACGCTGATCGGTTTCAGCAAGATCGGTTTATAAATAAGACAGATAATCAGCAATAAAAGTTATTTTTCCACGGAATCGTAGAGCAGCAGGCAGCACATGTGTGCGAGCGAGACAGAGAACGACTGTGACACATGCGTCTGCTTACCATGTGTGCATATTTGTGCGAGCGAGATAGGGAACTACTGCGACACAGGCATAAGTAAATTAAGTGTCGTAACACTCAGCTTTTGATTGAATATGTATAAATATGTGAAAGTTAGCTGCTATAAGCAAGCAAAGAATTCATATGCAAAATGCGAGTTTCAAAGGGGTTTTCTTTAAACACCTGTTATGTTCTTACTTTTATTTTAATCAAAGTATCTCTTAATATAGAAGCCTGTACAGGGTATTATACTGTCGAATGCGGTCGACTGTAGCCTTTTCGACTGGTTTTAAATAAATAAAACAGCGAGTTATTATTATAAGATTAAATAACGACGTGGCTAAATACACTACGTTAAACGTATATGCCAGCACACACGCTGAGTTGACGAAAACTCAAGATTTGTAGACGAAGGAGGAGTAGCACCCAAAATGAAAAAAAAAACTTGATTAATGAAAATTAAACTCAAAGTAATATAGACTTACAGAATTCTGTGCACCAAGCTTCTTAAAGTACAATAGGTAACATTTTAATCAAACTTGATCCGCTTGGGTTGTAGTTGTCCGTTTGCCAAATTTAGTTTCTCTAATTGTCTCTGAAATCCAGGTGTTCATACAGACGGACACGACTAGACGCTTCTTTCTCCCTTGTTATATACATGGCAAACAACCATCGAATTTTTTATGCAATTTTCTATTTAGCATTGTACAATAGCTTTCTAAAACATTTAGGTGCGACCTCATCCTCGTCATAAAAATATAAAATTCCTGCTCTAAACCGAAGTGTTAAAAACAGTTGAACAGTTGTCTTACACAAGTACGGGAAAGCGCACAACTAAATGTATTAAAAGTATAAAATATTCATTAGTTTTCGCGCTACTAAATTTTCCGCCCGTTCTATCTCTAGATCATGCCCTAATGAATGTGGTTCTCAGCGTTCTCGAAATATATAATCATATGTGCCAAATAGCTCTGCCGTTCTATCTCCAGACCACGCCCTAATGCACGAGGTTCTCAACGATCTTAAAATTCTCTTTCATTTATGTTTTCATAGACTCACGCATCTTCATCATGAGAAAGCAGTCTGAGCGAAGAGAGAGAGAAAAAGAACTGTAGGAGATATATTGTTTGATCAATTTTTAATTTTTTTTTCTCTTAAAGTTAAATTATTGCATTTATGTATATGTTTATACATATAAAAATGAGATCAATTTTAAAATAGATACAAATGAATATTGTGTTAAGGTTTAATTAAGAGATGTTCATAGTCAACTTATCAGGAATCAATATATATTTTGATTTAAGCTTGAATATTAAATTGAATTTTTCAAACATTTTGGATTTCGATAATATACATACATACATTTTTAAGCCCTAGGCGCATTAAAAATGGGTAATAAAGGTCAAAAAGATGCGTGGCACAATACAAACTAGATAATCCAGACAATTAAAAATCAAAAGTGCCAGATTGATATTTGCATTAGCAAATATAATTACGTAAAGTATTGTATTTATCGATCGAATAATAATACCGGATGTAATTTCATACTAAGGTTATTGATAATATATCAAAATATCAATATATCGATATTTTTTATAAAAAATTATATATTTATATCGTGATATTTTGTTTCCCAAATATCGTATATGTGATTTTTTTTTCTTGCCGGGAGTGTCTCAAGTCGCTCTCAGGAATCTAATTACACCTGGAAGTTCTCCCGCAGCCGAATGATGGATTTACATACTCAAATATACAAATATTGGCGCTAAAAATACTTAACATGTATTGCACATAAAAAACTGGAATCTCATATTTATGTTTATTATCTATCTCTTTTTATTATGAGGCACGAAGCTACTTATTTTTTGGGAAAAAGGGGGAAAACATAAAAATATCAATTATATCGATAAATCGATTATCGATCGATTATATCGATATTTAAATCGATATTTATATTAAATATCATTTTGATATTTTTTTAAACAGAGAATATCGTTGATACGATATTTAAACGAGGCGCATGCGACAGTATAGCATCAGTATTTACAACTGAAGGTGGGTAAAACTACAGTCGACCGCAGTCGACAGTGGGATACTCTGTACTAATCGTGAATAGCAAAATCTATGCATTCCAAAAATATTGTACAGATAAATCGATTATCGATCGATTATATCGATATTTAAATCGATATTTATATTAAATATCATTTTGATATTTTTTTAAACAGAGAATATCGTTGATACGATATTTAAACGAGGCGCATGCGACAGTATAGCATCAGTATTTACAACTGAAGGTGGGTAAAACTACAGTCGACCGCAGTCGACAGTGGGATACTCTGTACTAATCGTGAATAGCAAAATCTATGCATTCCAAAAATATTGTACAGATAGCAAAACGAATCTTCCGAGCCGCGAACTCGCGATCTCTTAATTCACAGTCTAATGCTCTACGCCCTGTGCCACCGGCAAATCGACCCGCAAGCCGACAAGATTAAAATAACTGAATTCGTATTTCCCATTCATTGCCGCCTTGAAAGTTTCTTTTGCTCAAAAAATTCTCCATCGTTCTTGGAAGAGAGCAGCAGTGAACGAAGCGAGCTACCGTTACATTTTTTGCATTGCTATGTACTATGTGGACATATAGAAAGTATTTTCTAATGCAAAGCAATCAAACAATACAAGTGCTTATGTATTGGTTTTATTAAATTGCAAGTACGTTAAAGAATGCCTGCATTTGCAAAAAAAAAAAAAAAATTGATCGCGGTCTGAGCAAGCTTCGAACCCCAGACCTCTCGCGCGCAAATCCTATGTCCTCTAAGCTAAGCTACTGCTTCATATAATTCGAAGACGGCAATCTCTATACTTATGCAGCACGAATTTTAGCAATTGACATATATGTAGATTAATTCGAATTTCTAACTAAATTTTGTTATTTCTATTTTTTAAGACTTTGCTACTTTCTGACAAATGAGGCAGAATTTATAATATATATTTAAATAAAATAGCAATAATTAATTAATAATTGAAAAATATAACTCAAATTTGTAATTGTCAGCAGCGAGATTTGAACCCGCGCACCCGTAGCGAGTCTTGCTGTTGTTGTTGCTGTAATGCTGCTCAGCCGTCATGAATTTGTAGGTCATTCATTCCTTAAAATCTCCTTTGTTTATGATCCGATCGCGATGAAATTTTCGGAAAACGTCCGCACAAGGGCACACTCGATGTGTGCCAAATCTGCCATGTGTGCCAAGTCTGTAGCTCTTATAATACGTTTTTTTCGATTTGCGGGGGCGGAAGGCGTGGCAAAAATCTAAAACAAACTTGATCTGCCTGCACACTATAAGAGTGTTGTCACCAAATTTGGTAACTCTAGCTCTTATAGTCTCTGAGATCTAGGTGTTCATACGGACGGACAGACGGACATGGCTATATCGTCTCGGCTGTTGATGCTGATCAAGAATATATATACTTTATAGGGAGATGATTCCTTCTGCGTGTTACGCACAAATCGCTTTCGTCAAACTAATAGGGTATTTCCACGACAGCACATTTGGCTCATTCGACGGAATTTTTCACATTCGGCCCCGATGTGAGTTTCATCTCCATACAAAATTCGAAAAAGTCATTTATTTTGAATGAGCTCATTCGATCTCATTGGGTCAGTACACGATGCTTATCGACGAATACTTAAAAAACAGAACAATCATCCCTAACATCAGCTGCTGTGATGTAGGCGCCAAAAATAATTTTTTAAAAAAACAGATATTGCAAATTTTTTATAGTTATATTACGGCTATGGATAAGGATTTCACTGCTATAGACCTACAAATGCTTAGGCATATGGCGATTTTTGTATTTGACGTTAAATTTTTTATTTTTGATTGTTTGGTTACAAGCAGCACAGCTGATTTATTTCGAGCGAATGACTTTTTGTCGTGGAAATGCAAAATTTGGTCACATCCAAATGTGACCAAATGTGCCGAATGTAGAGTGTCGTGGAAATACCCTATTAGAAGACTATGTACTTTTAGTACAGAGTCTAAAAATATTCGACATCCCTAGTTACAAGTTGTAACTTACTATAAAGTATATATATTCTTGAGCAGTATCAATAGCCGAGTCGATTGAATCATGCCTGTCTGTCTGTATGATCGCGTCGATCATAGCAACCGTAAGAGATAGACACCAAATTTGGCTTGGATGTTCCTGTATACCCTTGCCGGATCGAGTTTATTTTAGATTTTCGATATCTTTTCCCCCTCCCCAGCAACTAATTCTGGCCACATGTCTCAGTGTAGACACTTCTAACTTAAAAAGTTTCTTCAAGATCGGTCTTTAAATAAGACAATCCGAATAGAAAGAAAATATCGCTTGCGCTTTGCTCTTAGCGACATTTGAACTCTTTGAACGACTGCGACAGATGCATATGTAAATGAAGTGATGAAATCCTCAGCTGTTGATCGAGTTTGCTGCTATGAGATTGAAAAGAATTCGTATGATACATGAAAGTTTCAGAATAGTATTCTTTAAAAACCTGTTACTTCTATTATAATCAAAATTAATAATTTTGGAGAGTTCACAGGATATTATACTATCACGAACGATCGACTGATCTGCTTGTTATGCCCTGTACAGGGATATATTAACTTTGTGAAAAAAAATTTTGTAACAGGCAGAAGGAGGCATCTCCGACCCAATAAAGTATATATATTCTTGATCAGCATCAACAGCCGAGTCGATTGAGCCATGTCCGACTGTCTGTCTGTCCGTCTGTATGAACGCGTCGATCTCAGCAACTATAAGAGCTAGAGACACCAAATTTGGCATCAAGGTTCCTGTATACCATACGCAGATCAAGTTTATTTTAAATACCTCCCCCCCCCTTCCCCCGCAATTTGAAAAAAAACGAATAATAGCCACATTTTTCAACGTAGACACTTCTAACTTAACAGGTGCGTTGAGAATGATATATAGAAGGAACGCTGAAAGTTTCAAGATCGGTTTGTAAATAAGACAGATAATCAGCAATAAAAGTTATTTTTCCACGGAATCGTAGAGCAGCAGGCAGCACAAGTGCGCGAGCGAGACAGCGAACGACTGTGACACATGCGTCTGCTTACCATGTGTGCATAGAGATAGGGAACTACTGCGACACAGGCATAAGTAAATTAAGTGTCGTAACACTCAGCTTCTGATTGAATATGTATAAATATGTGAAAGTTAGCTGCAATAAGCATGCATTGAATTCGTATGCAAAAAATGAGAGTTTCAAAATGGTATTCTTTAAAAACCTGTTATGTTCTTAGTTTTATTTTAATCAAACTACCTATTATCAACATAATTTTAATATAGAAGCCTGTACAGGGTATTATACTGTCGAATGCGGTCGACTGTAGCCTTTTCGACTGCTTTTTAAGTATGGTATGATATTGCCAACAGGAGCTGTATAGCTATGAAGTGACTTTTTGAATATCAACACAAAATATAAATAAATATTGGTGCTGCATAGCTTAGCTGCTTCGATCACTTCGATTTAAAAAATCACCAACAATTCACTACCAATCTTATATGCCACAATTCTAAACAATATTGTGGAACAGGAAAACGATATGTAGAATTAAAGAAATCTCCATTAATAATTTTAAAGATAATTGATTAAACTTACATTTGTTACTGCATTAGGGTTGGCTTTGTGTCGCAAAAGTAGATTGATTACCATTGTATGACCCTGCTGTGCTGCTTGATGAAGAGGTGTGTAACCGACGTTAGTAGTCATTTCAATGTTGGCATCATTTTCAAGTAAAAATTTAATTTCATTAATTTGGTTGTAATGAGCGGCAATGTGAAGCGGTGTATAGCCAGCTTTCGTACGCTCCGAAATGTTCGCACCACAATCAAGTAGAATTTGTGAAACTGGTACACGACCCTCTTGAGCCGCCAAATGCAATGGCGTCAGACCATTTTTAGCTCCAATGTTGGCATTAGCTTCATGGTCAAGTAACAACTGAACCATATCAATATGACCCTCTTGAGCAGCCAGATGCAGAGGTGAAAATCCAGATTTACTATGCGCGCCCACGTCCGCACCGTGCAGGAGTAATTGCTGTGCGATTTCCAAGTTGTTCTTCTTAGCAGAAATATGTAGAGCGCTGTGTCCATTTCGAGCGCTTATTTGCGTAGAAGCACCACGTTCCAATAGTAATAGAACCACTGGCTGATGCTCATAATGCGAGGCGACATGCAATGGGGTAACTTCGTTTTTGCCTTGGCAATCAATGGCAGCACCTTTTTGCAGCAGAAGGGCCGCCACTTTCGCCTTGCCATATTTGCTGGCCAAGTGTAGCGGCGAAAAACCCTTCTTAGTGACCGCGTTTAAATCCCCGCCATTCTCGATAAGCACTTGACAGACTTCTTCTTGTCCCTCCTTAACTGCAATATGTAAGGCTGTATACATGTCCTTCGTGCAAGCATTTACCTGAGCTCCATGCTGTATCATCAACATAAGTATATCAATGTTACCAAGACGCGAAGCCACATGTAGTGGGGTTTGCCCCTCACGAGCAATCGCATCAACTTCAGCTCCATTACGAAGCAATATTCGAATGATGTCAGTCTGTAAATGTGAATCGAAATTCACATAATATATTATATATATTATTATTCAAGTTTTGTTAGGTTAACCTCACTACAAACCTGATTAGCGCGCGCAGCCAAATGAAGAGGAGTCTCACCGCGCACAGTAGGCATATCTGGACTGGCTTCGTGTTGAAGCAAGTAAATAACAATGTTCATACATCCTGAAAAAAAAAAAATGGTTAATAATTGTATGTATTTTTTACTCCTATTCCATAAAATATTGAAAATCGATTTGTAGATATGTATTTAACAAGCCTAAACAAACAAAGTGATATGTTAATTTTCATGTAAAAAAAAAAGGAAGAGATATTCACCACTTTGCATCAAATATTTTGTAATAAGCAAGAGAAATCGACCCAGACTCGAACTCAGGATCTCCTGATTGCTGTGCCAACGCTCTAGCACCTGCGCCATTGCAACTGACTTCAAAGCTTGACAAATGCATAACATATTCTCGCATTCCTCTCATTGTCCGTTTTGCAAGTTTCTATTGCTTCAATGATTCTCTCTGAATATCGATCACTCTTGGAAGATAGGGGGAATAGAGAGCGGCGGTAACTGAGAGAAATGCATTGCTACATATGCGTTTACATGCATACATATTTGAAATCAAATTTCAAACAAAACTTTGTTATTTCTTCTTCTTATGACATATTGACAAAATTAATAACATAAATATAAATAAAATAATAGTAAAAAGTTAATTTTATATATATATAAAAAAAAGTGAAATAAAATACTTGAACTCGCGTACTTGCACAGAATGTCTTGTTTTTGTTGTTGTTACATTTAATGCAATTAATTGTCGCTATCTTATTATATCTTATATCTTATTAACTGCTTTGTTTATTGTCCGATCTTCTTGCAAAAATGACCAGACATGAGCACACACTATTTGTGCCAAATCTAGTTATACGTTTTATTCGATTTGCGTGGGCGGAAGGGGGAGTGGCAAAATTCTAAAACAAACTTGATCTGCGTGCACACTATAGGAGTGTTGTCACCAAATTTGGTAGCTCCGTACCCTTTGGGTACCGGGTCTAAAAAAGGAAGAACTGAGCTACAACTGTACGTACTAACGGCAGATTTGATCGTGTATGCTTGCTTTGAAGCTTATCAAGAATTTGTAAGCTTTATGATTACCATTTGCCGATCTGATCAGTATTAGCCGTATATTTAGATCCGATACCCAAAGGGTACATGGGCTAATAAGTTTGTATGTTCTTGATCAGCATCAAGAGCCGAGACGATATAGCCGTGTCCATCTTTCCGCATGAACACGTAGATCTCAGAGACTATAAGATCCAGTTACCAAATTTGGTGCTACACTTCCCTGCGCCCCGCAGGGTCACGTAATTGCGAGTTCAAATCTCGCTGTTGTCAATTCTTCATTAATTTTTAATTAATTATTTACTATTTTTACATACAATATTTTTTTTTTCATATTTTCCATATTGTACATATTTTCGTGTTGCAGCCGCCGATATCTTTTTGCAATGGCACAAATGCTAGAGCGTTGGCATATCAATCAAGAGATCCTGAGTTCGAGTCCTGATCGATTCGTTTTGGTATTTACACAATATTTGGTGTCTAGTGAATTTATGGTTTTTTTACTTTTGTTTAGATTTGAATAACGGGTCTACTGTCGAGCACTTCGACTGTTTTTTTTCCTCTTGATTTATAATATGTATTATATTTGATCTAACCGTTTGGCTGACCATGACCCTCATTATTAGTTTAAGACTTACCCATAAAGCTGGCCACGTGTAATGGCGTTAGGCCGGATTCTGTGGTGGCGCCAATACTCGCGCCATGTTTTAAAAGCAGCTCGGCAACCTTAAGTCGATTTTTCTTGCATGCAATGTGCAATGGAGTAAACCCGTTAAGAGCGCGTGAATTTGGATCTGCTCCGTAATCTAGCAATAGTTTAGCCACGCGCACATGGCCACAATGGGCCGCCACATGAAGCGCTGTCAAGTAGTCAACGGTGACCTCATCCACAGGCGCTTTGTGATCGAGTAACAGACGCGCCGCTTCATCGTGTTCACCTTGCGCCGACATATGAAGTGCGGACAATCCGTTTTTTGTTTTCGACAGTAAAGGTGCATTAAGATCTAGTAGAAGCTCAATGACGTCGACGTGTCCGGATCTCGCTGCGCAGTGTAACGGAGTAAGCCCATCTCGAGTTGTAGTATCTATGCGGGCCTGTCGCGAAAGCAAAAGTCTGCAAACAGATGACTTTCCCCACTTACAGGCCACATGCAAAGGAGTGATGTTATGCTTAGCCGTGTAGTTAACGTCTGCACCACGTTCCAACAATAGACTAGCAATATCCACGTTTCCATAATGGGCCGCAATATGCAGTGGTGTAAAGCCTGATTTCGATACAATATCAGCATTCGCATCTTGGTGTAGCAACATTGTTGCAGCATTTATGTCATTTTTCTTAGCTGCAATGTGCAACGCAGGCAATCGTACCTTACCGCGCACATCGCTTTCGAGAAGCACGGCTACCACATTGTCATGTCCCTGCTGCATAGCCACTGCCAATGGCGTGAAACCGTCTTCTGTGGCAAGTGATGGATTAGCTCCTTTGCTAAGCAGAAGACGGCAACAACCGTCATGATTCTCTTGTGCGGCCATATACAAGGGAGTAAATCCATTCAACGACTGCACATTTACGTTTGCATTATACTGAATGAGCTGTTTTATCACCTGATGCTGGCCCGCCAACGATGCAATATGCAGAGCAGTGTTACCTTTCTTGGTTGCATTGTTTACCTTTATTCCACGCTTTAAAAGCTCATTACAAATATCTACAAAACCATCTTTGGCCGCTAAATGTAATGCGTTCAGTCCGTTCTAAATTTAAATTTATTATCAACGAAAATAGGACAAAAGGTTGAGCATTCATAATAATACAACATGCAATCATCTGAGAATATCTTACCGCATTAGAAGTGTTAATGTCCGATATAAGTCCACCATTTATGAATTCAAGAACTTTGGTAAGGTCCCCACTACGAGCAGCTCTAAGAAATGAAATGGTTTCATCATTCTGAAAAGATATTGAAAATTAATCATAAAGTAGTCATAGTCATAAAAATGCACTTTAAAACAAAAATCGTTCTAGCGCGAGCGCTAGTATAATACTTTGTGCCCCTATGTCGATCGCCCAGTCCTGCTCGCGCAGAAAAGGCAAAACGTAAGCGGTTTAAAACAAAAATTTAATTTATTATCTATATTTTTTGACTACTTGTGGACCGATCTTTATAAGACTTTCAGCTATGTTTCACAATTCTTCAAGCTTTAAAGAATCAACTCTGAATAATGTAAGATATAACCAGTCGGAAAGGCTACAGTCGAACGCAACCGACAGTATAGTACCATGTACAGGTTTCAATTAAAGAATACCCCTTTGAAACTCTCATTTAGCATATGTATTATTTGCATGCTTATAGCATCAAACTTTTGCATATACTACTACATATACTACATAAAAAGTTGAGTGTTACGTCACTTCATTTACGTCTGCACATGTGCGCAACGCGCAACGATTCAATGCAAAAATTACTTTAATTTCTTTTCATATTATCTTTCTTATTTATAAACCGATCTTGATGAACCGATCAGCATTCCTTCTGTATAATAGTGTTTACGCACTTGTTAATTTAGAAGTATCTACGATGAGAAATGAGCCCACAATTAGTTTGTCGATTTGCGGGGGACGCGGGGTGGTATCCAAAATGTAAGATAAACTTGATCTGCATATGGTATACAGGAACCTTGATGCCAAAGTTGATGTCTCTAGCTCTTATAGTTGCTGAGATCGATGCGTTCATACAGACGGATGGACGGACGGACAGACAGACGGACATGGCTCAATCGACTCGTCTTTTGATACTGATCAAGTATATATATAATTTATATAGTCGGAGATGCCTCCTTCTGCCTGTTACATACTTTTTGCAAAAAGCTAATATATCCCTGTACAGGGTATAAAAACTGGAAATATTTCGATTTGTGTGCGGAGGGATGGGGGTTAAAAAAAAATATAATTTAGATTGTAACAAACTCAAAAATACATTTCTTAAAAGACCTAATTGGCAAGTTTTTAATCAAATTCTGACCAAATAAAGAGGAAGATGCATTAAGTCAAATTAATTTAATTGAATGTTAACCTAATAACACTGATTTACATATATAAGCTGGCTAAACATATAAATTTAGATACAGTTTTTATTGGTCACTATCGCACAATAGTGCGCACAATTGTCATTCTGTAGGCCTTCTCATGTATGAGTGTATGTGACCAAGTGATCTCATCTCAATAGTTCAACTAGTACGGTTGCGTTTTACAATAACAATGTACTTATGAACTATTTTGAAATTACCTGTTTTGGATTATTAAATATATTAATGAAAATAATTGAATTAACCTGTTTTTGATGCTTTCCAAGTATTTTATTTCCGTTATCCATAAATTCGCTGTTGTGATGTATGTTCACTTGAGTTTTATTTAGTGTTGCTGCTTTTTCGAGATCGTGGGTTTTCATTTGTATCCCTTCGTCGGTTTGTGTTTTTTCAATTGTCATGGTTTTTTAAATGATTACCTGAAAATAAATGCATCTACGATTGATTAGGTTGCTCACCAGTATAATGATTGGTGTTGTGCACTTATGAATTTGTATTAAATGTACATTCTAATTAGATGTACATATATGTATGTACGTATATGTATGTATCATCTATTTACACTCATATTAGCGATTGGATATAAATACACTTTAATATAAATTACAAAATATATATGTATGTATTTTAACGCACATATTAATGGGGAACTATTTAACAGACTTAATTTGTGTTTATAATATTTAGCTGTTCACATCACATATTTTGTATATTTATACTATTTAAATGACGTCATTCTTCACGTACCTTATGACTTTGTGCGAATGAATTGCAATGGTAAGGAACTTGTTCAGATGTTTGGGAACGAACTTTTTAGCTGAACAAATGGTTAGTCTATAATAGATGACTTCTGTTAGAATAGCAGGCCTGCTCCACAGCTATGATAATCACTCTGCTATGCCTTTTCTGCAAATTCTCTTTAAGAATCAAAACTAGCGAGAAGTACATCAATTTAACACAATGCCGGGGTGAACAATAAAATATATAAACAAACATTTAGTAACTTGACACGATAAATATAATTTCCACAAAATGTTATAAGTGAAGGCTTTCTGTTTAGCTTTTCGGTGATTTATTAAATTCAAATCTGATTTTCGAGTTTTCTTAAATATTATATTTTATTATTTATTATATATTTTTGTCAGAATTAGATTTTTGTAGTTTTATTTTTGATAAGCGAACTATATGAACATTTGTTTTATAATAGTCGAAAGTTTTTCGATTTGTTTGTTAAAACATTAGCAGCGTTTACGAGAACAAATCGATAGCAGAAAAACGATGTAAATATTAAATCAGTGCGGCACTATTTTTTTAAATTAATATTTTTATATAAACGAATTCGATGAACTAGATTTTTTGACAACCGAACAGATG
The DNA here is from genome assembly GCA_018901825.1 of Drosophila funebris. Classification (NCBI taxonomy): domain Eukaryota; kingdom Metazoa; phylum Arthropoda; class Insecta; order Diptera; family Drosophilidae; genus Drosophila; species Drosophila funebris. The sequence goes on from JAEIFK010000219.1 coordinate 85,898, forward strand.
AATATTTGATGTTTTCGAACTTTTTTTGGCTATCGATTTGTTAGTTGAAACATTGGGTGCCGTCAGCAGAATACATCGATGTCAGAAGAACGATGTAAATATTATGATCGTTCAGCAGAACGAGAGTGAAAACCCGTAGAAAATGGTATTGTAGAATTCTGTGTTTGTTATGCTATTTTATCAATAAAAGAAATGCAAGCAGAAGAAAACTAGATCTGAAATTAAGATGACCAAAATAAATAAAGGAGGATATGGTTGACATGAAACCCTTATTTAAAAACAAGGCCTTACTGCTGGAGGTATTACGCTTGCTTTAAATATTCCATATTCGCCACTATATACTTTAAAGAATTTTTTAATTGTTAAGAAAATGTAGGTATACATTCTGATAAACATCCATTGCCGGCCATCATCGTTTGTGCTATTACTATCACTTAGAGCTGGCAAAACATCGATGTATGCTGCCACAGATTTTTTCGATTGTTTTCAAAGAAATTTAATTTTAAAAATACAAAAAAACTTTTCCATTTTTCTTTAAAAGTAATTAAATTTAAATGACTATTTCTATTTCTTATATAAAAAAATTTTGTTTTGTCATTTAATTAAAATTATCGATTGCATCGATTGAGCACCGATGATTTTCCTGCTCAACTAACATTAGTTCAAGCATCGTAAGACGCCATACAACGCACGTGTTTATATTTTGCTTTTCAGCTAGATTCCAGTTTAAAATGTCTTTTGGGCGTCCTCGTGGTGGCGGTGGTGGAAGAGGTTTGTAAATGTACTTAATAAATTTGTCGAACACTCAAAAATATTTTACATATATAGGTTTTCGTGGTGGAAGTGGTGGACGCGGAGGATCCAACAAGTTCGGTGGAGGTGGAGGATTTAAAAACGGACCACGCGGAGGCCGTGGAGCATTTGATCAGGGACCTCCAGAACGTGTTATTCCGTTAGGCAATTTTAGTTATGCATGCCAAAATGATCTAGTTTGTAAAGTCGAGATAGATGACGTACCATATTTCAATGCACCAATATTCCTCGAAAATAAGGAGCAGATTGGAAAAATTGACGAAATATTTGGCACTGTTCGAGATTACTCTGTCTCTATAAAACTATCTGATAATGTGTACGCAAACAGTTTCAAGCCAAGCCAAACGTTATTCATTGACCCCGGAAAGCTATTACCAATTTCAAGATTTCTACCAAGGCCACCACAGCCAAAAGGTCCAAAAAAGAAAGGTGGTGCTGGTGGAGGATTTGGTGGGGCTAGGGGTCGTGGCAGTGGATTGGGTATGTTATAAACTATTGAATTACCAACTCAATAAAAAAAATTAATTTAACATTAAAAGGTAACCGTGGTGGTCGTGGCGCCGGTGGCTTTAGAGGTGGCGTAAGCCGAGGAGGAGGCGGAGCTGGTGGATTTAACAGGGGACGTGGTGGACGCGGCGGAGGACGTGGAAGATGGTAAAAATGTAACTTAAAACTACAAAAAATTATGAATAAAAAATACAAATATCGCTTATGTAAATACGATTTTGGAAATCGATTGGTTGAATATTTATTTTATTTATAAATAGTGATTACAATATATGCAAAGGACTTATATATTGCTTATGCTGTCACTATGAAGTTTGCTTATATGTGGAAATCAGACGAGTCGAATGCGCCAAGTACGTCTATCTGAACGCATCTAGGTTCCTGTTCGCATAAAGGTTCCTGTATGCTATATGTTGATCAAAGTAATAAACAATTTTGGCAACATGCGCCCGTGTCCAAATAATTTATGTAAGAGGCAGAAGGAGGCGTGGCAGTCCCTATAGAGTATATATATTCTTGATTAGTAGCCAATCTCAATTTTGAATATTTTTCCCCCTTCCACAATAAATCGAAAAAAACAAGTAGATCAATCGAGTGCACGAGACATTATAATATCCTGTACAGAATACCCTGTAAAGAATTTTCATTAAGCACCTAATAAGTAGGCAGTGTATACGTTCAGAAATACATTTTTTTTTTTTTTTTTTATTATTAAAGGAAATATGTACAGATTAGTGCCCTGCTACCTTTAAGGCAGCTTAATCTAATCGGAAGATGGTTGTATATAATGTTGGGCTATGGGAATTTGGGGGGTGTAGATATCACAGGCATTTTACTTTTGGGAATATAGGCACAAATTTACGTCAAGGCCCGGTCCAGCAGGTCTTGAGGGTGATGTCAGAAATACAGACTATAATTTCGAAATGCGCCGATCTGGAGAGGGTATGCAGGAACATTCATCCCAAATTTGGAGTTTAGTTCGACGAGTTCATACAGATTGGCAGAGACAGAAATTCGGAATATATACACTTTTTAGGGTCTGCCACACCTACTTCTGCCTGATATAGCATTTTTGCACAAAGTTAATATTGCCCTATACAGGATATACAAATATAACATTTTACTGGTTTATAACTAGAAAATAAATAGTCTCTTTGTAAGCTATAATACTCTTTCCTGACTATTTTTTATAGGAACAGGGTATAAAAAAAAAACAACTGTGAGGCCATTTCGGATTTATGTCTTACATAAAACATTAACACTGATATTTTGCACGGATAAAGAGATTATGGACTTAAAATCTTTTAATTATATATAAATATAATATGAATTGATAAAGTTATTAAGCTTTATTTAAAAAAGTACATAGTAATATAAATATATTCGCTTATAATAATGGTATAAAGTATTTACATGATGTATGTCTTATAACTTCTGTATATATCGTAGCTTATAAGTAGTGAATTCATTTCCATGTATTATGAATCATTAAAGGATTTATAATGTATATACAGTATAGGTAAACAAATTGTGTATAGGTTTTTTTAATTACATTAAGTAAATGATTATACTTAACTTTCTGAAACTTCTTTTATTGTTTAGGCAAAACATTATGAATAAATCAGAGGTCGAAAGGCAAAATAGATTGACATTTTTAAAGTTTAAATCATAATTATATTTAAGAAACTGTACGAAACCTTAATACAATATATATCACATGTTCTAAAGTACTATGCTTACTATTGAGCCAATTAAAAGAGGCAGCACAGAAAATTGCTTAGAGTTGCAAAATATACCAAAATTACGAAAATCATTAAAATTAAATAAAAAATAAATTAATTAAAATACATTCGGAAAAGTTGTCAAGAGCTTGTTCTTCATAAGTACTAATATTCATGGGTATTGGGTAAGAAGCTTATATATACATGTGTTCTTGCAAGTTTAATATAATAATAATCAATTAATTATATGGAATACAGTGAAATTAAGCTTCTTAAAACTAAATTTGAGAAATTACATAAGCGTTTATATGCACGTTTGTAGTTTATATGTCTGCATGTGTTTATATACTTCTAATTTTTTTTAGATTTAATGTTTTACTAAATACAATATATAAATGCAATTAATTATTCATGTAACAAATTTTGTTCATTGCCTACCAGACTTTAAATTTTTTATGTTTTCTGTACAGATCAGTCCTAAAATATATCGATGCCTTGCCGATCGTTACTTAGTAATCAGTATTACCCACGTGCATAAAATACCTACATATGCATAAATATATTAAAATTTATGTTCGTTATTGAGTAACTTAATTTGCTATTTATCTTTTAACTTTTAGTATCCGGAAAATACTATCATGATATTTTTAAAATCCATATCTACATAAATACTTTCAACTATACATACTTGTGTTCGAATTGGCACTTTATATAGAGTAAATGTCGTTTTTTTGCACCATAACAAATTATATTCGAAATAAATTGTTGGGTCAACTGCGTTGTGTATTACATATTGAGATATCAATTCTTGTCAGCAGTTTGAAGTATCCTCACCGTCCAGTGTGCAAGCCACATTTTCAAGTTTTCGGGAGAGATACATTTTTTTACAGTTAGGGTCCGAATCTAGAGCTTCCATGATCTAAAATTAAATAGTTAATAATATAAATATCCTTCAGATTCAATAATTACTCACCTGTTCTCTATACTTTGTAATATAAATGTAGAGTTCCTTTAAGGCAGAAATCGTGTCGAATTCTTCATTCTGTTGTACAGACAATTGTTGCATGGCGGTGCTCATTTCTTGGTCACTTATCTGAGGAAGTCGAGCCACATCACGGTAAAACTCTTTAACCATAATTCTATAATTGGGAATATCCTGTAAGCAGTAAGCAACAATCAAGGTTTAAGTGCGAGTTTACCCGTATTAAAAATATGAATACATTAAATTATCACTTGTGATTAGCACATTTGAATATTTCACATTGATCAATTTGATTGAAAAGCCAACACAGTTGCGGCCGGAACAATTCACTGTAATCTCATACATTCACATTGAAACACACAGTTGAGTGTAAGATTATTCTTCTGAAATCATTCGGAATTTCTTAACCGGGCTATATGAGCCAAAAATTTTGAATCAACATATGGTATAAAAAAAACTTTTAAAGTAAATTTGGCTTTAGTCTGTTAGGTAGGAGTGCTTATTCGGACAGACAAAAGGACACAGACAAACATTTACAAAGAACGATTTCGAATTCTAAGTTTTTTATAGCAGCCTTATTTTGTTCTTGCCATTTGTAAGATCATAAGCATGAACACATACTTTTGCAAAGAGAAGCTTATTTGATGGTGAATCCTTTCCCAATCTATGTTCCGTTGTTGAGCATGCGTCCATAAAAGTCTGTGCTATAACACTTAGGCAAGAGTCCACGGAGTACGTCTTGTTCACATCAAATATGAAGTCCGGATTTTTAATAAAGTTAACCCAGAAACGTAACGGTAAACTATTGGACTTCCAAGCGTGCAGTATATCAGAGTCAGCGATGTCATGCCGCCGGGCTGCTTCATCTAGCAGATCAAATAGCCACTTGACTGCCGGCGGAAGCTCTTCATTAACGGTAAGGATAATGGAGAAGAAATCGTCCACGAATTTCTGAATGGTGCCCTTTGTGGCGAGCAAGCGAGTCAAATAGACTTCAGGTATGGTTTTATTTATTCGCTCGCACCCACTGCCGATACAATTCGCTCCGCTTTGGGCTGGGGCTAGAACTCCAGATATGGCCGAGTTTTTAATATTCATGTAGTGATCTGGTAAGATTGGCTTAACTAGGTGGTAGAGTCTGGGCTGCTGAAGACCCGATTCAATATCATTGTTAATTATTATATGACTCTGCGAGTTATTTATATAGTAAACTGCAACGATATTTGTGAATATAATTAAGGTACTGATTGGAGCAATAGTAATAATACTCACAATTATGATAGGGTGCTTGCTGCTTTCCATAGGGCATATTGTAGTTATCATTTTGCCGAGCGATAAGAGACATGACAGCTGATTCCTTAACTCCGTAATGGAATAAGGTATTTAAACGTTTCCAGCCGTTAATAGTTTTTGTGGTGAGGTCCTCGTCCTGCAATGTTAAGTGACCACCGCGCCCGTGACGCCATTCTAAATCAACTTCGTGTACTGATGGCCTCATCGAAAATGGTGTATTTTTGAAAATAGCATCCAGAATCTTTAACTTGACCTGTGATATAGTGTCCCAGTCATTAACGCGACACTGAACCTTTTCGTCCAGATCGTCCTGAAGAATATGCAAAATAACAATAGAGTGCGTAACCTGTTCGTGCAATAAGCGTTCCTCAGAGAGCGAATAGCGAGCATCATGCGTAATGGCATCCACAAGACCCTTTTCAACCTGATGCTTAATGGCCTTAAAGAGGAGAAATAAACTCGAACCGGCATACTCCTTAAGATAGTCGTACATACAAATCGCCAGATAATTAGTCAACATCTTCTCAACAACGCTTTCGGTTCGACGTAGCATCAACTGAGGATGCTTACTGCATAGAGACTTGTCAATTAGACGCAACAATAGAGATTTCAATATTTCGGTGGCATACTCCATTTTATTCATAAGCACCACCATGAGCAATGAGGCAACATTCACGCGATCACGTATAGAAAACGAAGTTCTTTGAGCCTCGAGTGTATCGATAAAGGTTAACAAAAAAAATTTATTGCTGATTAACTGTTCGAATTGCATCATGGCAGTATCGTAATTAGTGTGCTGACTATTGCCTTGGATTTTTGATGAATTAAGTATGGGGTGATCTGATACACCGGGAAAGAATACTTTCATAATGTAGTTTACATGATCAAGAGTGGGAATGCCACTGCTCTCAAGATCAGCGGTTAGATCTGTCATATCGGTCTGCAGCTCGGCAAATGCCTGCTTGCATTCGGAACGGACATTACTCTCTAGCGTTATCATTTGGATTTGTATTCGCTTATACTCTCGCTCGGCTTGTGTGGACTTTCGTCTGAATATTATTAACACGACCACCAATATGACAATTAGAGCCAACACAGTCAATATAATACCGAGCATTGCATGTGGGATCGAATATGGTTTGTTTAAGTCATACTTTAGATATCCAATGACAAAGCGCAGATTTCGACCCACTTTCACGACCACTAACGGCAAATCGGTCGGTTGATCCACACCATTTTCATCGGTTGATGGTGGTTGCTGTTCTGGCGGAATACATAACAGTTGGGTGAGAGCCAGGCTAGTTATATTACACTGAGAGGTACCTATGGTTACATTCACATCGTACTCATCAGCCGCTAAATTCAGAAGTTCGCCTTCAATAACAAGAGTATCACCTTTATAAAGCTTTACACCATCGTTGGAAAATGGTAAGTATTTGGGATCGCTCAAGTAAACTATGGTGCTCCGGATCTCATGAAAGTATTTGTTTAAGTCCCTTACAAGTTGCACATTGTCCATAACAAAGCTCATTTGCAAATTTAATTGGGTTTCATGTACCTTCACAAAGGCCGCAACATCCATGTTATTAGCCGCAAAATAGTTCGATGCTGTTGAGCCCGGCGAGTATATGTGAAAATTGTCATTATAGAGGACATTACGCTTCTGTTTATGCTTGGATACAGATACGTTTTGTTTTGTTAAATCTGCTGATGTCATAGAACTTTTCAAGAATTGGAATTTAAAGTTTACTGGCGGAGATGGGCACTCCATTTGGCTGGAGTTGATAACAGTACAGGAGGTTTTGTTGACGCGCTCGCTGTCAAAGAATACCTCCAGCTCTGGATTTTGAATTGAGTCCAGGTACATGCCATGCACTGTCAGTATGCGGCCGCCACTAACAAAGCTGCGTAGTGGCTTGATTTGCATAATCCGCGGATCCTGGGTATAATTAAAAATAGAGCACGGCAGCGGTGGCGGTATATTATAGTATGAGCCATATGATCCATAATTGCCGCGGGACGCGCCTATAACCCGATGTCCTGATAGATCTGGATTATGGCAGGTGTATGTACGATTTGCGCCATCGATTACCAAGCGAAGTGAGCGTATTGGTTCCGGCTGTGTTGCTTCGGACGTAGTGCACGACAGGCGGGAAGACGACGCCTGCGTGACGTTTATATGGCATTCATACTCATCGAGAAATGCGCGAATACTTGAGCCAATATTAAGGTACTTGCCTAATAAGGACAACTGGGTACCGCCGGATTTGGGCCCAACCGCGGGATATAAGCCTGTAAGCTGAACATCCTTAAAGTGAAACTGTACACTTGATTCGGTGTACCCAGCATCATTGGCCACTTTAATTGGTGCCGACATCTCATGTAGCGCTGCACTAGTGCGACATTCGATCTTGACTGAAATCTGATAATTAACCAGTTCACATGGCACGCTCCCAATCGATATCTTCCCGCGTACATCCTCTTCGCGTATACCCAAATTGCTTCCCTCGATTGTCACCAGAGTTCCACCCTCCACAGGTCCGGATAAAGGTTTAATGATGTCAATTCGTGGACGCGGACATTCGTTTTGCATAATCACGTTATTATTCATGTTAGCTGATTCGATTGAAGTAGAGTCAAAACCTTGACCAATTAAACCACACGTTTCGTTGTACACGCAAGAGCCTCCACACCAGGCACATTGATATTTTGGGTCACGCGTGACGCACAAACTGCAATCAGCATGCTCTCGATGTGATCCAAGCACATCACATTTGTACAATATGATCGTTGCGGTATCCACATAATGCTGCCGGTTCCAAGAGATGTCGACCTTAGCCTCGTATTCGTGTGTGTTGGTTTCATAAAAGTATGGAGTTTTCTCGCAGACCACGATCTTGTTGGACTCGATATGAGCTGGTAAAAGCATTTGAGCTGCTTCGATTTGAATTGTGCATAGGTAGCCAGCGTGAGCGCTTTTTGGTTTAGGTAAATTTTCGATTTCCAAACGAATCTCTTTAGGAACCCGAACCGGCAAAAGGATTGCCTCACGATTTCGCTTCAAATGCGGACATTGACCTTCTGAACTCATCGCGTTCTCCATATTTCGGCATTGATCCGACTGGTGCACGCATTTGTTGTCGAATATGCACCAGTTGCATCCCCACGAGCTGCGCACACAAGACTGACAGTTCATGTGATGCGAGCAATCGAAGAATGCAAAAGATCGCGATACAAAATCCTTGTTTGTTTCCGAACTCCGCACTGAAAGCGGTACCAGAACGTGGTCCATGTTGCTAACTATAGTTGGCCTCTGATCAATTGGCGGTGTTGCACAAGCCAAGCCATGTTCCAATATCTCGGCATCAATCGGCGTTGAGTTGCCAAACACACATCGATATTTTGCATTAAATGGCTCTGGTAAAGTACGAATAATTAGCTGCACCTGCGTCAACTCACTAATAGGTATTTTATCAGGAACTATTGATTCAAAGTCAATACATTGCTGTCCACTACCTAGGGACAACCAGCGTGACGCCGAAGTATCACGTTGGCAAGTAGAGCGAACTGTACAGCGTTTCTCCAAGGAGCACCACCCACAAAATGGATCCCGAGACTCCAGACAAGCTGAACAATTTGTATACATAGAGCAATGCTCAATTCGTAATTTGGTTATTTTTCGCAATGACAGCACATAGAGAAAATCCTTTTTGGGAGACATCATTGTATTAGGTAGTATGCGATTTCCAGCGTCCACGACGATTTCCTCGTACTCGCCAGGTTTTTGGCCAGATAGTAAAACTTTTTTATACTTCCCGCTTCTGTGCCAAGGAATGCCAGTGAATGCTGTTGGTCAGTCGTCGTTGTCGCCGTCACCGAAGTGACGGACACATTATTAAAATGGAATAAAGCCTGGGCAGAAATAGGCGACACGCCACTAATTTTAAGTCCCACATTGCAAAAGTTGTATATGTTCCCCAACGAACCAACAATTGGGCATCTACCATCATTTATTGTGCCCGATATATATCCAAGATTGCGGTCCTTAATTGTACCATTAAAACACATGTGAATATTCTCAATGAATACATCTTCAATGTCTTTCAGACTATAGATACACATGGCAGACCTATTTTCTGGTTGGTCGCTAATCTCTTTTGAAGGCGAGAACACTGTAACAAGCACATGATCATCTCTCTTGATACCCATTTGATGGGCCAATTTTTGACTAGCGTGAGTGATCTTAGCATCCCGCAATATATTGTAATCGACATGATCGTCTGTGGCTGTGCATTGAATAGTTATTTCGGTGTAGCTGTCGTAATTGGGGTCCGTTATACATATGCGTGCCAGGCGTGTTACATAGCCGGCTTCTTCTGCTAAGTGCGATTTCTTTTGTACAAGCACAAAGTACGCGTACTCTGACGAATTGAATCCATAGACGTAGTCGACAAGAAAGTGATCACGGTACTTTACATCTATGTTTATTATTGACTGCTGAATTGAAAACTCTGCGTAATTTAGATCGTCCAAGCGACGCGACGATATTGCGGGCACATCATGACGATAGTCACCAACGTTGGTAAACGTGGTGCCCACATAGAGGATATCCTCCTCCTTCCATGAGTAACGGGCTGGACCAACGAATGCATATGTGGATGCACTTTCATCGTTAGCAGCTAATGGCACAGCAACAAACTGTGGTGCTGCCGGAAAGCGCAAAAGATTGTAAATCTCACAGGCACCTGCAAAAGAGCAAAAACACAGATAGAGCAACAGTAATGAGAAAAAAATAAGAAATCTTTAGGACTCCAAAAGAACAAATCTTGCAAAACACTTAATTTTTTTAAAAGTATATAGTATACCTATATTAAAAATATTTTGATAATAGGTACTTTGATTATAATAGCAGCAAGTAAATAACAGGTGATTAAAGAATACCCTTTGGAAACTCTCATTTAGCATATGAATTCTTTGCATGCTTATAACAGCAAGTTTTTACATATGTATACATACTCAATCAAAAGCTGAGTGCTACATCGTTTCATTTACGTCTGCACCGCAACGATTCCATGGAAAAAAAAACTTATTTTTTTCTGATTATCTGTCACATTTATGAACCGATGTTGATGAAACTTTCAGCATTCCTTCTATTGTTATTCTTTACACTCGTTAAGTTAGATGTGTTTACGTTGAGAAATGTTGCTACGGGGGAAGTGGGGGAGCTATCCATAATTTAAAATAAACTTGACCTGCGTATGGTATACAGGAACCTTGATGCCAAATTTGGTGTCTCTAGCTTTTATAGTTGCTGAGATCGATGCGTTCATGCAGACGGACGGACATGGCTCAATCGACTCGGCTGTTGTACTGATCAAGAATATATATACTTTAAAGGGTCTGACCCTAAGCCTCCTTTTGCCTGTTACAAAAATTTTTTTCACAAAGTTAATATATCCCTATAATATAATATAATATTATATATAATAATAATATTATATATAATAATATATAATATAATATTATATATAATAATATATAATATAATATTATATATAATATAAAATAATATATCCCTGTAACATTTTAGAAATGTTAAATTGTAGTTCACATATCTTAAATGACGAATATGTATGTTATCTGGCCGGTTCTGACATACTGACTTCAGAGTAAATTTGGAAAAGTCGAGCGCACTCGACAGAATGATATTCTGTACCGGCATGACTATGGAAAAGTATTTTAATAATTTTCTAAATAGCGGGGAAGACCTTTCAGCCTCGTTTAATTTCAGTATTCTATAATTGCCTGCAAACTTGAAAGTATAGGTGGAAGGGAATTTGTCTTTAAGCTAAAGCTATTATACCATTTTTTAGCAATTTTTAATTATAGTGACCTCTGTAACTGAATAAAAAGAAGAATACCAATTACTATTATTGCATTACAACCACTATTAACCACTATGTTGACAATGGTAAACAAACAAAATTATAAAATCATTGATTTATAAAAGAATTAAGAGGCAGAAGATATGTTGTATAAAAATATTTCACTTGGGATCAGTAAAATATTTTAATAAGAACAGAAGCAAACAGTTAAATCATACAATCAGTCATACCTTGTCGAATACTGCCACATGATATAAGAATACCGTCATTATAGGCATAGCTAACTACCAGTATCTTATTATAGTTGTTTACTAGCGCCGTTTCTACATCCTCTGGGCAGCCGCCTGCATGGCATTGAGGTGCATCCTGTTTGGGCCCAGTCACCGCCTCTGATAGAACGCGTAAATTTTCATTTAGTTTTAGTATCTTATTTGTAGCACCCGCATACATCACGTTATGCGTGTAATCAAAAGTTAGGTGCGTGAAATAGTTTTTAGATTGTACGCCTGAGCCGATTCCCGATCCACTTGATGGAACATTTGTGCGATTCGCAAAATTTGCTAGCGTAGACGTCGAAGTGGCGCCTCCAGTTCCAAATGTTCCGGTGCCTACTCCAATAATCATGGGCGGCAGGGCAAATTGTGCCACAATATCACTTGAAGGAAACTGCTTTGACGATGATGGCGATGCTTGTTTGTCTATTTCTATATGCGGGCGTGTTTCACGGCGTCCATGCTTAACTACGGTACAGTGCACAGAGCACCACATTCGCAAAATATAAAAAACATAACACACGAATACAGCGCCATTACAGGGGAGTTTCAGCAACATTCTATAGCCTATATTTCGATATATGGTAAATTCAAAATGGTGTTTTTCATAAGGAATACAGGCGGAGCATGTGAGCTGCGCAGTTTAATAAAAAGTTATGCCGATTCTTTTCATTGCATTCTGGTATTCACTATGGTTACAATAAGCTTAGAATGACATTGTAACTTTAAATATAACACAACATTTTTATTTAATAAAAATATGTTCGTTTACACACTGGGTTGCACACACGACACAGAGATATTAATGGAAAAAAGTGTATACATTTATAGAAGAGCTGGTAAACTATGGATGACACTATCGATAATGCATTGAACAAAAATCGATAAAGCCATTACGTGCTGATATTTATAGCGATTAATTTACGCCACTATCGAACTCTTGGAACGTTTGTCGACATTCTTAAAAGATTTGAATGTCATTAGCCGTTTCTCCTGTTATATATTTTCAAAGGATAATTTAATCGATAATGTATACAAATTTAATAAAGAAGATTTAGAAATGCATATAAACAAAATATTTATCTTCATAAAAATTTAATGAAGAAAATTTTATCTTCATAAAAAAATTCTTTCTTACTGCAAACATCGTCATAATAGCTAACTAAAACTAAGTTATCTTGTATGCATGTTTGTTTGTCGTAGTATTGATTGTGCCATGTTCGTCTGTCTGTCCGTCCGTCCGTAAGTCGATCTCCAGATCGAGTTTATGTTAGATTTTCGATAACTTCCCCCTTCCCCAACAAATCGAAAAAGGAACTGTGGCCGCATTTCTCAACAGAGATTCTTCTTAGTTAACATATGCTTTAATATAATATCATATAGAAGCAGACCTGAAAGTTGCATTAAGACCGGTCTATAAATAAAAGAGATAATCTGAAAAGACGTGTTGCTTTGCGCGCAGCACATGTGTGACAGCGAATGACTGCGTCACAAGCATATGTAAATGAAATGTTGTAGCACTCAGCTTTTGAACGAGATATTTGCATATGTGAAAGCTTGCTGCTATATATAAGCATGCATAGAATTCATATGTAAATGAGAGTTTTGTTGAATAAATTGCATTGTTGTACCGGTACTATAACAAACCCCAAATGACAAAACCGAAGCAAAAACGTTTGCCGAAATACTCGTTTTAGAACTTACAGGAACCGATATTTGATTGGGTATTAATCCCTAGTTACGACAATTCTATTTAGTTTTCGATGCCTTCAAATTCACTAAGGCTCTGTCACAACCAAACAATGTCATCAGTAAGCTATTGCATCATTTGCAGGATGTGGGATGTGGGTACATACGTCGAGCTGCTCACGTCCAGTCAAATTAGGTTGTTGTTGTGGCCAGAAAACAGATTTTTACAGATATTTAGACGTGTTGCTTTGCGCGCAGCACATGAGTGACAGCGAACGACTGCGTCACAAGCATATGTAAATGAAATGTTGTAACACTCAGCTTTTGAACGAGATATATGCATATGTGAAAGCTTGCTGTATAAGCATGCATCGAATTCATATGTAAATGAGAGTTTTGTTGAATAAATTGCATTGTTGTACCGGTACTATAACAAACCCCAAATGACAAAACCGAAGCAAAAACGTTTGCCGAAATACTCGTTTTAGAACGTACAGGAACCGATATTTGATTGGGTATTAATCCCTAGTTACCACAATTCTATTTAGTTTTCGATGCCTTCAAATTTACTAAGGCTCTGACACAACCAAACAATGTCATCAGTAAGCTATTGCATCATTTGCAGGATGTGGGATGTGGGTACATACGTCGAGCTGCTCACGTCCGGTCAAATTAGGTTGTTGTTGTGGCCAGAAAACAGATTTTTACAGATATTTGGCATGGAAGTAAAATTAGCCAATAAGTACTTTTTGATACTTAGTTTTTGGTAAATAGCTATAATAATAAAAATAGAAAATAATATACACAGTAAAAAATAAATTTTTATTTTATCGATATTCGAACAGAATAATTTTAATTTGGGAAGACAGATTTTAGCAGTATACATAACTTAAATATACGTACTTATAGCTAAAATAAAAAATGCATCTTGGTATATGGCTAAAAGATTTATCCTCACTAGATTAAAATTTTTTTTTTTATATAAATTTCATATTTTTATGATTTAGTATATGGGCAACATTTTGCTCTTGTATTATATACGTTTATATTCAAAAAACGCATTTCTCCAAACCTAGTCGTAATAGCTAACCAAAACTAAATGCATGTTTGTGGTGGTGTGAGGATAAATTTAAAGAATATTATATATTTGGTTTTGATAACATAAGGAAAATTGAATACATGAACATATACATAGTAATGTAGGTAAATGCTAAATTTAATGGCTTAATTTTTTTTTTATTCATGTGATGAATAATGGGCATAGCAATTGTGAAAAATTTTTATTATTCGTATTCATAACTACCTATGGGAGTAGCCAGCTTTTCGCATAATGTGGACAACAATTCTTATAAGCATGTTACCACCTGTATCGGAACCCAATAATAGTAACTTCATTGTATAAGCAATTTGCATTATATTAAAAATTATATGTAAAAGAATAGTAACATATTTGCTTATATTGTGAAATTTTTGAAAAATTGAATTGTTTTACCGGTACCATAACAAATACTCGTTTTTGAACCTACAGAAACTGAAACTGTCACCGATATTTGATTGGATATTACTCCCTGGTTACAACAATTCTATTTTGAGTTCGATGCCTGCTAATTTACTAAGATTCTGAAACAACCAAGCAATGACACCAGTAAGCTATTGCATCATTTGCAGGTATCGATTCTCTTCCAAAAGTGAGCTTAAGGATGTTGTCATATCATTTATTATCATGTTTGTGGTGGGATGTGGGTGAGTCGAGCTGCTCACGTCCGGCCAAATTATGTTGTTGTTTTGGCCAGACGCATTTAGAATACTACCCACCGGAAGACTGCACACTGTGGTATTACTATTGGTCTCCATCCAATTTTGACAACTTTGAACATATTCTAAGGTGCGCTGGTAAGTGTCAGAATGCATTGATGGCATATTGTTTGAATTCTGCTGCTGTGAAAGTAATTTTAGATCTGTTGCTATAGTGTGTGTACCTATTTGGCCTGCAACGGGTTTTGGTAAACAAGCATTCACACTCTGGTTAGGTATTTTAGACATTTGAGTGGGGTAATTTCCATTAATATTTGTTGTAGTTGGTGACAATTGAGATTGACTTACGACCCTACATTGTATCTCGTTTCCACTGTTTTTATCTTGATCAGATTCCAACACAGTAGGAACAGTAGATAGTTCAGGAATACTTGACATTGAAGAATCGATTATGTGATGTGGCTCATAAGTAGGCGAGGCTAGAATCGGGACTAGGCTTGAGACTGGATCTTGTGCTTGCGAGACATAAGATGGCGACTCATTATTAGATCTGTGGGTACAGGTAATTACCTGGGAATGGGAATTAGATAAACAGGCAGGTTCATAGTTCCGCTGAGAATATGGACTACGAAGTACTGACATTGTATGATCCGATTGTGGAGACATATGTGGCGCTACTGGGGATGTTGTGATATTGGGTCTCGGTATGGATGCAGATGTGCCCATATTTCGAGGCAGTTCCTCCTGCATATTATTTTTAGGATATTTTTCCGACTCCTTAACTAAATTAAGGTACTGCAGCATCTCGTCGGGTAATATAAGCTCCTCCACCTCGTCCAAATTTACCTTTTCATTTGGATGATAGTCAAGTAAAGCAGGTGTACTTGTCGCATTAGTAGCTGTAGTGATAATATCACTGTCTCGTGCACCTTCCCTAATTTTATTTGGAGAACAAGATGAAGGAGCAGATGTGGGGCACGGTTTATCTCTATTACTGTAGTTGCAGACAGTAGAGCTGCGCATGTTCTGGAAAGTGGTAGTAAAGGAAGGAGATGTAATCTGCTCCAATCTCTGCTGTGCCATTATGGGCTCGGACTGTCGTCTAGGATAAGCTACATTTTGTAAAGGAGGCTCTGCATCATATGTACAATAATTTGGAATGGGCGGCGATTGAAAAACATTTGGGATTGAATACCGCCCGCCACTTTGAATAATCTTTTGAACTGGAGCTTGGTAGTAAGCACTCGCATCGCTTGACTGCAAGCGTTGCAAATGTGTTGCAATCAAATGAGAGGATGGTGGAGGGGGCAAGCTGCTACTTCGCGGCTGAATTCCTGCCGCACCTCCACAAGCCACCCCACCACTCGGCGAGTTGATATCCATATGGGTATTATTGCTCATAATGATTGTTGGGATTTGTGCATTCGGCATGACACCATTTGACATTTGACTGGAGCGACGAGAGCATCCTGGAGATATTGGATCGTAAAGCGACGCTGAGCTCGACGCCGCATTATATACTGGGCGGGCCCTCATTGTCGATATTGAAGACAGTTGCGACGACTGACTGCTCCGTCGGCTCTGCATACTGCAGTAATATGTGCTAGCATTCGAGTTTTGGCTATCACGCCTCAGTTGAGCATGTACCGCTGCTACTGTTCCTGATGGATTTGAGTATCCCTGCTCAGTCAATTGTAAACCGGTGTAATTGCTTGATGTCGATGAATGTTGTCCTGAGATCATGGATTGTGGATTAGTAACAGTTGTGCCTGGTTCCATTTTAAGTTCAGTAATACGCTGATTTAATTCGCTTATTCCAATAACTCGGTTACTCTCTGGTATATTAGAAAGCATTGAATTGCTCGAGTTGAAGATCTTTGATTGCAGACGACTGCGAAAACGCTGACGAGCCATGGCAGCACCACCAACATTGGCACAAGCGGCATTGCCGTTACCTATATTAACCATAGCTCGCAAAACAATGGGAAGATCAGCTGCGTCTATATCTTCGTTATAGGGCCAGCCCTCATCTAGGGTTGGTAAGCTAGCAGCATGCAAATCATCTTGCCTATATGTATGCGACGGACAATCGGAGACTAAAGAGGATCCTCCGTGTGCAGCTAACTGCCCGGGTGAGTTGGCATCCGACTCAGACTTAATGCTGGGACTAGAAACACTAATCGCTTTGCCGGAGTGCAGATCCTCGCTACAAGGGCTCGAATCAATATTTTGTTCCTGCAACTGTTTGTGATGCTGGTCGGTCTGTCTATCTCTGGTATTTTCCCTATCCAGCCCAGAGTTGGCATCATGCAAAGGTAACCCCTTGTGTTTCTTATTTGCATAGAACTCGGCACCATGGACAGTTTTCACGTGCTTACGCAAAGAACTGGGATCTGTGTACCGTTTTGTGCATCCAGGTGCTTTACAAACGTACGGTTTCTGTTGATTAAATTAATATTAATTAACAATGTTTAAAACAATATGGTCAGTGAGCTTACCTCGTTGCTATGCGTTCGGTTCTGATGCTTAGCACGATCGCTGGCATTACTGAAGGCTTTGCTGCAGCCCGGATATTCACAGGTGTATGGTTTCTCACCCGTATGAGATCGCAAATGAGTTTTCAGGTTTTCTAAGCGTGAGTAGGCTTTATAGCACCCTTCAAACTAAAATATTTTAAGGAAAAAGCGTGAATAACTTCGTAATTTGTAAAACTACCAGATTAATAATAATTGTATTAAATAATACAGGAACTTCTGCAACTTATTTTGATTTTATTACCAAAAAATTTTATCAGCTTACAAAGTTTTTCATGTCAAAATATTAAGTGTGATGCGTACTTTCCTTTGAATAGAAGAGTCACACACAAATCTAAATCAATTGAAAAACAGCGTTAGACCTGATAGTCCAACCGATATCATATTTGTTCCTTCGCCCATAAATCGAAATAAACTAATTACAAGAGCAATTTTAAACCTACCACCTGGGGATTTGCACACATGATATGAAGCCCAATCTCAGTCCAACAAATTTCATCACAATGTTGCATCGACTGCAATGCAGGATTATATATAGGTTACTATATATATAGGTTACTATATTATCCACGCAAAGATTTGTGAACGCCGGAAAGGACACAGCCGGAATAGAATATTTTACCGAAATATTTGAATCGGAACATAACAGAATCTAAATTGGAACCGTTAAAAGTAATTATCTTTAAGGCTATGGCTACGTATGCATGGTTAGTAATTTTGAGACGGCCGAAATAATTTGTTAACTTGTCGCGATCCCTTTGGTTCCAATAATATTTTAGGGATTCCTAGATCCCGAAATAGTTTTAATTTGCCGATATTCCTACTTACTGTGCATTTGTGGGGCTTTTCTCCGGTGTGGCGACGCATATGTACAACAAGCATGTACTGCGCCTTAAACGGCTTTTCACCACGCGAGCAATCCTCCCAGCGGCAGACGAAAGCCTTCTTGTTGCTCTGAATGTGGTCATTGTTTATGTGCTTAACGAGCTCATCCTGGGTAATGAATTCAATACTACAATTGCGCCAGTGGCAATGAGTTTCTATGAAGTCACCGGGCTCATCCTTAATGTCCGTTGTGTCCGCAGTCGCACAATCATATTCATTCACTTGGTGCCCATGACTATGGGCATCATCATGGGTTATGTTTTCTCTATGATGCCCAATGATGCCATCCAAAGTCTGGTTTTTTTGTCGCCGTTCCATGATATTCGCCGTTGCGCTGTCCGCTTCGACTTGTGCAACGATTCCAGATGTGGAAGACGGTTGTTCAACCGACATATTGTTGCTGTTTTTTCCCAAACGGTTTCGATCAGGATTGTTTCCATCATCGAAGTTCTTTAATAACGTTGCTTATAAGTATACATGGAAATTATAAATACGCAATTACTGCCGGACTTACCTTATTTGAGCCGATTGGTTTCCGCATTGCGTCATCTGGAGTGGCAGTGATTATTGTGGAAGTTGGGGTCGAAGCTTGGCTAGCGGTACCCAAGTTCAATTCCTTCGAATTGGCAGAGAGTTCACTGAGACCGAGTGCGGCAGCACTAGCTGCATGACTCATAGAATAAGTGGCAGCCGCCGCTGCTTGCTGTTGTGTCATTGCAGGATGTAGTAATCCTGCACTGGCGCGCAGCAAATGGACTTGTAACTGTTGTAAATGCGGCGCCATGGCAGAGTGAGCATGGGCCATAGGACTGACTGCACCGGCAGAAAGATGACCGTAGGACCCACTTGCAGTGCTACTCGTACGCGACCCATTCATTAGAGTGGCCAATGAGTTGGGTGAAAATCGAATCATTGAATTAATGTCGAATGAGTCCGAGTATGGTGATGAGGAAAGTGCACGCTTTCGGCTCATACTAGCGCGCATGCTGCCACCACCCGGCCGGGGGGCTATTAAGTCGGCCATTGCCGTCTAGACTGAAATGGAAATCAGTACTCGCTAATGATCCTGCTGCAGCAGCTGCTGCTGCGGCCACAGCAGCATGGTGAAGCTCGCTTAGAGAACCCATGCCACGTGAACTCAAATACTCTCCAGAGCCTAAGCCCAGACCGGCCAGGTGAAATGCTGGCGAGCAGCTGGCGTACGGATCTGTAAAATATTTAACTGATTATTCAGCAACCAGCCATAGGCCGGATAACCACCGTTTCTATCTGAATAAGTAATTACCATGATAGGAGGCAGTTGGGCTGCTTCGTTGCATAGAATAGAATTGTTCCATGTACCCAGGGATTCTATAAGCCGGGTGAAAGTCATGTTGCTGCGATTGACCAGTCATACTCACACTATGACCATGGAAATGATGATGATGGTGATGTCCAGTATTACTCAGTAATGGACTACCATTTGTGGTTGGTGCAAGTGTAGAGACGGGTGTCGAGTCTGAAACCGCTGATGGCATTGGAGACGCAGGAACTGAAATTGGAACCGAACTGCTAACGTCTGTTGCAAGGACTGGGTTACTAGACGGCGAACTTGGCAGCATGGAAGCTGCAGCAGCTGCTGCCGCTGCTCGCCTAGATGCCAAAAATTGTAATTCGGTATATCTGCAAAAAAAAAGAAGTATGTCAGTTTCTATTTAGTATTGTATGTATGCAAATATAAATAAAGTTTTTAGTCCTGGTACCCAAAGAGTGCAAATATATACATTTAAGTATATATATTTTAAACAGTATTTAATCTAAGTCGATCTCAGGAACTATAAGAAGTAGGATTTTAGGTCTTATGAATTTTAATACCCTGAACAGGGCTATATTAACTTTGTGTAAAAAATGTCTGTCCGTCCATCCGTCTGTATGAACGCGTCGATCTCAGCAACTATAATAGCTAGAGGCACCAAATTTGGCATCAGAGTTCCTGTATACCATACGCAGAACAAGTATATTTTAAATTTTGGATACCTCCCCCCTTCCCCCGCAATTTGAAAAAATAATAATGGCCACATTTTTCACGGTAGACACTTCTAACTTAACAGATACTTGAAGAATATCATATAGAAGCAATGCTGAACATATTATTAAGATCGATTTAGAAATAAGAAAGAGAATCAGAAAAGAAATCAAAGTCATTTTTCCAATGAGTCGTTGCGCTTACGGACAGCACTTGGGCAGACGTAAATGAAGTGACGTAACACTCAGCTTTTTATGGAGTATGTACACATATGCAAAAGTTTGATGATATGAGCATGCAAAGAATTCATATGCTAAATGAGAGTTTGAAAAGAATATTCTTTAAACACCTGTTATGTACTTTTATTATAAAAACCTGTCGGTTGCGTTCGACAGTAGCCTTTCCGACTGGTTTAAATATGTTTTTTCTTACCTTACCTGATTCAGTTCAATGGTCTAATCATAAATATAGTTGCATAATGCATTACAATAAACTATGAACCTGCACTTTAATATGTTTACAGTTTGACGCGCTGAATACATATGGGATAATTATACACTGAACCTTTTCAAACGGAAAAAAAGTGTACAATAGTTTAGTACATTTATATATAACATTTTTCCTATAACAGGTTCAGTATCAACAGCTGATATGAAATGCTTTGTCTGTCTGTATTAACGATTCGATCATATACATAGACATGGTGCATATCCCAGAAATTACAACCCTATCGGATGAAAAATTCGGGTTAAGTCATAGAATAATGAAACGAACACTGATGCTACAAAGTACACAACTTGCGGCATGTTTGTTCGTGTGTGAATCCGCTTTCTAATGTTCTATATGTGCAAATGCGTGCACAAATACATGCTTGTTACATACATAGGCATAACCCATTATAACCTTTTTTGCCCAACTTTAATGGGCTCAGGGAATAAAAATTCCATCCTATTAATCTGTCAACAAGCTACAAACAATTCTCACTTAAATAGTCGCCTCCGAATATAAATGAATCATATGTATCTTTTGACTTGTTCACTACGAACTTTATATACATTTTGGTCTGTTAATCTGTCTGTGCAATAACGGAGGAAAATGAATCTGCATAAATTTGTAAAATCGCTGATCAAAGCTAATTGGGGAAAAACATTTAGGTGTAATAAGTAAGAACTTTGAGCAAAAAGTATGTAACAGGCAGAAGGCGGCGTGGCAGACTCTATAAAGTATATATATTCATGATCAGTATCAACATCCGAGTCGATTGGGCCATGTTCGTCCGTCCGTCTGTATGAATGCGTCGATCTCAGCAACTATAAGAGCTATTTTCAAGAGTTAAGAGTTTATTTTAAATTTTGGATACCTCAACCCCTTCCCCAGCCACATTTTTCAACGTAGACACTTCTAACTTAAAAAGTGCGTAAAGAATATTATATAGAAGGAATCAAGATCGGTTTATAAATAAGACAGATAATAGGAAAATAAATAAAAGTAATTTTTCCAATGAAAAGAATATTTCCAATATTCTTGATCAGCATCAACAACCGAGTCGATTGAGCCATGTCCGTCTGTCTGTCCGTCCGTCCGTCTGTATGAACACGTCGATCTCAGCCACTATAAGAGCTAGAGACACCAAATTTGGCATCAAGGTTCCTGTATACCATACGCAGATCAAGTTTATTTTAAATTTTGGATACCTCCCCCTTCCCCCGCAATTTGAAAAAAAAAAACGAATAATAGCCACATATCAACGTAGACACTTCTAACTTAACAGGTGCGTTAAGAATGATATATAGAACGCTGAAAGTTTCATCAAGATCGGTTTGTAAATAAGGCAGATAATCAGCAATAAAAGTTATTTTTCCACGGAATCGTAGAGCAGCAGGCAGCACATGTGTGCGAGCGAGACAGCGAACGACTGTGATACATGCGTGTGCTTACCATGTGTGCATATTTGTGCGAACGAGATAGGGAACTACTGCGACACAGGCATAAGTAAATTAAGTGTCGTAACACTCGGCTTTTGATTGAATATGTATAAATATGTGAAAGTTAGCTGCTATAAGCACACAAAGAATTCGAATATAGAAGCCTGTACAGGGTATTATACTGTCGAATGCGGTCGACTGTAGCCTTTTCGACTGGTTTATGCTGCATGTTTGTATGTTCATACACTTAAATCTTATTATCAATATATTTTTCTATAGGCGCTACAGGGTACAGGGAATCAAACTGTCGTGTGCGCTTGACTGCAGCCTGACCAAAAAGTTTATAATAGATTTGTGCAACTGTATGTAACAGTCAGAAGAAGGCTTGGCAGACCATATAAAGTATATATATTCGTGATCAGTATCAACAGCCGAGTCAATTGTCCGTCCGTAACCCTCCACTATTTTAAATAATAAATATATTCAGAAAAAAGTGTAAGCGTGTCAGCGAGTCAGCTATAAAGTATATATACATTAGGGATGCATACAGTATATGTAAAGTATGTACACAAAGATGTAATTAATGATGAGTCAAGATTAAATTGGCAAAACCTCAAAGAGCCTCAATCAAACATTGAGTCCAAGATGAAATAAATTAGTATTTTTAAAGTCTTTACTAGTAGTACTTACTGTTATTATATAAACAAAAACAAGTTTTACTTACGCCAGCGGAAAGTATGTCGGTAATGCATACGCATCCATTTCAATAATTTTATATATATTAAGTCGAATAATAATGATGTTTCAAAGTAGGTATTCTCCAAAGCCTTCTTTACTGCGCCTTGTACATTACGTCCTCACTTTTCCGTCGGTACTTCTGTATGTGTAAGTTGTTTGTTATCCATGAATATAGTTGAGTATTTTTTTAACACTATATAGTTAGTTTAATTAAAATACACAAGCACTTAAAAGATTTCACATGAAATACATGTATTTATTTATTTACATATATATGTGCAAATATGTAAAATATGCTTAACATGAATAATTAATATCAGCAATAACTTCGTTACAATTTTATTATTATTTGTACACGCCTAATCATTTGCTTCTGTCCAGGCCATTGCCTCTTCGCACATTTGGGCATTGCTGTTGTGTCAGGATATGCACTTGAATAAATATATAGGCTGTATGTATTCACATGCTTAAGTCTTTAACTCCACAACAGATAATAAATTAAGTCTATCTGCTTCTCACAGTCATCTGATATATTTTATATTGTTATTAAACAAAATTTTTGCGATTTTAACAAACACGACGATTAATGCATGAATATGCGAATCTGCTGTAATGAAATCACCTAATTTGTACTAAATTTCCATACAACAAGTATAAAAGATGTGCGATAGTCAATTATCACAGGCGTGCACGGATCGGCGTGTTGCTGCCCTGTTTATTCCGAGCGAACTGAGAGGCAGCAGTTCTTGCATTGCCTCGCTTGCTTTAGCTGGAGCAACGCGAGCTGCTCACGCACACCCATGCTAAAAACAATAACAAAAAACAAACATACTAATGCTACAGATACAAAACTCACACACTCATACAAAGGCGACGCCATAGACACAAGTGTATATAGCCGCAGGTCACGATCTGTTCTGCCTCTGCCTCGTCTACCTCATAACACAAAGTTGTGAGAAGGCGGGCAGATCGAAGATGGTCAGCTCGCTCGCTCTCTTGTCGAATTTTCTCTGGCTGCATCAGTGCTGCCACACTAATAGCTGTAGTTATAAATTATTCAGATTCATACAAACAAATTTATACAAATGCGATATTCAATTGATAATTGAAAAATATTTATAGCTGTGGTTATATATAATTCAGATGCATACAAGTTAATTTATATAAATACAAATGTAACATTCAGATGATAGTAACAGCTACAAATTATAATTGTCGAGACTTTAGCTTTATGAAACATGATAGTTATACTTATATCTTAATGTATATATATATATATAAAGTTTATATAAAAAGGCGCATTTCTTAATACAAACATTTTTAGAGTAATAAGACGCCAGCACTGGCAAAAAAAACCTGCTGCTCTCCCTTGCGCTCTGTCTTTTTTCTCTCTATCTCTTCCCCTCTCTGAGTCACTCTCCTTCTCTGAGTCACTCTCCCTCTCTGTCACTCTTAGATATATTACCACTAGCAGGTATGATACTATGATGTCTCAACGTCCCAATGCTCAACCAACTTCAACAACTGCTACTTGTTATGCAGCAAACGTGTACAGACACAGTCGATCTTTTAGACGCACCCACATTATGTGTAAAAAGCGCTCTCTTTAATTTTTTTCTCTCTCTCCTTCTCTCATATACTTACTCACGGACTGTCCCTGTCTGCTTCTTTCTCTCAGTCATTCTTTCTTTGTCTCGCTAAGTTGTAGTATGCTGTACACAATTATATACATATGTCTGTGCAAAAGAATTATATACATATGTATGTCGTATTTATTTACATATTTACATGAATGCTCAATTAATGCAACAAAATACTCTTTTTATAAAGAAATTGCCTGGCTGCATCCGGGTTTTTACTGGGGTTTTACGTAATTTTAACCACTGACCGGCAATTCTCCACTTTGTTTATGTTTTTTACTATTTTAAGGTTAAACACAAAGCTAAGGCAAATTAAATTGTGAGCTTTATTAAAAGAAGAATAAACAATAATGTGAATGTCCTTTATTTTCGCAGACTCAACAGATAACTATCTAATGGAACCGGCAACGGCAACAACAAGCTTAAAACTTATGTATAAGAAAAAAATGTATTTTACTTCAACAGTGCTACCGAATATAGCACACACAGACACATAAAAAATATGCATACCTATAATCCCATACATCTTAATCCAAAAACAAAATTTTGATGCAATCTATGATATAAGTTGTGCTCCAAAGCTGATATGCTGCAAAGGGCTTCTGATCCAAGTAATTTATATGACCTTAAAAACTGGTATGTTCTACAATATTACATTATTATCAACAGTCGAGTCAATTTAGGATTTCTTTCTACTTGTAAGAATTAATGTGTTGTAATATATTGCATTAACGAAATTTTAAATTCAAATAATCGCAATATTAATTGTTTTGTTAGAGTAACAAGACATGTGAGTGAGATTAAATTATTATAGCGACATTATGAAACATTGATATTTTTTACCTGATTTCTTCCGTAGACCTAAGTTATTAAAAAATGAATATTAAACATTAAAACACATTCAACGAAATTTTAAATTCAAATAATCGCAATATTAATTGTTTTGTTAGATTAACAAGATATGTGAGTGAGATTAAATTATTATAGCGACATTATGAAACATTGATATTTTTTACCTGATTTCTTCCGTAGACCTAAGTTATTAAAAAATGAATATTAAACATTGAAACACATTCCCACACGAACAAACATTCCACAATCTATGTAAATTATATGATCTTCATATTCTTCCTTTGGCTCAAGGAAATTGTTCCTTAAATTACTTCAGAGTTTATTATCAAATTTTGTTATAGACGGACGAACAAGCGGACAAATGTAGTATACATACATATGTATTTATATAAATATATATGTACATATACATACATATACATATAATGCATGCATCCCAGAAGAGAAGGTAATTTGTATTTATGGGTATCACACTGTTTCTATATGTGTAACAATAAATATATCTACATACACCGGTATACTACATTTGTCAAAGGAAGGTAGTTAGAAGAGTCATCGTCGCAAACCTTCGAAAACCCTTAGCGTGGTACACTATTTTCAAAAGTCAGAAACAACAACTGTAGGTCTGATTGCTGGCAAATTCTGTTCTGTCAGGAAGAGAACGCAGCGGGAGTAAAGCGTTCTTTAAAATGCGCTTGCTGTGCGCTCCTACGTTCTCATTATGTGTGTTCCTTTTGTAATTTAACGTCTTATTCAAGTCATTCCAAATTCTTTATACTCTATTGAAAACACAAGAGCTGCGATCTGCGAGGTCTGAGCTATGAGCTGTTGCCTGTCTGCTTGCCTGCTTGCCTGGCTGCCTGCCTGTGATTGTGGATACAAAGCATTCACACTCACACTTGCACGTATTCGTCTTATTTAACGACAGAACTTCTGTCGGTTCTTGGAAACAACATAAAACCAGATATGTATGTATTTATGTATGTATGCTTGAAGATATATACATGCATACATATGTGCAAGAGAATATGTAAGTTTTTTGGTTTTGCATCTGCCTTTGAATCCATTTGTCCAGCATCATACGCAGCGCAATAAGACACATAAAGGAAAACATCACGAGATGGAGAACTTTAATATTTTCTCTGTCTGTCTCTTATGACAGATTATAGACTATCTTTTTGGCAACTCTGGCCCTATAAACTACACATCGCTCAAGAAATATTTGTACTCAATATAAATATATATAAAGCAAAAAAATGTTGCTTCACTGACTCAATTATCTAGTCTTGGACTTCTGCTAAATGTACGATATGTCGTTTAAAAACCTGAGTTTCAGAGACTATCAAATTAGGGGATAAATCTTACAATTTAACCATACCTCTTCGGACTCATATTTTAATACCAATTAACACAAATTATAAAAAAAAAACAATTTTACAAAAGGCAGGTAGAAGTAGAGCACTGAATGGCTTGCAGAGTTTTATCTTAGAGGTTGACACAGTGAATCTCGAAATTAGCTAAAATTCTTGAACAAATGGAGACATATGTATATCTTATAAAGTATGTATATTCTTGATCAGTAATTTCAGAGACTATAATACTGCATACTGTATACCTTTCACAGATTAAGTTTATTTTCACATTTCGGACATTCAAAATTATAAGAAAACAAGCGGATCGGTTGAGCGGACGCTACAGTATAATACCATGGAAAGTCTCTATAATAAAAGTATATTGATAATTATTACTACACGACAAAACCTTTTTAGTGGCAACCTCTTGCAACGGACGCAAATTTTAAGCCGAGCAATCAGGTCTGGTTCAAAAAAAACATTGTCAATCAAAAATACTGGTTCGCTATCTCGCTCGCACACATGTGTTGACCGCAAAGCGCAGCGATTCAATTTAAAAATTTATATTCTTCCTTTTCTGATTATCTTCCTTATTTATAAACCGATCTTGATGAAACTTTCAGCATTGCTTCTCTATGTTATTTTTCAATCACCTGTCAAGTTAGAAGTGTCTGCAATAAGAATTAGTAATACATAATAATTACATTGGTACATTAGTACATAATTAATTACATAATTAGTAATTAATTAATTTGCCGGGGAGGGGAGAACGTATCGAAAATCAAAGATTTTCTCTAGCTCTCTAGCTCTTATAATTACTGAGATCGACGCGTTCATACAGACAGACGAAGAGACGGGCTCAATACTGATCAAGAAAATATATACGCCTCCTTCTGCCTGTTATAAAAATGTTAGAACAATGTTAATATAGCTCTGTACAGGGTATAATGACCTTAACGATTGTTATAATACGATCGAAATTTAAACACGGAAGCTATTCAACTAAATGAAAAAGTCTAAGGAAGAAGACAAATGATACTCCTCCCGATTTGATCTGGCCTAGGCTAATTACCTTTCAACCAAAGTTAAAGTCTCCTGTGGAATGAGGTTGAACTAGAATTAAAATAATCAAACTCCATAATTTTGCAAAAAACGTTCGCAACTATATATTCTATATACATATATATACATGTATATTTATATACATATATTTATTTATATATTTATGTACATATTAATGTACATTGTATATACATACAAGTATTTTAAAATAAAGCTATTTACTATCTGTCAAATTTTTGTGTTTTCTCTATTACACTCTTAAACGTTGCAGACCGTCAAAATGACTTTATTTTCATGTGTCTCGAGTAGGACCTGGGCTCGGTCCGATTTTAAGGGCTTAATTAGTCAGCATATCGGAGGCCAAACAAGTAGTCAGCGCTGTTGGTTCGCTTAATACCAGCTCTCGTTCTCAAATCCAGTTTCTTTTATTAAAGCGGCTGTAGAACCTACATACTTACATAAATGCATACATACATGCAAGCATACATACAACATTTCTGTGTTCATAAATACATACATACATACACAGGCATACTTGCTTGAGCATATACACGAATGCATACATACGTACATGTGCATGCGAAGACAGCATCAGCACCGCCAGCTAAAGAGTTGTTAGGAGCTGAGAGGAGATCTACAATTATGTTGTATGTATACATACATACATACATAAGTAAGTATACATATATTTATTTTTTGTATATATGTACATACATACAAAAATGTGGATGCCTGTGCGATTGGATGTAGGGAAGAAAAAATGTTGACAAGAACAGCAACAACAACAAAATCAAGTAAATTGTTGCTTTCGTCGGCTTATTTACATGGGTTAGTCAATAAGTTTACATGCATTGTATTTACAGAGTTGGAAAAACACCGAAATTACAAACCATTTTAACATCCGCAACTTTAAGGATTAAAAGTATGTAAGGATGTAAGTGTTGTATAACTTTTATAAAAATTTATAATTAGAATGCAATTAAAAATATACAACAACAAATGAGACTCACTAACATCCAATGAAGAATGGAGTTAATTAATTTAAAAAAAACACAGCAGAACTTGTGTATGTTTTCATTTAAGCATTTTTCTCATTTTTATTTCTATTGAATAAAAAATTTATTATTTCAGTACAATTTGAACAACCCATGCCGGTAAACTTGGTGGCTAAGGCCGTGAGCTCAAGTTAAGCCCCATTCGATACAATCACTCGCTTTCCTAACCCCACCATTCACTTCTGCTCTCCAAAGAGCTCTCAACTGTTCTATACAAGGGCTCCATCTCACATCGTGCTGCTGCCGCTGCTCTTGCTGATGAAGACATTATTATTTATAAGGCCAACCGCAGCGAATATTTCGTGCCCGTGTCTGTGAAGCTTGTCGTCCGTGCGTGTGTGCCCTTTCAAGAAAACACACAGCTCTTTTTTGTGATCGTATCAACATCATCATCAGCTCCCCTTCATTACACACATACATACATAAATGAATACTTACGTAAACATCGTCACATATATATGCATGTGTTTGTATATAGGTACAAGCAGTTTCGATATATGTTTGCTAGATATTACTAATAGAAATAAGTGTAAAACACTTCTAAACATCCTTCTTTTTTGTTTTGGAATATTTAATTTCAGGCATATGTATAATTAATAAAATCAAATATATGTTCATCTGCAAGTTACATTTGTTTTTTTATTATTATATTTTACATACATATGCATGGTGTAAGATTATTTTGAGTTTCTTCTGTATATTCACCCTTCTTGGTGTAAAATTAAGGTACAGGTTCTATTAGTAAACAAATACTTTGAATGAGATTAAGTGTGCAAAATATTGTGTCAACAGGACGGCACTGAATTTATTATATTTGACTATAAAACCACAGAAAATGGCAAGATAAACCAATCAGTATAACAAATCGCCAGTTTCCGAACTAAACGGTCTCCTTAAGGTGGCACGTACTCTTGCGGTTCTCTTGTTCTCATATATTGGTGTATTGTAGTAGAGAAGCCTTTGTGGTGGTGAGTAAAGACGACAAATGCGGTTGATAATTGAGAATGTATTTAAGGATACATTATACATAGTCTTCGAAAGAAGTAAACCAAATAAAGCAATCTTAAAGACCGCCAAATCTAAAAAAAAACTACACGATTTGGTAGAAAACGCATTTAAAGATTTATTTTCAGTACTACTGAATACAATATAAAATGGATAATTCTACATGCATTTTCTGCATAATTTTAGGGATTCAGCCTACACAAATTTATAGTATACTCGTATACACAATAGTCACTGTGACCCTTTTATCTTTCTAAAAACGTAGTCGAAGAAAAAGGATTAAAACTTTCTATTTATCTTTCCAAAAACTTACTCGAAGCAGCTGGTAAATAGCTTTCTATTTTTATATTCCACGCACACAGTATGCATTACTATGAGTTTATAACATTTGGTTAGAGTATAAAAAGTGGAACCAGCAAGACAAGAGGAACATATTTTTATCCAACTAATGAAGACATTCTACAGCGAAGCCTTATGGTCAATGAAGTATTCAACTAAAACGAGTAAAAATTTTACCGTCAAGAATTCCCCAACAAGAGATACCCTGTACACATTTTAACACATTGAGAAACGAACACATAGATAGAAATACGGTGCGATCTTATATAGTGTACAAGTTGAAACAAATCTTTAGTTTTCTCATTTCTCAGTTGTTGATTTTTACCAAGAATATACATATATATGTTTTTAATGCTTGTCACGCTTCTTTCTACCTGTTACATACATTTGCACAAAGTTATAATACCCAGGGTATACGAAGGCCAAGAAACCGGTTCTATCCAACTTTATTTTCGAATCACATGTACATACGCATGTAGGAGTACAATTATATTTGAATGTGTGCATTTATCAGTTGTGTGACTGTATTAACATTTACCCAATAAACAAAAAAGTTCAATACATTATAATTGTATTTATTTCATAAACCAGTTTATGCTATTGAGTGATATATATAAATTGTTACTTTTTTGTTAAAAATGAGTTTTTATAATCTGTGCCAGAAGTCCAGCAGACTCAGTAAAGTATATATAATCTTGATCAATATCTGCCTGTCCGCGTCAATTTCAGAGATGGAACCACCAAATTTTGTTCCTAATACCACATGCGGTCAACATTTATTTAAAATTTTCCAAAATTTCCCCAGCAAATAAAGAAAAAATTGTATAATTAAAATATTAAATTATTTTGTTTGTAACGACTGGTTGATACCTTGTCGCGTTTTAATAATTGTGGTTCTTAATATACTTATATGTAATAATAATATATAATAAATAAATAACAATCATCCGATAAAAATGGGTTAAGCTCAGTCTTTTGAAGTTGGGCCACACCCACTGCAGCAATCGTATCGGTTCGTGTGTGCAGAAAGAGACCAAATATACTTCCTCAAAAGTATATATGTGCGCTTGAGGGCGTTCTGCTCTCTTAAGCGTTTATATGTTTGTAGATATACGAGTATTCAATACATTTAAAGTCGAACTACTTATAAAGCTGCCGAGAAAAACAGGTTGAATAGGAGGAGTTTAAGCAGGTAAAACAAAATGGCAAACTACTCAAATCGCCCACAGATTTCAACACATTAAATAAAAACAACTAAGAATGCTCTAGTCGAGAGGGCACGACTACAAGATACCCAGCGCCCAGACTTTTGTATACCATAACAAATAATACACTCCAATATAATAATATGCAATACGTTCATCAAGAAATTTTCAGTCATATAGAATTTTAAGAATCTCACACAGAACAAGTTTATTTTAAATTTTTTAAACACTCCCCCTCCCCCATCCACCAATTAAAAGAGTTAGAGACTCGGTTTATAGCCGTATTATCCCAAAAGACAACAAACCTATTTTACAAAATGTGTTACGCTCCCCTCCGTCATCGAATATCGGGAAGAATTCTACCGGACACACAGTTAAGATAAGATATTTTCAATCACATGAAGATCGGTTGTGTTTAACGGTAGTTCCGGTTTATCTTCGTGAGGTTCTAAAGGCATGTGTGCATCTACAAACGTATAGCCATTTTCAGAAAAATTCAATTTTCAAAAACTCACATAGAATATACAACAAGCGGATCAGTCGAGCGCACGCGACAGTATAATACCCTGCGCAGTTTTCTAAATTAAGTATTTTTGATAAAATAGGAGTAAGAAAATATCAGGTGTTTATTGAAAAATACTCTTTTGAAACTCTCATTTAGCGTATGAATTCTTTGCTTGCTTGTATCAGCAAGCTTTCACATATGTATACACATAAAATCAAAAGCTGAGTGTTACGACACTTAATTTACTTATGCTTGTGTCGCATTAGTTCTCTATCTCGCTCGCACACATATGCATACATGGTAAGCAGACGCATGTATCACAGTCGTTCGCTGTCTCGCTCGCATACATGTGCTGCCTGCTACTCAACGATTCAATGGGAAACAAGCGAATCAGTCGAGCGCGCGCGACAGTATAATACCCTGTGCAGTTTTCTAAATTAAGTATTTTGATTATAATAGAAGTAAGAATATACTAACGACACTTTATATAGTCTTGTGTCGCAGGCGTTCGCTGTCTCGCTCGTACACATGTGCTGCGTGCAAAGCAACATTTCTTTTCTGATTATCTTTCTTAGTTATAGACCGATCCTAATGAAACTTTCAAGACTGTTTTAATATGATATTCTTTACGCACATGCCAAGTTAGAAGAGTCTACTCTGAGAAATGCGGGGGGTGGGATGGGAAGGGGATGGTATCGAAAATCTAATATAAACTTGATCTGGAGAGGGTATACAGGAACCTTCATGCCAAATTTGGTGTCTCTAGCTCTGATAGTTGCTGAGATCGACGCGTTCATACAGACAGACGGACGGACGGACAGACGGACGGACGTACGGACAGACGGACAGACAGACGGACATGGCTCAATCGACTTGGCTATTGATACAGATTAGAAATATATATACTTTTTAGGGTCGGAGATGCCTCCTTCTGCCTGTTAAATACATTTGCACAAAATTATTATACCCTTTTTTGCCCATTTTTAATGGGCACAGGTGGGAAAGATATCGAAAATCTAACATAAACTCGATCTGGAGGGGTTATACAGGAACCTTCATGCGACGCGTTCAAACAGACAGGCGCGTTCATACAGACAGACGGACAGACAGACGGACATGGCTCAATCGACTCGGCTATTGATACTGATTAAGAATATATATATAAATTTGCACAAGATTATTATACCCTTTTTTGCCCATTTTTAATGGACACAGGGTTTCATCAAGATCGGTTTATAAATAAGACAGAAAATCAGCAAAGAAATGAAAGTTATTATTTTCCATTGAATCGTTGAGCAGCAGGCAGCATATGTGTGCGAGCGAGACAGCGAACGACTGTGATACATGCGTCTGCTTACCATGTGTGCATAAGTGTGCGAGCGAGATAGAGAACTAATGCGACACAAGCATAAGTAAATTAAGTGTCGTATCACTCAGCTTTTGATTTTATATGTATACATATGTGAAAGCTTGCTGATACAAGCAAGCAAAGAATTCGTACGCTAAATGATAGAAAACTAATAATTTAGAAAACTGCGTAGGGTATTATACTGTCGCGTGCGCTCGACTGATCCGCTTGTTTTTTATACAATAGTTATTTGAATTGTTTTATTCTTCTCACTGCTGACCGTATTTATGTGGATATAATGTACTTATGAATGTATGTTTATGTGGACAAATTGTATCAAATTCATTATATCATTATTATATAGAGCCAAGGTTATTTTATGTATGTGTATGTGATGCTTATTCTAAGTTCTGTTTATATTAATTGTTGTAATCACTAAAAATTGGGAGGACGAGAATGCAATAATATTGTTATTCTCGAAATAAATTAGATCATTGCTGCAAATATCTCGTAAAATATCTGATATAGTAATTTATTTTATTGAGGATAAAAAGTTTCCTAATGGTTCTGGTTTTAATTACTTGATAAATATAACATAAAAATATATTAATAAAAAACAGTATAGCTTAAAAAACGGTACTTTAAATTTCTTGATCCACGATCGACATCTATGTCAGCTTTGCCATTAATGTGACGATTTTCCAACTCCTGGAGACGTAATAGAAGTTCATCATGTTCAATTAAATTTTAAACTTTTAAACTTTTAAACTAATAAAGACTTATATTGATAGAGAA
Organism: Drosophila funebris; assembly: GCA_018901825.1. Classification (NCBI taxonomy): domain Eukaryota; kingdom Metazoa; phylum Arthropoda; class Insecta; order Diptera; family Drosophilidae; genus Drosophila; species Drosophila funebris. The sequence continues at coordinate 120,060 of JAEIFK010000219.1, forward strand.
CCACGATTCATTTGGCAAATAGCAGACTTAGCATGTCATCAAAATTAACAGTCGACTTAATCAAAAAAAAAGAAGGCTCAAAATTAAAATTTTTAAAAATATCCGATCTTTTTTTTAAATATGGTTCATAAAATACTTATTGCTAAACCTTTTTGATTCAAATATTTATTTTTAATTTTTAATTTTAAGATAAGAATCAGAGCTTGTTTACAGGCCCTTTTATGGTAAATGTAAATTTATTGTTTCACATTTTACATGGAAAGCCGACAAACAAATATGTTGAAATGAGAAAAAAGTTGAATGTAGAAAAAGAGCAAATCTTGTGGAAGGGATAGGATAAGATAGAACTTCAATCGACAATCATTCAATCGAATGCTCGAACCGATAAATTTAATTTAATTCGATTACATATGAGTGTTCATTACAAAATCGAAATCAACACTAGCAGCGATGCCACCTATTTTTTAATTATAGTATTTTGAATTAATTATTAACAAGTATCACAGATGTAAAGAAGAACATCTTAAATGTTTTTTCAGATAAGTTCCGAAAAATTTATTTTAAGTGCAGATAGGTCTGTCCTGAAAATGGATGAAGTGGCACCACTGACTCCATCAGCTGCACTCTTGCTCAGTTGCTCTTAGTCGATAAAGTGAGCATTTCAACTGAAAAGAGCAACTGAACAACAAAGATCAATTAAAAGGAAACATATTTACTTGCCAAATTTAGTGAACTACTTTTTATTGTTCACTCCCTCATGAACAACTCAGCAATAAATACAAAGAGAATTAAAAAAGTTTATTGAATACTTAACTAAGTGAGAGATTTTAAAAACGTGTTTGGGTTCAAACAAACGATTGTCGATATAATCAACAGTAACATCTATCGATTCTTAGTTCTTCTTGTCGACTTCCTTCTCTACCTCGGGGTATTCCAACTTAACACCAGGCTCACATGTAAAGATAGGACAGCAGAAAGGAAACTGTGCCGTTTTATTTGTCTTCTCGGTATCTAGCTTGCACTTATCGCTTGATAATGACAAAGGCAAAGGCCCACAGTCCTCGACAAGTTCCAGGAGTCTGTAGAAAGAAGAAACATATGTATACAGTTATAAACTATTAAATAAATTATTCACTGACTTTGCTGGATTCTCTTCATTTTGGACACAAGTTGAACGGCCGCAAAATGGTGTCAGTTCCCACGTTTTTCCGGGCTCTACTGTAGCACAGCGAGTCGAAGCAAAACACATACCCGGGAAATCTGAAAACAAACTTCGTTTATTTAGATACATGCACTAATAAATATGTAAGTCTTTATTCTGAATGCCTATTTTACAATCAAACAACTTAACTTCGCGAAATGTTTTGAGTCAGCAGGAACAAATGTATGTGAGAATTCCTGATTTCCCCATTCCCTTTTGAATGACCTTGGTCCACAGACCCAGAGAGTCATTTACGTTGGTGGTGTGTGCTGTTGAACTCAAATGCGTTCAAAACAGCTCAAGCGTATCTACATTTAGTGAGTTAGTGTGGTGAGTGGGATTGAATATATCATTGTATGCGTGTATTTGGCCATAAACTGGCTTTTGGTTTCGCACAACTTTAAAAATGTCTGACAAACTATCGTCTTTACACATTGTATTATCGCCACATATTCATTATAAACATATGTACATATATGTATGTAAATATTTTACATATATATATATATAATTTTTTGTGCAAATGTAAGGAGACGAATATTTGGTCCAATGATATTAATTTAAAAACCCCCTCTGACTTACCTCTAAGAACATCAGCAGGAATAAGACGTTTATAAATTTTGATTTCATCATCATTCTTAGATTCATCATTTGCTGTCTTTTCAGCTGCCCAGCTGAAAGAGGGGGCCAGAAAAATTGCCATGGCGAAACATGCTAGAAATGAAATAGTAGCATTCATTGTTCTTTTAAGCAAAATACCGAAAAATTTGTGTCACTGCTAATACTCGTTAAAGACAGACAACTAAATAAAGGTTGAAGATTTCGACAGCTGACCAGAAATAAGCCCGCTTCAAGCGAAAGTGAAGACCGAATTGAAACTCCGGCCCAGTATCACCACTATTTATAAGCGAAAATTTGCTTTGTGGATTTTCGAGTTTTTTCTACTGTTGTTGTCGTAGTATATGTGACTTGCCACGCGAGCTGAGGAAAACAAAGCTGAGCTTTGTTCACTTTATTGTTATTGACTACATTTAAGTACATGATTTAATGTTTAATGGAATATAATAAATTGACTTATTATCTAAATATTCACTAGTAAGAATATTCCATTCATTAATTTCTTCTACGATTTTATCGTATTTGCAATTGATTATATACATACATAGCCCCAAATTTGAAACAATTAATTTGTTTAATATCGATCAAAGCAATCGAACAATGAAGGTTTTGTAAAAGTTCTTATTTTAATTAGACAAAATTCCACACAAATTAAAGACACTGTCTAAATTTAAGCTAATCATTTGTAACCAAAAATAATATTGCCTCACCGCCAATACTGATGTCAAAACTGAGTTTTATAGTTTGATGTAAAATGAAACACCTAATAAATTATCCTTCTAATCAAAACAAAAAATAATATTTATCAACCGAAAATGTTTACCTTTTTATGCGCAATATTTGGAATTCGGAAATATATTTTTTTTTTTTGGCAATATTGAAGTATTGTTTTCTATGATCGCCCTTATTATTATTATTATTTAGTAGCATAATTATTTTCTCTAGGCACTGGTCCACCGTGGCATTAAAATTTTTTCTGCTATTGTTTTGCCCTCCTGTCAGCAAAATAATTATAGAAAAGGGAACACACAGGCCTGACTGAAGAAAAAAAAAGAAAGCGAATTTGATTCCTATGAGTCAAACGATAGTTATTTTTGGACAGTAAAAATTGTTAGAATCTTAATACGTTTTGGCAACCCTAAGCTAAGAATAAAAATTATATCGATATTTAACAAAAATGAAAACTATCGATAGAGGCTTATCTTAATCGTTACACGTCAATTTTTTTAGTGACAAAATTTGTGTGAAATTCTCAATTGAAAGGCTGCTATTATTGGTTGAGTGGAAAGAAAAGATAAAAATGGGATTGACAATTTCCAGTTTGCTTACGCGACTTTTTGGCAAAAAGCAAATGCGCATTCTGATGGGTGGGTTTTTATGTAGCATGCTTGATTTATTTCAGGTTGTGCCCATTAGCTTTACGGCACGGCAATGAGTAATGACGAGTTAAATCTCCTTTAAATGGAGTGAAGAAATCTAGCCACGCAACTGAGTAGGCAGAATGGCTACTTGATCATGTCTTCTTAACACGTGTATATAAACAATATAAGTAGTGTTCCAATAAATGAGCACACGTCAATAAATATTTATATACTATGTTTCTATGTTATCTTTTGCACAGTTGGATTGGACGCTGCCGGAAAGACAACCATACTGTACAAATTGAAGCTCGGCGAAATTGTTACAACAATTCCTACTATCGGCTTTAATGTGGAAACCGTGGAATATAAAAATATATGTTTTACGGTTTGGGACGTTGGCGGCCAAGACAAAATTCGACCGCTTTGGCGCCATTATTTTCAAAATACACAAGGACTTATTTTTGTTGTCGACTCCAATGATCGTGATCGTATTAATGAAGCTGAAAAAGAACTGCAAAATATGGTACGCGGCTATGTTAAACGATTTCTTGTTTTCAATTAATTTTTTTGATTTTTTCTAGCTTCAAGAAGATGAGCTGAGAGATGCTGTGCTGTTGGTATTTGCTAACAAACAGGACCTTCCGAATGCCATGAGTGCTGCCGAGCTAACTGATAAGTTACATCTTAATCAACTGAGAAACCGCCATGTAAGTAATTTGCTTTACAATTATCCTTGCCTCACAGTTGACAATCGAGTGGCTTTTTTATTATGCAGTGGTTTATTCAATCTACTTGCGCAACCCAGGGACATGGTTTATACGAAGGACTTGATTGGCTGTCAGCGGAATTGGCTAAAAAATGATAATTTAGTTTAACTGCAATGTTTTTCGACCGACCGAGCTCTAGTTTTTGGTTTTTCTTGTAACTAAGAACAATTACTATTGATTAGATTCTAAATAAATATATATGTGTATAATAAGCTGAATTAACGTCTTTGGGGATCATGTTAACTGTGAATCTTTATAAATCATAGGTGATTCATTGGGCCGTGGGATAACAAGTATTTGCAGATATTACGTACAGTAATAGTTGAAACAAAAACAACCGAACTTCTTCGTTATCCCGACGCTGCGTAATTTCGAGTAATTCCCCATTTTTTAATTTGCGGGGGAGGATCGGGTAACGGCATTTATATATTGCCAATTCCTTTTGCCGTTTTTAATTACAAAAAAGGCATTAATGTGGAAACATACACACCGTAGATTATCTCTAAAATTCCAGAAACTGGTTTAAACTAATTTTTCGTATTTTGCTATGAATATGTGTAAATACCCTGTACACCGAGTTGAAGGCATTTAAAATATACACATGAAGTAAACAGATATTGTTTACCTTATTGACTATTTATTTTCTGTTTATTAACTACAGTAACTGCAGTAAAAATATGGGTAAAGCATTGTTGTTGCTTGTTCAAACTCAACGGAATTCAATACAGGCAATCGGCAGAAATAGAATACAGGACTTGTATCAAATCTTTGTCACGACAAAGATATCCTAAGCAAAACTAAGAATACATAAAAAAATAAGTTTTGATTTAATTATATTCAACAATTTTAATTACACATATGAACAAAAACAGTAAAAACAACTCGCAGCGCTCACGATAATCAGACAATTATAAATGGGTTCCTCGTCTGCGTGTCATAAGTAAAACAAAACAATAAATTTAGAATAAAATAGATACATACATAAGTTAACAGTTATTCTGTCTGCGTTATAGTAAACAAAATATTTTATATGTATCAGAGAACAGATGTTACTTAGTGGACTACACATAATTATTGCAAACAAGATATAATATAATTTTATATCCATATATGTAATTCACTAAATACAAGTGCATGTACGTATATGTCTTTAAATAAAATTTAATTGGCTATATTTGGAATAGCATTGGAATGCATTTGTATGGATTTGTATATACACTTGTGTGATTATCTCTATCTTAAATATACAGTCATAAGCATACATGCACAGCAGCACTTGTGATGAAACAACATAACTACGTCATAACAAATGATTTATTATGACAGTTTTCCAATAATACTTATATTCATTTATACATTAATCAAGCACTTTACAATGCAAGAGATAATACTAAATTATTTCTTTAATTATTTGAACTGCGCGTTGTTCTGCAATATTTCCTGTTTAAAGGTGATCAATATCCAAAGTATCTGGCGGCAACATCATGGACTCGCTATGGGACTCGTCTACTAAGGAACTCAGCGAATCATTTATCATAGCAGTGGTCAAATCCACCGAATGGTGCTGATCATCATCATCTACACCATGTGATCGTTGAGATGAAGAAAGTAGCGGATCATGCACAGCACCATCGCTTTCATTAAGCATACTAAATACTTCATTCTGTTCATTTTTGCTGTGATGGTGGTGTGAATGGTGATGGCAATGTTCTGATTCAGCGCAACTATTATTGGTCTTGCCATCACAGGCACGTTGCAGTTCATCGGCCACGTGATCTAGCCGTCTAACACCTGCCGTGGTTCCGTAAATATTTACTTCTGAGGTGCCCTTCGATCCAAAACTTGGGGAAAGCGATGCGGTCATCAAGTGACTGCTGTGGGAGGAAAGCATCGGATCGCCCCCTTGCACCGGATGCTTACAATCTTCCATTAGCTCGTCAATTTGATTTAAGCACATGCCAGGATCACTACTTATCAATGGATGCTGTAAAGTGAATAAAATAAAATTTATCCAGTTACTATATGTATACATATATATGTATAAAAATATAGTCAGTAAGGGGACTTACCTTGCTCTTAATGTCGTCCTCCATCAGAGAAGCTGAATGACGATTTTGTGCCGTAGAGGCAGAAGATGTTGGAGTGGAACTCTTAAGATACGAGATGGCGGATGGTGTAGGCGCCGATACTGACGTGAGATTGTAATCAGACAGGGGAATTCCATGCGATTTGGCCTGCATTTCCAATTCCTTAAAAACCAACAGGATCTTAAGAAATTTATATATGATGAAATTTAGACTGCAATATTCACCCTAATACGAGAAGCAAGTTTTCGGTTCTGAAGTTCCATTTGGCGTTGACGGCCTTCATTTTGTCTTAAGCGAGACACCTCATGCTTTAAACACTTTATGTAATCGACGGACGATTTAAGGATAGTACCCTTATTCGGACGTATATCACGAACAACCTCGTAGAAGGCCTCACTGCCTTTAGGCAGGAGTGTGCCCAATTCTTTGATCCTGTCATTTATGTTAAACCGACGCCGTCGTTCAACTTTGGCAAAATAAAACAGCGAATTCGACTTGATATTTATATCGTACTTGCAGCTAATCTAGTACTACTCACTCATATTATGATTATCCTTTTTCTGTCGATCCTTAGCTAACGCATTTATTTCGGCGTCTGTCAAATTATGTGGCTCCTGCTTAATTGACAGCTCAGAGTTAAAGTTTTTATCAAAGTTGAATGAATCGTTCTGCAGTATGTCGTCAAATAGATCGTCTGCCTGCAAATAAATATAATACAAATTTACTATATGGAACACTTTTCAACCTTTAAGGTTTATTAATTCAAAATACCGAATAAGTGATATACTTTAAATTGTTAACCGTCGTTCTTACAGCCTTTGATGAGAATTGAGTTCAAATTAATTCAGGATAAGAATATATATATATATATATATAGAGCATGTTAAAGAGCATTATTGTAAAATTCCTGTTGTAATTTTACCATAGTCTCTCATAAAAGCAAAGTAAGTGATATGCGTAAACAAAATAATGTGAATGATATACCCATATGGAGCTCTAATTAATAAAAACACGTATTTTTCAAGGTAGTATTTAATGAAAATCAGGTAGGGTTTAAAAGAGATTTTAGAAATCTAGTGTGTATTTGTGTTTATTAAACAGTCGTGCTCTTCTGATTAGGAAGATGCAATGTCCAAACACAATAAAGCTGCTATTGAACAAGTTAAATCGTTAAAGTCATAATTGGTCGACTACCTGATACCGTAGCAGTTAAGCACAAAAACCAACCAACCACAATAATGAACATAAATTTCTCGTTGGATGGTCAGTGCTTGTTCCCTTGTTCCATTATTGACATTCCAGGGTGGATAGGAAATACGAATGTATATACGAATATGTTAACGAATGTATAACTGCTGGGACTGTTATTTATTTATTGTCAAGCTTCAAAATCAATTTGCACGTAGAAATTAAGTGGAATTGATCTCATAACTGATAGTGTAAATCAGTAACGGGAAATATGTTATGAATTTTAAACATTAACATAATTAAATCAATGGGATCGTACATATCTGTATTTTACAGCAAAAAATTTCTAATAACTATTGTTATATTGGGTACGAGCACTGTGATCTCTACTTTCTATTACATCCCAAAATGATTCATTTAATTTCAATTTGATGATTTTACCCGTTGCTCTCAAGAACTATAAACGACGCCAAATTTGGATGGTAGGAAGTTGGTTATGTCCGGATAATAAACTCAAAGAACATAAAAAGCATGCAGCCTATTTGTTCATGTTTCGTTTACATTTTGACCGTTCCAAATAAATTCGAGCTTATCAAATATACAAATACACATCTTCTCGAATTGGTGTCCTTATTAGTTCGTACTGATTTGGTATCAATAGATTACAATTATATAATAACTTACCGACCAGCAAGGGATAGGTAATTGTCCGTAAATGTCTCAGATCAATCAATTTTTCGAAATACCGCAGATTTGGTAGTTTCTTACGTGTTTGAGGGACAAACCAGCAGGTGATGTCTCAACGAGTGACATTATCAAAAGAAATACAAAAACTTACTTAAGTGAGAGCTTAAGACATACAACATTTTATGTGACATTAATGATAGATCGCTGTGTAAAAGTTTGCAGAAAGATCGGTCGGATCCGAACGGAAAGAGGCACATTTCGGTTCGCAATCCACTATTTGTATTATCATAGGTCGTTTCGAAGTACCGAAGAAGTTAGTAAGAACAGCCGAGTCTATTGAGTCATGTCCGTCTGTCTGTATGATCGCGTCAATCTCAGCACCTATAAGAGCTAAACACAAAATTTGGTATGCATACCCTCTCCAGATCGAGTTTATATTAGATTTTACGCACGGTCTGCGGCGAAGTTTCTCGCATTTGATTAAGCTTTAATGTATTTATATGTAAGTGTACAAATACATGTAAAATGCATGAAAGGATCTGGCCGCAGGGCTGAGCACTCTTTACATCTAACTTGTTTCGGTAAAGATAAAAGTGGTATAGAGATAACGATTATATGATAGGTAATATATAAATTATATTGTGAGAATATCCTTGATTCATGGTACTTAGCGGCAAGTAAAATCTGCTAACTTAGGCTTTTATAGCGTTGTTTTAGTATACACTTACATCGCTGTCAAATGAAGGGAGCTGAAAGCAAAAGATAATATATAAATTAATAATATGTTAGAGATTCAGTTACATGATATCTGTATAACCACTTAATTCAATCAGAGCAACTATAATAATATATATATATATATTTAGTAATATATTTAGTTATATGTTTAGTTACAATCATTGCGTTATTTTACGAAATTTTATCCATCAACTCGTATTTATATGAAGCAAAAGAAATTATTCGACTTAGAAATGGTTTCGTGAAAATCTATATCAATACAATATAAATGAAAAGACTTTCAACTAAATATAATTAACCCAGTGTTATATATTTGATTGGAAAAATAAGCCGCGATGGTCCAAGACAGATCTACTGTGAGCAGAAGAGGCAATAATTGGAAAGGAAACAAATTTAGCATGTAGGTTCTTTTTATACCATATGAAGATGAAATTTATTTCAAGTTACCCGCTTTCCGTGGAAAAAACTATTTTAAAGATTGCCTACTCACTGAATTAAAATCGTTCTGTACGTTTCATAAAAAAACTCGACTGTAGCCATTTCGAATTGTTATATTCATTGTTGCCATTACAAATTGACAAAAACATGCAGAAGGAGGCCAGTAGACCCTATAAGGGTATTTATCTTAATCAGCATCCGAGTCAATTGGGATATGTCCGTCTGCCCGTATATACTCGTTGATCTTAACAACCATAAGAGCGAGAGACACAAAATTTTACCAATTTCTAACGGACGGATAATAAAACAAGCGGATCAGTCGAGTGCGCGCGACAGTATAATACCCTGTCCAATTTCCAAAATTAAGTATTTTTATTATAATAGATGTAGGTGCATATCAGGTGTTTAAAGAATTTTCTTTTAAAACTGTCATTTAGCAGAATGCATTTTTTGCATGCTTATAGCAATAAGCTTTCACATATGTATGTATACATAGTCGATCAAGAGCTGAGTGTTACATCACTTCATTTACATATGGATGTATCGCAGTCTTTCGCTGTCTCGATCGCTCACATGTTCTGCCCGCAAAGCATAATGATTCAATGGAAAAATTAGTTGTTATACCCTGTGCCCATTAAAAATGGGCAAAAGAGGGTATAATTATTTTGTGCAAATATATGTAACAGGCATAAGGAGGCATCTCCGACCTTATAAAGTATATATATTCTTGATCAGTATCAACAGCCGAGTCGATTGAGCCATGTCCGTCTGTCTGTCCGTCCGTCCGTCTGTATGAACGCGTCGATCTCAGCAACTATAAGAGCTATAGACACCAAATTTGGCATGAAGGTTCCTGTATACCCTCTCCAGAGCAAGTTTATCTTAGATTTTCGATTTTCGACCCCCACCACCGCAATTAAAAAAAAAAAACTAATTATGGCCACATTTCTCAACGTAGACACTTCTAACTTAACAAGTGCGTTAAGAATGATATAAATAAGACGGATAATCAGCAAACAAATAAAAGTTATTATTCCATTGAATCGTTGAGCAGCAGGCAGTACATGTGTGCGAGCGAGACAGCGAACGACTGTGATACATGCGTCTGCTTACCATGTGTGCACATCTGTGCGAGCATGATAGCGATGTACTGCGACACAAGCATAAGTAAATTAAGTGTCATAACACTCAGCTTTTGATTGAATATGATATATGATATACATATGTGAAAGCTTGCTGATATAAGCAAGAAATAAGCAGAAATCATATGCTAAATGAGACTTTCAAAACAGTATTCTTCAATAAAAACCTGCTACATTCTTATTTCTATTATAATCAAAATACTTAATTTATAAAACTGCACAGGGTTTTATACTGTCGCGCGCGCTCGACTGAACCGCTTGTTTTTTTTAAATAATTTTTATTTGTACACCGATCTTAATGAAACTTAAACTGCTTAATTCTTTAAGCACCTGTTAAGATAGAAGTATCTACTTTGAAAAATGAAGCTATAATTATTTTTTTTTTGGGGGGAAGGGGAAGAGGTATTGAAAAATTAAAACAACTTGATCTGCGTATGGTATGCAGGAACCATGATGCCAAATTTGGTGTCTCTAGCTCTTATAGCTGCTGAGATCGACGCTTCCATACAGACGGACGGATGGACGGACAGACTCAATATATATAATTTATAGGGCCTGCCACGCCTCTTTACATACATTTGCACAAAGTTATTATACCGTTTTTGCCCATTTTTAATGAACACAGGGTATAAACATACATAGTATCTGTAGTATACGAAATGCCTTCGCGATAATATAAAGAGAACCTTAATTGTACACGTTATCTAAACGCTTGAAATCTTACTGTCATTACGACTACGCATACAGGTAAAATAAATAACTCTTAAACACATACATACGCTTACCCCACACTCATAACTTATCAACAGATGGGAACTATAAAAGTCTTACCTGGATTTTTTGTAAAATTATCAAACGATGTGCGTGTATATGTGTATGTATGTGCGTAATGTGCATATATTTACTTACATATGTAGTTACCATGTACGTAATCAAGTTAAGTATTAAAGTTCTCAATTGTGTTAATAGAACTTATATATTCATAGATGAATACATACCCTTATGTATGTATATGTTTGTATATTCAATAAATGTGTGTCAATCAGATACTAGTTTGCCGGAGTAACAGGTTTTTATAGAGAAAAAGTTACAGTTCATTTGCACGTTTTTGAATTAAACCCTAATCTTCATAATTATTAATGTGATACTTATGTATAAATTACATACACAATGTGTTTTATATAGAAGTTCATTATCACTACCAATATAGTAAAAATATATAAAATTTAATATATATATACAATAACAATTGCTCAAATATTTGTTAATTATAATTAATTGTAAATATTCAGAAACACTCTCCGCCTATCGCCCATTCGTCTACTCGCTACTTATTAAGCTATCAGCCATAAATAAAAACAACAAAAAACAAAATAAACAGTAAAGTTGAAACGAGTTTCAAGATCATTCACTAACATACACCCAATACTACAAATATACATATGTATTCATGTGTATCAGTCAAGTTGTTCATTTGTTTTTTTTTTTTTAAATGAGTATGTCTACATGAAATATATCAAATACTGGTCGTCTTGAATTTTGAAGCTTGAATTATTATTAGTGTCAAGCGAGGGCAAAGATATTGCTATGATATAATAGTATCTACAGCGCTTCATGCTCCTCACTCACTTTACCCGACAATTGCCTGCATTTGATTTTAATGATCGGCAGTCATTGAAGACTTGTTATTGTATTTTGACACTGAGCAATTGGACTTTTGTTCAATATTTAAGATTAATTCGAATGCATATTTGACTTTGTATTTTCTGTACACAGAGATACATACCTTAGTTTGTCGGCGCGATATTATGCTGAGTACCGGCATATTTATATGGCGACTTAATCGTGACTGTCCTTCCCTTTTTTGTGCGGCCTGACTTTCCAAATTCGACTTTATAATAATCGTATGGTAGACTCCGCCTTTACGGCGGATTGCTGCATGTGTCCAAGGCAATACGTACATTAATTGCTTTATCTATCCAATATATTATTAATTCATATTTCACAGTTCGACGAACATAACCCCTATCATGTTTACATTGATGTTTTGGGGTTTGAAGTTTAGTTTTTAAGGCATCGCACTATCATAAGATATGTTTAAACTACACAAAGCAGGCACCCATAATTTTGTGATCCCTAATATTTATAATAATTGTGCATTGATACTTATTTATCAGTATCACGACATCTAATATATACATAATACAACAACACACACCACAACTCCTATCGTCACTAAATATAATATACTACTAAGAATTTCCGCGCACACAATTTTCAATATTACACTATTTAGCCATGACAACTTGCTTTATATAAGTTGGCAAACAACCAATAGGAAAATACCATTCAAATACACATAAAAGTATTTTTCATTCGACGCTTCTAATGATCTGACGCTAACAAAAAACAGAGTCTAAAAATACACACAAAATAATACCTAAGAAAATACCAAAGAATGCAGTCTGACAAAAGCTGAATAGTGTGGTAATGCAATGTTACCAGAACACATTTTTTCCGTCAAATATGTATTTTTTATACCGTTGCATATGTAACGAATAAAAGAGTTGTGGCAGACTCTTTAAAAATATACTTCTATATTTTTGAAGAGGTCGGCGAGTTGAGTTGAAATATAATTGTCCGCATGCAAACAAGTCTCTCAGTTTTAGAGCTTTCTTAATAAATCTTAGTTCAGGTCCGTCTTTATACTGGAGTCAGTACATATGTCCGAAGTGACCCGATTGGATCTCCATATCAATCTCACAATTAATAAATCTGTTTGATATCGGACTACAGTATTACATATATAATATGTAGCTGTTATGCGAACGATCCATGGAAAATGAATACAGGGCTCTGCAAGGGAATCAAAAATTCGGCGTAGCGCAATTTTTTGTTTGTATAATAAGTTAGTATAGTTAGAATCAGCTATCGCCACATGCATTCAAATGTGAAAAAGAATTTCAACATTCGCTTTCTGAAAAAATACAACGGGCCAAGTATTACAAAATTTCTCGATTTATGGATACTTAAGTATGTGTCTACTGGTTCTGGCGAGCAGCGAAGACTCTGCTCCGCTATGCCTAAGATCTTTGGACTGCGTTCTGCCTTTCCGTTCGGCATTCGGTTTATTGTCGATGTCTCTTAAGAATTTATAGGACTAGAAACCCCCAAGTCTTACAACAGCGATTTCACATGCAAACCAAGTGAAGAGTTCCCAATGAATGTGTTTCAGCAAAAACTATATAAACTTCGTCGCGGAAACAGCGTATCAGACTACACGGTGTAATTCCAGCACAACTATTTGACTTCCGAAAAATCCACAGAAGTATCGAGCGATATTTCTCAACGTTTCTCAAGCATTTCAAAGAGGCTTGACGGCCTTATGAATATATACTCACAAGCTACTTGAGTTATACCTCTAATATGCAGTATTCGCAGTGAATGCATTTCCCCAAGACGACAAGGCACATTGAAGCTAAAAAATTCTATCAAAACAAGCTGATCAGTAGAGCGCACGCAACAGTATAATAACCTGTACAGTTCTTTATAATAAAAGTAATCTATAATATTGTCTTTTCAGTACATCTCAGTTTTTTCATGGGGCTCACTTGTGCGCCAATATTTATTACTAGAATGATCATAAATCTTGAAGGACAAACTCTTTCTTATATTACAAATATCATAATAAATGATTATTTTTTACAAAACTCTGCAGTTGTTACGCTTAGCCGTGCAGCATAATTGCTGGCAAGTATGACATTTGAACACTCAGTTTTTCGGTGAGAATGTGCTAGGACCATGCAATGAATTCAAATTTCCTTATGCTTACGCAATATGTGTGTATGTGTGTACATATGGATACACATGTGCTTACACACATATTTATGGGTCTCACGCACATGTTGGCACAGAAGTGCGATTCATTGCAAAATGTTTTATAGGGTTTTACGACGTCACTCTACATTCGCCTCATTCCCTCACATTAGAATGTGTATACTTTTTGCATTTCCACGTCAAATCGTCATCCACTCGAAATAAAACGTCAAATATCAAAATCGTCATATGCCTGGGCATTTGTAGGTGTATAGCAGTGAAATCCTTATCCGTAGCCGTAATATAACTATAAAAGATTTGCTATATTTTTTTTTTACAGGGATATATTAGCTTTGTGCAAAAAGTATGTAACAGGTAGAAGGAGGCATGGCAGACCCTAGAAAGTATATATATTCTTGATCAGTATCAACAGACGAGTCGATTGAGTCATGTCCGTCTGTATGAATGCGTCGATCTCATCAACTATAAGACCTAGAGACAGCAAATCAAGTTTATTATAAATTTTAGATACCTCTCACCTTTCCGCGCAAATCGAAAAAAAACTAATTATGACCACATTTCTCAACGCATGCACTTCTAACTTTACAGGTGCTTGAATGATCAAGATCGGTTTATAAATAAGAAAGATAATCAGAAAATAAATCAAAGTAATTTTTCCATTGAATCGTTGCGCGTTGCAGACGTAACACTCAGTTTTTTATGCACATATGCAAAAGTTTGATGCTTTAAGCATGCAAATAATACATATGCTATATGAGAGTTTCAAATGGGTATTCTTTAAGCACCTGTTATGTACTTGATTCTATTATAATCAAAATACTTATCATCAAAATACTTTTATTATAGAAATCTGTACAAGGTATTATACTGTCGGTTGCGTTCGACTAATTTTTCTGTTTTTTAAGTTTTCATCGATAATCATCATTGATAAAAAAAAATACTGACCGAATGAGAGCGGATGAACTCATCTAAAATAAATGACTTTTTCGTATTCTGTATGGTGATGAAACTCACATCGGGGCCGAATGTGAAAAATAGCGCCGAATGTGCTGTCGTTGAAATACCCTATTAGTGTTTTCTTTCTACTTTCTTTTCTGAATGTCTTCCCTACTCGACGACCTGCTCTATGTATAGAGATTCCTAGTGTTTTAATTGTGTATTCTTTTAATTATAAGTAACTATATTTGTTTTTCATATTCATATGATTTTTTATTTGTAGAAATCTTTTTATCAAAAAATATAATCAACACAGTATATACATATGTGAGATATATATACTTATAAATAATATAGTGTTTTTCGGGCCGGGCCTCAACAAAAAGCCCGAAGCCAAGTAGGCACGAAAACTACATGTAATGGCTCACAGAATCTCTTCCAAGAAAAGAAAGCTGGAGAAAAATGTAGTTGTTAGTGAGTTAAAAAAGTACCAAGAAAATCGGTAACTAGTAAGCGATTTTACTTTTCAGCCTAATTTGGATCAAATTTTTTTTCCTAAGAATATGTAAGTGTATAAGAAAATTATTGATAGTTTTGAATTAACAGAAAAATGATTGCTAGATAAAACAGCATTCATTATAACATATAACAATATCGGGTATGGCCAGGCCGAAACGGTTAAGAGATAGGCCGTGTCAATCTATTACTATTTGATTAACTGATATACCCAAAAAATAAATTCGTATATAAAACAGAAAAAAAGAAAAGGCGAATCGTCACATACCTCTGAAGCACTTGTTGCTACTGAACTTAGACTCGGTGACATCGGGGCAGATGTGGATTGCTGTGGACTCGCTGTACTGGCTCCGGAAAAGTTGGAATTGCGCATTGCATTCATTATCCCACTATTTCGGCTCGTAATAGATGAGTTTAACGCTGCCTTGCTATAAAGACTTTTGCTAAGTGCTGCGACTGAATCACTTGAGACTGCTCCTCCGCCTAAACTTGCACTCTGATAGTCCATGCTGGCACTTCCAAAGAAACTAGAGTTGCAGTTACCATTACTTGTACAGGTTGCGTTAGCACCACCAAACGGGGAAGAGTGCATGGAATCATCAGAATGCAAGGATTTTCTAAAGTTATTCGGAGTAACATCACCTCCGAAACTATTTGGTCGTTCTGTATGAGCATTTCTATTGACCAGCGAAGAACATTGTAGATTGCCAGGCGATACAGAGGTATTTGCAGTTTTGTTCTGTTATCAACAAAAATAATGTTACTATAATTTGCAAATATATAAAAAGATTACTTACATCAAAATTTTGATAAGACCACGCAGAAGGCTTGAAGGAATCGCTGAGAAATTGTCTGACTTGATTATTTCGCTTTTGAATAACATGATATCTAGTTGGATTCTCCAGGACAGTGCTAACCTATTCAAACATATATTAGTAATATTTATTTCGAAACTGTATAAGTATTTACCTGTAGCACTTGAGGCGGCACATCAACACCAATGCTTTGCAGAGGCACTTTAAGAGTAACTGGACTGGTCACAGGTAACCGATCTTTCTGACACAGCTGTAAAGATTGCTCTAAACTAGATGATCCGCTGCCACATGCGCTGGTGCTACTGCTATCGATGAGCTCCGATTCATTGCAGTTTGACATCCCAAACGCATTCAGCATTGTTTGATCCTGTCCATGTAGCAACTGTTGCTGTTGTTGTTGCATTAACATTTGCTGTTCTTGTTGTTGCTCTCGTTGCAACTGCAGCTTTAGCTGTGTACGAGACGTGGGGGTCGCAGTTTTAAATGTGGGTCTATAATAACAAATATATATATTATATAATTTATTAATTGTGAATTAGCGTAGATATTCGAACCTACAAACAAATGGTATACATTTTAATAAATATTAATTGTTAGTATCAATGAATACCTACCCACCCGTTAGTGGTGGCAGTCCCACAACGCGGGTGTCTGTTGCTTCAGCAGTATCACCCAAATCTACAATGCTGGGATCCATTTCGAGAATCATCTCCAAATCCTTATCTATTCCGACGGTAACTCGGATGTTGGTTTTGCTTGAATTAATAGGTTTAGTCCCTCTATTATTGATTATAGGCCTTTCTATGACCGAAGCATTTATTTCATCAAGTTCCATTAGAGTAGACGGCTCCACACCAATTTCAATGGCCGCCGTCATTATTGGATTGTTCTGGAGACTTTGTTCTGTATTTGGGAGCATGTTTCGCTCACCTCTGGTGTCCATTGATGACATCTGAAGTATTTGGACACGTCTTAAAAACTCTTGGAATTCATGCAATCGATCCTCTGGAGACGGAAATAATGACTTTGTGTTTCTCGTAACCACATTCTGTATTGCATTTTCCGATCTTTGGCAGCAGTCCTCAAAGCTAATCGATTGTCCAACGAATGAGTCATCTGCTTCTGCGGTATATTTTTCAACACCCTTATTCGATTTCTTACCCCAATAAGAAAACATTTTAACACAGTAATATTTGAAATAATTAATATTTTCTTGATTTTTGAATGCCTTAGATGTTTTGAATTCCCTCGTCGCTTTAATCCAATGAGTATTCGGATAAAGGTAAAGCAGACATCACAAAGGCCTTGATCTTGTCTCGCCAGTCAGAAAATGCGAATGCGGAAAAACACCGATCTTTCTGCGAGAGATACGCTACACTACATACATATATGTGTAACGTGTGCATACATAAATCTATTGTGGTTTTAAAACGGGTGTCTTTTAAACTTAGACTAAAAATTTTAAATTGGTTATTGAAAAATTATTGACTACAGCGAAACAAGCTAGTCCCAATATTTTATTTCAGCCTCTTAAATATTATTTTCTTTTAGTCACCCTGTATCGAAAAACACTCGTACATTATATATATATATATATATATATATATATATATATATATATATATAAATTTTGGCCTTTGATCGCACATGCGCGGTGCTCATATACATACATATGCCTATTATTTATATATCTATGCATTCAATGTGTTTTCATACATATGTAGTAAATGTTCCTTGGAACTCCTTTAAAATATTGTCTTATAGTTTGTTAAATTGACTGACATAAACAAACAAAAAATGCATTGTATATTCTAATTTTATTACAAAATATGTTTCGTATGTTGAAAAATGTATATATGTACATTGTATGTAAGGGATTTAAAGCTGCCTTAGACTTTAATTAAACCCATACCGAACCTTGGCATGTACATTTTACTCCCAAAAGTTATAAACTTTTAACATCTTTCAGATAATACCCTTGCAGAGCCCAGTAATAAAATTCGACCGATCGTTTCTTCGACAATTCTATGCCCAAATTTAACAAAATTCTAGTAAGTTGTAATCAAAAATACTAAATACACAGTGTGGAATTGTTATTGATCTCAAGAAACAAAAATTCTTCTTATACTAATGGTTTGGGAGCTATTTTATATATTCGGCAAGATAGCTTCACAGCTGAAGGATTAATTTTCATAGAAACATAGAGGCTTACCGTCCTGTGCAATACAATATATGTATGTACAAATGATGAGGTGTACCACGCCTCCACCTCCACATTTATAGACATTTATTCTCAGCAAGAGCAAAAAAAGGAAGTAGTTTCCAAAGCAATACAAATAACGATTGACGGTTCATTTAGATCGCTATTTTACTGCCGGATGACTATCAAAAAAGTTGGTACCGATTTGATTCTTTGGTCTATCTTTTCCTGTTATCTAATTGTAAACTAAGAGAGGTGTATGAGTTTGTTTTGTTTTTTGTTTAGCACATTTAGCCAAAGCTTTAATATCAGTGGAATACCACCATTACTAAGTTGCCAACGTTAAATATCACACTTACGCCGTATTTGTGAGTACTACATGCAAAACTATTTAGATACTTATACAGCCTCTCCCACCTTATTTAACCCACAAAAATTTCGTCTGTTTTGTTAAAATAATAAATTAAATTAAATTACTATTATACGTGAAGAAAATAAAAAGAAATAGTTTTGATCAAAATTTTTTTTCTTCCATTTAAAAGTTAAACTTATTTAACATTTCTAATATATACGAGTGCTAGACCAAATAGTCTGGAAGCAACTGTATAAATATATAAGTATGTGATTGGTTATGATATCGGACTGTCAAAACACATCACGTTGAGAAAAAAAAAAAAAGAATGGCCATACACATGTACATGCATTTATGTATGTAAATCCCGCTTGGCGATAAGATAATAAAAGACGGAATATACAACTGACTTTATACAGGTATTGGTTGTACACACGGATCTATATATTTATATTGGTATATACATGACTGCATGTATGTAGGTATGTAAATACTAATACACATAAGTTTGAATATGAATCCGTACTTACATTTCATCTGTTCGCAGTGAACGAGTAGACTTCAATTCATAGAATTCAACATTCTCCGTATTGCCTGCTACCATCACGTTGGGCAAGAAATCCATATTTGAATCGTTATCATTGAGCAAATTTAGATTTAGATCAAACTCCAAGTCAAAGCCCAGATCAATACCGGATTCGGCCATGGCTCTAAAGAGAGGATCGCAGAGTGTTTCGGGATGTGAATGACTGCTTTTTTTCAAATTGCGTCGAATACAAGCTACAAAGTCGTATGTATAAATACGACTACTCTTTTAATTAAAATCAGTAATCAAATGTTATTGAGACTAATTGAATACGTTGCCACATTTTCGCACAAATTTCCACGCGTCTTCGAATCTGCAAGCAAGTCGATAAGCTTTGGAAACGTGAAACCAGTGGTGAGCGATCAAAAAATAACTCTCAAATATTAGTTATATGCAGAGCTTAATAATTATTAGGTGGTATCTTATAAACCAGTGCTCATTTATAATTTATCAATGTCAGGCGTGAAACGACCGTTGATGTTACGAAGAGCAAACAAAGTAAAGCGCTATCTCTTTTGCACTTGAAATTTGACCGTAACAATCATGAACGTCAAACGAATTTTGTTATCTCTGTCACACTTACCATTTTCTCCCAAAACAACCTTATATTATTACACCCTAGATATATCGATAACCGATGGCAATGTTGGTTTCCAGCACACATTTTATAAAGAAAATTTTTATTATGATTTACTATCGATGCTTTCTACTTTTAATCGACTATCAACCTTGTCTGCTGCCAGTGGCGATAAACATTTTTACTGACAAATTGCTAAAATAAATCCATATAAAGTTCAATTTTTAATAATGTCAATGTCATTTGTGATTTCATTTTAAGAGGACTTTTCGGGATTAACTATTGTGCAGACATATCGACCTGCAGTTGCAGTTGTATCTTGATCCGTACAACATGTATGTCGTGCATGAGAGCAAAAACATGCATACATATGTATATATGCAGTTGTGTGACTTAAGTTTGTCCCTGTTATATACATACATAAATATTGGTCATAAACTTGCCTTAACAGTTGAATATACAGTTTAGAATTATTTTTCCATTTCATATGGTGTTGCTAACAAAATATATATGTGCATGTATTTATCCACAATTGTGAATACAATATGTAATAGAATACCTATTTAAATATGCACACATATATGTGGATATGTATGTAAATATAACACACATAACATGCATTTTTCTATTTGTTTAAAATTCAAATAGTGAGAGCTTAGTACTAATTACAAATTTTTAAATATAGCCAAAGTAAACAATCTGGAAAATGGATAAAAAGATCTCCTCCACATCACAGCCGCGGATTTTAAAGAAGAAGCATTTTAGAGTAAAACATCAAAAAGTAAAACTTTTTCGAGCTAATGAGCCGATTCTGAGCGTATTCATGTGGGGCATAAACCATACTGTATGTCTATTTTATGATTTGCACTGATTTTTTTTTTTACTTTTGAATAATACCATAAAATTTACAGATAAATGAATTAAGTCATGTGAACATACCTGTAATGTTGCTGCCAGACGACTTTCGAGCATATTCAAAAATTAAAGTCGATAACCATTTATTTAACAAGTAAGGATGGTAGTGATGGTTGAATTGAAGTGATTATTAATTCTACATGATTTTAAACAATATACTTAATGCTTGTAATTTAGGGAGAATATGCCGTCACACTTTAAGGTAAAAGAATACTGTCCTTTAGTATTTCGCAATTTGCGTGAGCGCTTTGGTGTCGATGATGTTGATTTCCGTGAGTCCTTGACTAGATCACAACCTCTGCGAATAGATTCTTCGGGAAAGTCGGGTGCACAATTTTATCAGAGCTATGATAAATTCTTTATAATTAAGAGTTTAAACTCCGAGGAAATTGAACGCATGCATGCCTTTCTTAAACATTACCATCCAGTAAGTCAATATACATTTAGGGAAACTGATATTAATAATGCTAAATAATTTAATTATATTTTTCAAAATAGTATGTTGTTGAACGGCACGGAAAGACTCTGTTGCCACAATATTTGGGCATGTACAGAATAACTGTGGAGAGCGTACAGTATTATTTCGTTGTTATGCGAAATATTTTTAGCTCTCAGCTGACTATACATAAGTAAGATTGAATGAAAATATTTTTATAAAATTTAAGGAATAACAATATTTTTTATAGAAAATTTGATTTGAAGGGTAGTACTGTAGATCGCGAGGCTTCTGAAAAAGAGCTCGAGAAACATTTACCCACATATAAGGACAACGACTTCATAAAACAAAAAGTCAAGTTAGAGATTGGAGATGAACCCAAGCAAAAATTGTTGGATACTCTAGGCAATGATATTGATGTAAGTACGCATCTCAGAGAGAATTCGATTCCAGGCATATAGTGTAATATTTAATTGTAATATAAAATGCGATCTAGTCTAGTCCATTAATATATATATATATATTTTACATAATGTTTAATATTTATTAACATAATGTATTATTTATTTTTAAAATAAGTTTCTACATATACTGTATACTGTAGCATTAGAATCGAATACATTAAAAAAGTTACGGGCAGATTTAGTAGACATTACGTTATGACTATTTATCTGATTATTATTTTGTACAAATAAATATTTTGTAATAGCTCCTTACTAAGTTGCACATAATGGATTACTCTTTGCTGGTTGGTATACACGACTGTGTACGAGCTGAGGAAGAGGCTCTTCATGGAGACAATACCTTGGCTGTGGGACGCAGTGAAAATAGCGAGAGCGAAGAGTGCGATAGTGGTGAACGGTAATATTTAAGGGCTAAACAAATCTATATAAAATTATCAGAATAATAGACATTATAAACATATTTTTAAAGCTGGACGTACAACACACCACCTGATTCTCCCAGAGGTGCACAATATAAGGAGGTTGTATATGAAGTCGACATTTACGCCATTCCAAGTATTGAAGGTTAATTGGAGTTAAAATAAGTTATATAAATAATAAAGATCAATTTAATATCTTACAGAAAGACGAGAGATCTATTTTATAGCTATTATCGATGTTCTCACGCAATATGGAGTTAAGAAGCAGGTAAAAAAGAAAACAATAATTAAGTAATTTATTTTATTTACCAATCAATTTTAACATAATATACTTAATTTGAATGTCGTATTATAGGCAGCAAAAGCGGCAAAGACAGTTAAATATGGTAGTAATGTTGATGGTATATCAACATGTGATCCTGAACAATATGCCAAAAGATTCCTGGAATTTATGGATAAAGCTATAGAATAAGAAATTTAATTGTATTTGCTACATTAAAATCAATCATGTATACATATAAAATATGTCGTAATATTATTCCACGTACTGTGATTAATCACAATTGTCTTAAAAGCAATAAAGGTCGAAAGGAATATTTTTTTTAACATTCTAGTCTGTTGGTAGTGGCAACGCGATTAACATGTATTATTTTAGCGCCCGAATTTCACAACATAATCCAAAACATTCAAACTCTATGAAAAGAATCTTAATACACATATTGAAGATATATGCAAAAGATTTGTAAAATTGAACGCAGTCACAGCTTTCTCTCCTACAAGTTTAATTACTTCAAGACTTCGAAAGCATAGAAATTAATTCAGACGAAATACTAAAAGGTTGGGCATAACAGTTTCCCAGGAATTTATCGAAAGCTTTCCATATGTACGATTATAGTTTAATTGTTGTACCCTATGCTAACTTTGTTTCTATAAAGTTTTCCAAATTTGAAATCGAGTAACTAACCAACAAAAGAATGATTTTCCCCAGATTTTAATTTTCAACCATGCAAGTTGAATTTCTTAAACTCGATCTTCGGACACACTTACGTTATAAATGAAAACTACTGTAGAAAAGTCGAGTTTCCAGGTCTTGAGGTTTGGGCTGCACGCTGATTGTCAGTCAGCTTAAATAGTTTGTATATGAAGGTTGAGTTATTTAGATTTCCATTTATACTTGTGCATGACCATAATTGATATTACTGAAATCGGTAAAAAGAAAAAATACAAATGATAATGTATGTGCTAGTAATCATGCAGAGAAAGAGATACTGACAACAAAGCGATTAACTTGGTGCCTAGGACCGCTTGGTGATTTACTTTCAAAGCTCGTCATGTTTTCAAAGCGCTCGCGAATTCTGAAAATCATATAGTATTATTGAACGGACAGTTTTATAATGAAGCATAGCTCACGCTTTAGCACTTTCTATTGTTGAATCATCAGAAACCTGCTGAGAGTAGATGTCTACATATCCCTCATTAAGTTCACGTTTGATCTCATTGACCTGCCATTTTTTCAAATTTGGCACGTAACTGTTTTGCCCGTGCTGCATTTTGTGCCTAGAATCGAAGAGTCATGGCAGATTGTATTTTAATATTCAATAATAATATCGATAATAATAATATCAATAACTATTACCTCCTTGAGTGCTTCGTCAGTATTTAAATTTACATCCAAAGTTTCCTTGTCAACATCGCTTTCATCATCGTCACTCTCCTCATCGTCCTCTTCGCTATTTGACTTATCATAATAACTATGACCATCTTCAGGGGGTGGGGTGAAACACTTCAGAGGCCGTGGGCCCTTTAATTCAAATCCCTTGCATGTTCCAAGCTCCATTTCGCGAAATTTGTTTAACATGGTCGATGTGGTCTGTGCTTTTTGAAGCACATTGTCGTGAAATGATGATTTCTGATCTTGGGAACCCAGTTGCTCAGAATCGGAATCTGGTGTTGGCATTTTGACAACCCCTTCTCGCGGCGGTGTTATGCGAAATTGTCGCTTTTTAGCATCATTCGGTCGATAAGTTTCAAAAAACTTGAACTTCTGACTTATTTCAGCTGTTTCTATCTTAACATCTTCTGGCTTTGCGTCACATTTGACCACATCAATATCGCCATTCTGAACATTAACAGTAAAATATATCTAAGTATCTATATCTTTGAACTAAATGGTCAAGATTCAAAATTGGAGAATTTTGTCATAATAACATACCTCTTGACTAAATTGATTTGGGCTAACGCTTTTGCTAAGCGTGTCTGATCGGTTTCTCCTTAATTCATGTTTGACATTCGTATTTGTTGTCATATTCGCATCTAGCTCCATAAAAATGCTGCGCGACTTTTTGCTTATGGCTACATATATAAGTATATTGAAAGTTACGATTTAATTAATTACATGTAACATATTTGACGTACCCGACTCAAAAACGTCAGCGTCTTCTGAGAGTCCAAAAAAATTCGCGTTGCTATTTAAGGTTTGCGGGTCGTAAGTCTTGTCAAAAAACATTTCTCCATTCTCAAATCGATCCTTTATAGAACGTGCAGCAACTCCAATGTCCACATCCGGTTTTTTTCCAACGGAAGTGATTGCCTGCTCCGATTCGGCCACGGCCTGTTGATACATTTCCTTAATTTTTGCCTGCTTACCCATGAATAGGCGAGATCGTATGCTTTGTATTTCCTGTTTTCGTTCTTCACGACGTTCTTCTTTTGATTGAATATGCCCTTTTT
The DNA here is from genome assembly GCA_018901825.1 of Drosophila funebris. Taxonomy (NCBI): domain Eukaryota; kingdom Metazoa; phylum Arthropoda; class Insecta; order Diptera; family Drosophilidae; genus Drosophila; species Drosophila funebris. Next base: position 145,070 of record JAEIFK010000219.1, read on the forward strand.
CAAACCTGATCTTGATATCATTCATTGCATCGCCAAGCCCAATGGGTCTCTCCTTTTGTGTGCATTTTTTTGAACGTACCAAGTCTGCATCTTCATTCTTCTCCTCGTCCTCTTCATCGTCGCTTTCATTAATGTTATTATTTCGAGGTTTAAATTCGTTTTTGTTCTCGGCGCTATTTATACAGTATTTTGTAAGGATCGATGTGTTCCGTTTAATCAGTGGACGTTGTTGTTTTCGAAATTGTTCCTCCTCTTGGTTCTTCTGTTCCACATTCTCAAATACTTGGAATCTTGAACGGACATTTAATTGATGCAGCTCATCGAGTCCCAAATCTGGTTTGTCAGATGCTAAAGTATACAAATTGTAAAGACTTGGATTGAACACAAACTGTAAAGCTCACCGCGCACCACATCCGCAGGGAGTTCAGTAGGCTGACTTTCCCGTATTATAAGCTCCGCTTTGCGGGGCTTCGGTTCGCAAGCCTGCAAAACCACTTTGGGTGCAAACAGCCTGTTGTAATCAAACATTTTTAAAGTTCAAGGATATGACTTAAAAATTCACTTGTAATCTTATCAACCAAAATTTTAAATCATCTAATCCAAATAATCTAATATGTGTACTGTGAGTGTTGCTTATCGAACTTACAACTTGAAATGTACGTTACAGTAGAGATGACCTTCGTGGCTCTGGTAATTATCGAATCTATAAGAGATTAGGATTAATTATTATTTCGTCCAGATTCCGTTTTTTACACTTAAATCATTAATTTTCTTATACTTACTTTAACTGTTTGGCACAATCCTTGCATCGCAAGCAGTACTTGTGGTAAATTCCTTTATCGCTTTTGAACTGGACTATAATCTCCTCCATTTTATACACCGGTTTGTTGCACTGTCGACAGTTGGTCTGTTGCTCATCCGGCGGGCTCTTATAACAAATAAATTAATATACATAATAGACCCCTATATAGACTTATTTCCACGAAAGTATCGTACGATTCAAAACCTAAATTTTACTGGAAACCGTTTGATTTTATAATTATTTTTTCGCATTTGTAAACATATATTGCATTATAGTGAGATATGACTTGTTTACAATTAAGATCTCAATTTCGTCAAAGTCACAGAAGATAGTTTCGTGGAAATGTGTAGATTTATACATACATGCAGAATTACAGAAAAAATTTAAATATTTATATGTCTATCTTAAGTTTGAGCGGTTGGTTTATTAATGAAACTCTATGGGATCATTGAAATGTTTGGATTAATAAATGATTTGCTTACACAGAATATTTCTTGAGCTTTACTAGAATCACTTGAACGTACATGGATTAAGCTGCGCTTCTGAAGGGCGTCAAATTTATTGAAACTGCTCTTCTAGGAAATATAACAGTCATCAGATTCATATCATTGGAATCACGCGATGTAAATATCTTACCACAGATATATTCTGGGTGTCGTATTCGTGTTTTCTTGGCTTTTTCGATTTTCCCTTTTTCTTCGCAATAGTATTAGCGATTTCCACATTAATTGGAAATTGATTTAAGTTATAAGTATTCGATGGGTTATCGATAACGGTGCCAGTTTTAATATCTGTTTCTGCTCCTGTGCTTGCTGATATTTCCGTGCCGGCAAATAAATCCATTTTTATATTAGTTTCGGATTTTTTTTGTTGAACCTTTTTTAATTTTTTTATTGATTTAGAACTCAAGTGTTCTTCTTCTGCACTTATAATAGTTTTCAACTAGAAAATATTGAAACAAAAACGCAAAATATATTTATAAAATCATTTTACTTTTGACAAGATATATCAAATAATAAAGGGGGAATCTTGCAGATTTACTGAAGTTACCTTGGTGTGAACTGATCTCTGCACCGTTTTGTTCTAGGTTTTTTTTTCTCTAATTTTTAATTGACTGATTTCAACATCATAGATTCTCTGATGAATGGTTGTGATTCTGTTATTCCCTCTCAAAATTAAGTGGGATTTGACTGTGTCAAAATTATACTCTTCAATTCTATTTCTTTAAAGAAATATCAATACTAAGTAAAGTTTCTATGCGCATTTCCTCAGATTAGAAGGAAATTAAAGAGAAGCTGTTGGATTTAATCAGCAGGGCAAACTCCGACTATATAAGCCGCAGAGTAAAGCTAGACACAATACATTGTTTCTCTCATAACCAAATGTATGTGGCTTGTTGAAGAGCTCAAGAATTTTAAGGAATCATAATAATTTTGATTCAATTTAATACAAACAAGGGCAAAATATTGATATATACAACCTATGCTTGTTGATACTATTCTACATATGTAGTAATATATAAATATTATAATATAATGTAATATTATATTAATATTATAATATAATAAGCAGGTATTGTAATAAGATCAACAACAAATGTAACAACATTGGTATACATAATGCCGTTACTCACCTTTTTAGAGTCCATGAAGGCAGCCTGTATTACCGGAGCGGGCTTTTAGGTAAATTCGTGTGGGCCTGTAAAATATACACACCTTTTTGGATAAAATAAATGAACATTCAAAGCTACTAGGGTATCAGAACCACAGGAGAGAAGAAATAAAAACGGGATTGTGTTTATTTATACGACTTCGTTTACCTGAGACCTATTTGAATGCTATGCTATGCTATGCAAAATACTGCGTATGTGTGCATGTATATAAAAATACGCATTCCTTCGGAATTCGGGCAACTCGTAAGACGTATAAACATTTGAGATTGCGTGTGTGTATACTTTGATTCTGAATACACACATGAAAATGACTAGCAGAACACGTTGGGAAGAGGTTTAGGGGCAGATGTGTGAACATCTGCCTATCAAAATTCTATGGGTGCAATGTTGAAATACCTTTCTATTTATACCCTGTGCCCATTAAAAATGGGCAAAAAAGGGTATAATAATTTTGTGCAAATGTATGTAACAGGCAGAAGGAGGCATCTCCGACCCTATAAAGTATATATATTCTTAATCAGTATCAATAGCCGAGTCGATTGAGCCATGTCCGTCTGTCTGTCCGTCTGTCCGTCTGTCCGTCTGTCCGTCTGTCCGTCTGTCTGTATGAACGCGTCGATCTCAGCAACTATAAGAGCTAGAGACACCAAATTTGGCACGAAGGTTCCTGTATACCCTCTCCAGATCGAGTTTATGTTAGATTTTCGATATCTTTCCCCCCACCCCCGCAATTCAAAAAAAACGTATTATGGCCACATTTCTCAACGTAGGCACTTCTAACTTAACAAGTGCGTTAAGAATGATATATAGAAGGAACGCTGAAAGTTTCATCAAGATCGGTTTATAAATAAGACAGAAAATCAGCAAAGAAATTAAAGTTTTTTTTTTTTCCACGGAATCGTTGAGCAGCAGGCAGCACATGTGAGCGAGCGAGACAGCGAACGACTGTGATACATGCGTCTGCTTACCATATTTGCACATGTGTGCGAGCGAGATAGCGAACTACTACGACACAAGCATAAGTAAATTAAGTGTCGTAACACTCAGCTTTGATTGAATATGTATAAATATGTGAAAGTGAGCTGCTATAAGCAAGCAAAGAATTCATATGCAAAATGAGAGTTTGAAAAGAGTATTCTTTAATAAACACCTGCTACGTTCTTATTTCTATTATAAGCAAAATACTTAATTTATAAAACTGCACAGGGTTTTATACTGTCGCGCGCGCTCGACTGATCCGCTTGTTTTGAACTAAATTGGTTATTCAATGTGGTTTAAAATGCATTTTCTTAATTTCATTTTTACTAACTCATTAGAAAAGCAGAGGTATTTTAATTTATTCCTATATCTTTATAGCGCTAAAATACTTAAGATTATTGGAATTTAAATTTTGTATTTAGCTGATGTAAATTTCACATTTCATAATACCAAGCACATTGATTTAAGTACGATATAGTTTGTAGGACTATACAGGAATACTCGAATGCTCCATTTTTTGAAACTAAGTTATTGGATTTATCACTTCATTGTTTTATTGGCCTACAAATATTTATTTCAAATATTCTTTAAAGTACTGGTATGTTAAACACTGTGTTAACCATTGCATCACATATGTACATTTATGTATAAATATAGATTAAAATTCATGCGAGCCTCAGTAGCAAATGCCGCTGATCAAAAAAGTTACTATTTAGAACATTTAATGTTTGTTACCGATAAAAACTAAAATTTTTGTCAGTTTTTCAACGCGAATCAAACCGACAACTGCTCAGATCCAGACACGATCACTCAATTAAATTAGACGATTTGTTAAGCTTTGGTCATTTATGTCTTAGTAAAAGCTTTTCAAGTTTTCTGTTTCACTGAGTAGAAAGTTTCGAGTTGTCTCTCGCTTTCACGTTCTAGTTCTCATCTCTGTAATTAAATAGACGTTTGTGAATCTGCAATCGTAAAATAGTGTCAAGAAAATAAAAAGTTTTACGTTTTAACACTTTATTCAAACCTTGATATTTTGACTTTTGCAATAATACTAATAATAATAATAATATTCTCATTATGGCCTACTTAAGAACTAAAATAAATATAACCGATATAATAAATATGAAGGAACCAATTGTATATCTGCTAAATATATATTATAATAATTACATTAAATTATTCAAAATTGAATACTTGTTGTAAAGACGAAAATCTATCGATCTATCGATTACATATCACTGTAATTTGGTACTAGGATAATTAAGTTCTATGGTAACAGTTCACTTATCCTTGTGATAATTTAGCCGCAAAATATAGAAATTATGAAATATTTCAGAAAAAAAAAAATCGTCTGTCTGATTACGATACAATGTAAAATCCCTGCCTTATAGTTATTTCGATGTTTCTTTTTGTTGCGCAGAATTCCGGACTATGGAAAACGAATCATGTTAAAAACTATATCTTCCGTAATTATATGTATTCCCCAAACAATAAATCTTGGAAACTCCAAGGATCGCTAACTCAATGCTTACATTACTTAAGGAAAATTAAGCCCATAGATACAAACGATAGTTTCCATCTCTAATACGCAAGTTCTACGGTTTTGTGATTTATTTTCTTTATTTCGACTACTTTTTAAGGCATTGGAAAAACAGTACTAGTTATAATTAATTGTATAGAAGGAGATAATTGTCCGATCCAAATAGATCTAAGTCGACAAATATGTCAAAAATACTGAATATTTGCTTTGTTTCTTTCTCTTGTAATGTTCTTCGAGCAATAAATAAAGATGGAAGAGAATATATTGCAAACGACTATCCAACTGGATTCATTATCAAGTTAGTTAGTCACAGTGATAGATATTTTCTACGTAAGCCTTAATCCAAATACCAAAGTCTCATAGCCTAACTCGTTAATTAAATGCAAAAGCGTTTAGGGATTCCATTTCATTTTTATTGGTTTTATCTTGAGTAATTTAGCCTGCTTGAGATCTTCCATTAAAGAGTGTTCATATATATCATGTAGGTGACTCCGCAAGGTAGCCGTAGCCTAGCGCCTGCATAACCTGCAAAAGGTGTTAGACCTCCAATCGAACTTACATACATATGTTTCGAAAACCAAGTATGCCTTAAAGTCTATCACTTGTATGGCAGTGTGTTGTGTTGTGGCAAACAACATTACCGCCTTTACACTTCGTTTAGATGAATTTCAATAAAATCGCGCAAATTTTTGCTAAATATTCTTCGATGGTGCTTTGAGACTTTGTGTGTGAGGGTTCAATTGTATGTTAGCATTTGGTATTGACGACCCACTAATCGGGTTATCAACAGAGCTGTACGCTTTATAACAGTCTATATCAACGTGTAATGAAGCCTGTGAATCAACTAGATTAATATCAGCAAGGCTCGAATCACCAGCGGCTAGAATAGGTGTTGTAGATGCAGCATATACGGCCAATGAATTTGGGGTTCTGATTGATTCCGCTAAGTGAGTAAGCGATTTCGTGACTCCTCCCTTTAATGAGTTTATTGAGGCAACATTGGGTAAGCCTGAAAAGAAAAACACATACATTAATATAACTCCTCTATAATGAAATGGTTCCCAATGTCTTACGTTCACATCCATTGACAGCTGTATATGGCATATATGACAATGACGATTGATACCTTGACGTCGCGGTGGTGGTGGTAACGTTATTGATTCCATTACGTGGTACAAAGGGTGCACTGTTTTCTAATGATATTAATGGCGGAACAGAACTCTCCGATGTGCTACAATTCACAGTTGTCTTGCTTATAATGTTGGCTAAAAGATCTACAGACACTGTAGATAAGCTTGTCGGCGATTTCATTGAGCCGCTTAACCTGGCACCGTTTATTCCGATATGGTTAACGCGACCACTGCAATTGCTATTCTCTCTTTCAGAGCTTATCGATGTTGTGGCAGTCTCATTGACAACATTTGTATTAATACCTGACAAAGTAACATACTACTGAAGTGGAAATGGCACATATCAGTGATTATTCTTATAATTACCTGTGACTGGAGATTGGTCGCCACTGATGCTGCCACCTGCTCCGCTGCTACCACCAGCAGTACTGCAAGACCCACCCCCACCACCGCTTGTACTGCTTGGGGGCCTAGGCAGTCGGCGACGAAGCCATGGGTGCTTCAGGGCCTCAGATGGTGTCAATCGCTTTTCTGTGTCCCATTCCAGACAGCCACGAATAAAATTAAGAAACAGCGGATCCTTACAGCCGTCTAGTGCCTTTGAGAGGCTCTTTGAGCATGGCGGCCCACGGGGCTTGCCTCTGCGTGATTGGCCACCTATCAGCACTACCATGCCATCAGACATTGTGCGAACAGTGCAATAACGGGGATAGCCTTTGGGACTGAAAAATGTTGTCGCCCGCTTTGAGTTTGACAATAGAGCTTTGCTTGGCATTCCAAGAACTTCGATAATGCATGCCAATTGATCGCTCTCATTCTCTCCCGGAAACAATGCGTGACCCGACAAAAGTTCAGCGAGAATGCATCCCAGAGACCACATGTCAATGGCCCTGCCATATTGTGCACCCAAAATTACCTCGGGGGCTCGGTAAAACCTTGACTGTATATATGTATAGACACGCTGACTTTCGAAGCAAGAGGATCCAAAATCAATTACCTGCATAAAGTAAAATAAAATGAAAAATATTAAATTGTGTTCCTAATAAATTAGCTTAAATTAATTACTTTTATTCCCGATCGACCTTGCTGTTTCAGTAACACATTTTCCGGCTTCATATCACAATGTATAATATCATTCTTATAGAGCGCATCCAAACATTGAAGCAGCGAATGAGCAAATTTACGCACCAGTTGTAAACTGAAACCCTTAAAGCCATTTTTCTTGATCAGCTCATATAGATTAATGCTCAAAAGTTCAAAAGTAATGCAGGTGTGATTCCGGAAGGTAAAATAGTCATACATATGTATGATGTTCATAGTGTTGTATTTGTCATGACGTCTTAAATGGTGCAAAATGCGTATTTCCTCCTGTGCCTGACGATGGAAACGCTTTTCGTTTCTCACAATTTTTAGTGCAACATGGTCATGTGTTTTATGATCATAGGCCTTAATCACTTGTCCAAAGCTGCCTTTTCCTATTATCTTAAGCATTTCATAGCGGTAGGCAACATGGTCGTGCGGTATGTGAATATATGCACCCTGTTCATTATCATAGTCTGAATTGTTGGGTCCATAAATCCCTGGGCGCTTCTTTGCATTGGCTCCAATAAAGTAAATTTGCGGATAGGCCAATATTTCACTCCGCTCGTATGGAGTCAATTTATGCATATAAAGTATCATTACTTGTTGCGGAGATACAACCAATGCCTTGGGCTTATCTTGTAGCGCACTTTTCTGTTGACCAGACATAATAATTTGTTCATGAAATAAGTATTGATCGCTTGTTATTACCGATTTCTGATGCTGCGACACTAAAGCGAGTGACTCAACCGCAGCAACATTTAATGATGAATCTTTTAGAGGCGAACATGGCGAATGAGCCAATTTCGTTACAGGTGTAACAGTTGTTTCGTTTGTAAGTGAGCTGGCTACAAATATAAAAGGTTAATAATGTCGGCGGATAAGTACATATTCTCTTCTAAGGGAGCTGCCTATGCGATTCTATTCTATTTATTAAAAATACAAAATAAATATTGTGATCGCATACCTTGAACTGGCCTTGAAACACCACATCCATCTATAGCTGAAACATATCCAATGCTTTTCGATTCTCCTGTGCAGTTGGGAATCTCATGCATTGTTTGCGTCGGTTTTGAAAGTACTTTACGGTCGTGGAACATTGTAGTCGATCCATAATTGCTGCTGAAATATGGAATAGTCGAACAGGCGTGGTTGGACAAATTATTTGAGTTAATGGTACTTCCACTTTCGCCTCCAACTTGAGCTTGAGGCAATGTCAATAGCGCAGGAGATGCTGCTTTACTGATTTTAATGTCGATCGGAACTGGCTCCAAGTTACCGGCGTAGGTACTCGCGTCTCGCAATGCGCTCTTAGCTGATAATTGCACATGATTTGGATTCTGTTGGGTGCCAACCATTTCGCCAAAAATATTGTTGTTTTGTTGAAAATCTGATTCGAAATAGTTGCTACTTTTGTTATTATTATTAGGTCTGGAGCTAAGAGAGTTTCGTTGTGGGATGTCCTTATTTTTAATGATGCCGGTATTTTTCATAGGTGTTAAAGTTGCAGCTACTGTGCTTTCTTCGTTAGTATTGGCAGACTTTAGTTCTGCATTGTATTGGACATACGGTATGATTTCACTTCCTCTAGCGGTTTTGAGTTGTATCATTGATGTAGATGATGTGCTGGACGATAAATTCAGGCCCGGATTTTGATTTTTAGAGTCAGTAAAATTGTTTATCTTTTGCGAACTATATGACAATGACATCACTGAATGAACTAAGCTCGCTGATCTCGAATTTGTTCCTCTTCTCAGGTTTTTAAGGACCTTCTCATTTTCTAGATTGCTTTCAAATTCGATGATACAGTTTTGAGAAAAAGTCGGCGTGTCTTCCAATATCTCAAATTCATTACCATAACGTTGGTTGTACGTAGTTTTTGTCGAAGTCTTTAAATCGATGGACAATCGGCTTTGAAGATTAGTTTGATGTTCTAGTCGATCTCGAGATTTCCTTGGCTGGTATACTAAGTGAGTGAGGTTTTCGTTAACATTTACATCTGGATTAGTAATTTCATTGTGTATTTCGGAGAATATACCGAATTCGCGTACATAATCAGATTCGAGCTCTGGGTCAGATTTAGATTTTGAATTTAATTGAGGTGAATTTGAAAACAAAATTTGATCTTCGTTGGACCATCCATTCCATACCAACCTATCCGTTGTCTTGATTTCTAGCCACCTATGATTCGCGACAGCATTAATTAGCAACAACCTTGTCTTTGTGCAAAAGAAAGCATTGGGCAGTGGGAGCCAATAACTTTTTTGATATTCTGCCCAAATCGAGTTCTTTGCTGAACTTATCTTATTTGGACTGTCTATGGGCTGGGCGCCACTTTTCAGGGGTGAATCCGAACGTCTTCTGAATCTATACACACGATCATCACTTAGGTAGCCTTTACTAAGTACCGGATGACTACCATTGTTCGGATTTCCCAACTTAGATGAAATATTCCCCTTAAAGTTGCCCTTGTGCAGGCTCAAGCTTAAATTTGTGTAATTTTGTTTGAATAATAATTCGCTTGGGGTGGGTGTGCTTCGTCGGACTTGAGTAAAGTTACCGCCAGAGCTAGTTCCATACCTTAGCTTGTGAGTGAATTGATGTTGATTATGAAACAATCCATATTTCCCAGGGATCGAGTATTTCACATGACCATAATTATAATATAGTTTCGCATTCGTAAAGTCAGGTTGGTGTGTCGAGCGCTTGGATGCGTTTGCTAGATAACTTAATGGGTAGTCGTTGCAATTTTCCGACTTTGTGTTGGCTTGCCGCCCCCAAAGTCCACTAAAAAGCGCAATCGTTAATGTATGGTGATCCAAACTTTATCAATTTTTTCTTTAGACTTGTATCCTTTTTGCATTTAAATTGTTTGTGTATTCACTTTGCTTGCACATCCAACATCAATGATACACTAATTTTGTTTTGCCTGCAAAAATTGTACAATTTCGTTAGCACAGAAAATAATCTTATGTGTCTGTAGGCATATACGCAAATAGTAGAATTTGTACCATTCACTATTTAATTAAAATTAGGTCCGTAGCAGTATTCGAAACAATCAATTGACAGTACAATATGTATATGTATGAAATAATAAAAGGTGCTTATATATCGATATATCGACCTAACAATATCGATAAGCAGCATACACCAAAATCCGAATGGCTAAGCCAAATACATAAAACCGTGAATGTATGTCAATGTATACATACAGTATGCACATATTTACGCATGTGCATTAGTTGGAGAATGCAATACCAATTCAAGTGGTCATCATTTACGATTAGAATATAATACACCAAATTGAACGATCAACGTTTATTGAAGCTCTGCAAGCTGCACATTTATGATTTAATACAATTTACCTGTAAAACTTTTATTACAATTTTTTTTGACCAAACAGTGTGACCGAGGTACACCACTTCGCACGGTCATGTATGGTTAACATACAGTGTTGCCACCAAGCTTAAAATATTAATTATATTGTTAATAAAGAAAACTAGTACGGGGTATATTACGTTGCATATTTTGGCTTATTAATACAATGACATTCAGATCGAAAATAAGCAACACGTTCACTAGATGATTCAAACTTTTATAACGATTCATCTACGATAAGTCGATATAAAAGTGTCGTCATAAGTCGATAAAGTGCAAGATGAGTTAACATATTTATCGACTGGCCACCACATATTATCAATTTAATTTTATACAAAAGTTTGAAATCAATATTTATAAGAGGTGTACTTTATCCGAAATAATTGCTTAATGAATTTGAAAATACAATTTTAAACAGAAGTAGAGTTGAGTAAATATGTTTCGGTGACTTTTACATCCTTGCTACTGGCAATAATTCTACCACGCAAACCATCGCGGAAACCTGCATTAAAATTACTAAGCTGGTTCTTTTAATATTGGAAAAAATAAAATGATGTAAAGGATTTTGTTTAAATCTTTACAATTTCTTCTTAAAGTGTAAGTATATAATTATTGTACCTATTGAATATATAATGGAATGTTCGAATTACATTTAGTAGAAGAGGAATAAGCAGTTCCATATGCATATGTGTGTATATGCAGATATAAAAGACCTTTCCTCTCACCCAGCAGCACGGTGGTTGGCATAAGTATATTATAGTAAAGAATAGTATCCTTATGGTACTAATCAAAATCAGAGATATTAGGTTAGTACCGGATATGCAATCCGTAATCCGTTGCATTGTATACATGTTACATACAAAACACAAGTACATGTTTTCACATAACATGACCAAGACTCGATTTTACTTAGCTCGCTTACAGTTTCCACCCTTATTACTAACACATGGTAGAAACTAGTTCAAAGTGGGTTGGGGTTGACGTTGTTTTAGTAGTTCGGTGTTGCTACGAATTTTGAAGCTCCAAGTAAAATCTATATGTATACATATGTGTACATATATGTGCGTAAATAGACATATGTTACCATTATATCTTTTGACCATTGGCTCCCCGCGATCGCCTCGAATGCATTGCGAACTACCTTGTAAATTGCGTTAAAGCTTGATCTGGTCCAGCGGAAGCTCTACTAATTGGGGGGTGAGGTTGATATGGCCCACAATCGTAAACCAATTTTATAAAATTGTCTTCAACGATGATGTATAAAGTGGTATTTGGCTCTCTGTGGTTACTTTTTCTGAGAAAATTTTCAAGGAAGATTTTTTGTGGTTATGATTGAATGTGCATGAAAAGGCTTATATGTATATATATTTATATATAAATATGTGTAATTTACTATAATTTTTTTCAGCGCTTATAAAAAGCTTTAATTTGAGAACTTTTTAACATGATAGACCCAAGTTCTAGTGAAGAAGAGGGGGACGATGACACCGTTGTTAATTTGCCAAGCAAAGGGCGAATTTCAGTACAACATAAATCTGTGGGGCTTGTTGCAGGACCATCTCCATCGAGCACTGGGGCAATCCCTATTGTCACAACTGCCTCAAATGTCCATAATGGAGATTTTACGGGAAACCATAGACCATCGACATCAGCTGCTGGAAATGGCAACGCAGGAATTGGGTCAGTGAAAAATGATCAATCTCAATTTACTACTGAAGGAAGTAATCTTGAGGTGCCTAACAATGGAATTCCAAGGTTCGGATAGATATATATACAAAAATTTAATTCCTTACTAATAATACTAGGGCACTTCCAAGGTAATCAAACTCATATTGGTTTTTGTTGATCTTATAAGCTGCGATCTTGAGCTAATGATTGATAATGATTACCTTGGCAGGTTGTTGTTTACATAACTATACTATATAGGCAATTTAAATATTTAACTTTTAAAGGAAACTTGTAAGGCTACAGTTGAGCGCACGCGACTTTTTGATACTATATAATAGTCTCTATAAAAATTATTTTTAAAATGAGTGTATTATATGTATACGTATATGGGCACATTTAGTATTCACATGATAAATGTTCACAATCAATTGTACGTAGATATACATACATTTGTTTGTATCCAAAGGTATATAAAGTATTAACTACATTAGTACCCAAATGTGTGGTGCCTGCGTTTTTCTGCATACGGCTTAGTCGATTAAGCCATATTTGTCAGTCCGTCTATAAGAGCAAGAGAGCCAAGATTTGGCATGTAGGTTTCATACGAAGATTTTCAATACGTCTCGTCTATATTTATCGTTTTTCCGTTGAGTATGGAAAATTTGATCAAAATCGGAAATCGACTTGAGCGTCCAAATTTGATTCGATTACTGTATTAATATCCATACGAATACTAAGCTTAATTTTAATCTACTATCTATTGATTAATTGGCGATTAGTATAAGTTGTTATTTGTTTTATTTTGATCGACATTAAAAATTGAAGATCAAATTTAGACGTTTTAATTGTTGTTCAAAGATTAATTATTGTAATTTCAAAATTAAACTCATTTAAAATTTTTTTTCGGGTTCCTTCTTTCATCCAAATTTTTAACACATGCACATGTATGTATATTTCAACAATTACGAATTAATATAAATAATTGGCACACCGTATCAAAAAAATTATGCAATATTTAATAACATCAATAACGCGATTATGCTTATGTTCAAAATCAAATATAAATATATATATATATTTTTATAAATATCAACATTCATGTTATGCATTTAAATTAAAAACGAAATGACCGAAAAATTCATATCGACCATAAATCTCATCACCATTGGAACGAATATATTCCATACTAATATGTACACTACATGGTCGTTATCGTGTTTGGTGGTTGATCGGTTAAATTAAATTGAGGCGCACAGAAAGACTGCAATCCATAAGCAGCAAGACAGTAATAGATTTATATTACAGCAATTGAGCCTAACAGTACATCAGCAAAATCAACAACACTGTTGTGAATATCAGCACCACCAAATATCATCCTCGCACCCACATTTCAACGGTCAGAAAATTAATGCAGTTTCATCGCATCTGTTAAGCACTAACAGGTTGCCCTTAGACGCCCGATTTCAGAAGGTAACCCAAAGTACTAATCAAACGTTGCTATTATCATCTAGTGGCGTTTCTCAAGAAACATTGAATCAAAGTGTCGGATCATCGAGAGCCAACTCGCTACCGCGCCCACTTTCACCATCGTCGTCTCTTGCCAGTGACAAACATGATACCGGAGATCCGCATGTAAGTTAAATATATCAAATTGTTAAGGTATTAAACAACCTATTTGCACACTTTATGATATTTCATTTCATATAAATCATAATACCAATAGAATTTTTTGGTGATGATTGTACAAAACTTGATAATTAACTACCTGTTTTAAATAGGAGAAACACGAGCGCGAGGAAGAGGAGCGCAAACGTCGCATTCAGTTATATGTGTTTATATCACGCTGCATATCATATCCTTTTAATGCTAAGCAACCAACGGATATGACAAAGAGGCAACCGAAAGTCACAAAACAGCAGTTAGAGATAATCGCACAACGATTTCAGGTACGTTTTCAGCGATTATTTAGTAAAAATCTTATTGTTATAAATGAATTTGGGATCTAATATTTAAAAATTACATAAACCGATGTATCATGACGAACAGATTCTCAGTTCTTCATATTTATACCCTTACTCGTAGACTGCAATGTATATAACAGGGAGAAGGATACGTTGCCGACCCTATAAAGTATATAAAATTCTTGATAAGCTTAATATTTTTGAGCTTTCTCGTAAAGCTAATATCAAATTTGATCACGCCAGAAATTGTACTTAGGAATTTGTTAAGGAGAGTCAGAGCATATTGGGTAGTCGAAAAAGTCTTTTCGTATTTCTAATCCAATTTCAACTCATTTTTTTTATATTTATAATGAACTTTATTGAACCAAATATGTACCATTTTGTTCGACCACCCTTTGCCATGATTCCGATAGAGACATTATTCCATCATTGTAAAAATTTTGTGATTTCTTGGCGAAAAACTGCGACAAGTCATTTTCACAGGCTTCTCTTGAAGCCAACTTTACTCCATTAAGGGAGTTCTGCATTGACCGATAGTGCAAGGTCAGGGCTATTTGGTGGATGCATTAAAACTTCGCAGCCAAGCTCTCCCAGTTTTTGCCGATTTTTCACAGACAATTCATGTGGTACCCAAACATCGAGCTTCTTTTTATACCCTGTATAGGGATATATTAACTATGTGAAAAAAATGTTTGTAACAGGCAGAACGAGGCATCTCCGACCCTATAAAGTATTTATATTCTTGATCAGTATCAACAGCCGAGTCGATTGAGCCATGTGCGCCTGTCTGTCCGTCCCGTCCATCTGTAAAAAACTAATAATAGCTACATTTTTCAACGTAGACACTTCTAACTTAAGAGGTGCTTGATGAATATCATATAGAAATCAAAGTAATTTTTCCATTGAATCGTTGCGCTTACGGGCAGCACATGTGGAGCTTTTTATGGAGCAGTTACACATATGCAAAAGTTTGATGATATGAATGTATGCATGCATGCATGAAATTCATATGCTAAATGAGAGTTTGAAAAGAATATTCTTTAAGCACCTGTCATATAGTTGCTTTTATTATAATCAAAGTACCTATTATCAAAATAATTTTATTATAAAAACCTGTACAGGATATTATACTGTCGATTGCGTTCGACTGTAGCCTTTCAGACTGGTTGTAGCCAGCTTTTTTTAAATGGTTCAAAAACGATTGATGATGAATGTTTAGTCCCTTGGTTGATATCATGGCTGCTTATGTGACGGTCCTGGTCAATCTTTTCCAGAACCATTGTTGTGCTACACGAACTGATACAGCATCGTCTCCGTAAAGTTCACAAATTTCATTGGTGGCTTGCGTGACATTCTTCCATTTTTTATACAAAAATTTCAAAATAAAGCGAATTTCTTCATTATTTTCACTCCTTTTTGAACAGCTGTAACTTTTTTTCAACTTCTCCGAATTTAATTTTTTTCGATTAAATGAAGCTTAAAATGTCACCTTTCCAACACCATATGGTATGGCAGAATGCGATTGGTAGCACTGGAGATATACGTCTCCAACGACATCTATTCACAAAATACGAAAAGACTTTTTCGCCTACCCAATATTTTCTCTGCGCAAGCTAGAAGAAGACACTGAATATGAAAATACAAAACGCTATCTTATTGTACGGTAAAATAATAAAATCTGTGTCAGCTTGCTCTAGCTCTAGCTCTAGCAGTCAGTGAGGACAAAGACATTTTTATACCGGTCCGGTCATTGCAGAGATATAACCTCTGTACGCACTCAACAATTTTTTCGAGCTCGAGAGCTCTTGGTTAATGTGTCAATGCTCTAGGACTTCAGTTATGACATCAGGGGCGTTTCGATCGTTTGATCGATCCTTCTTAGAAGAGAGGATAAATAGAGAGCGAAGGGAATTTAGAGCAATTCCGTTAAGTTTTTTGCGTTCTTTGTTTATGATTTGATCGTGACGAATGTTACAGAAAACGACCGTACAGCAGCACACAGTTTGTGTGACAAATCTCAAGGATCAAAATTCGAAAACCAACTTGATCTGCTTAGCATTTTAAGAGTAAGTCAACATATTTAATAGCTCCACCTCTTATAGCCTCTGAGATCTAAGTGTTTATGGGGATAGACGGACATGGCTATGTCGTTTCCGCTGTTGATGCTGGTCAAGAATACATTTACTTCACACATTTCAACAAACTAATATTATAGTCCGGGAAGCACTATAGCTAAGATCCTGATAGCTAGCACCTGCAAATCAATAACAACGGCCTATCACTTGCAGCAGTGGAGCCAGTTTTGAACAAAATTAGTTCTCGAAAATCAAAATTTGTTTGCTTTGAGGACTTTCTCATTTAAGTCCTCAATTTACTGTAATTAAATTAAATTCAAATAAAAGCAATTCATTCGCTAACACACCGGCTCGCTCGCATCACTATTCGACGCTATTTTTTACTTATGTGTTTTTGGTGTTTCTTCGCAAGGCCTTTTTAAAGGGAGAGACGCAGATAATGGCTGATGAGGCATTTCAAAATGCAGTACAAAGCTACCATGATGTATTTTTAAAATCAGAGCGCGTTATGAAAATGGTTCACTCTGGAGCATGTTCGCAGCATGATTTTCGAGAAGTTTTTCGCAATAACATTGAGAAACGTGTAAGGTGAGTGCTTTAAAAGTAAGATTAATCTACATTACAAATAACTGAATAATAATTGATCACTATTTAGATCTTTACCAGAGATTGATGGTCTAAGTAAGGAAACTGTTTTGACGTCATGGATGGCAAAATTCGACATTATTCTCAAGGGCACTGGCGAAGAAGATACAAAACGACCATCGCGTATGCAGCAGTCCCTGAATAGTGAGCTAATCCTTTCTAAGGAACAACTTTATGATATGTTCCAGCAGATCTTGTCAGTAAAAAAGTTTGAGCATCAAATCTTGTTCAACGCATTAATGGTACGTCTGTAGAATATACATACTTATACTGAGATGTAGCTTTCTGCTTTTTTGTCGTAATAGCTGGATTCGGCAGATGAACAAGCTGCAGCCATTAGGCGTGAATTGGATGGTCGAATGCAGCGGGTAGGAGAAATGGAGAAAAACCGAAAACTAATGCCAAAATTTGTGCTCAAGGAAATGGAGTCGCTTTATATAGAGGAATTAAAATCGTCCATTAATCTTTTGATGGCAAATTTGGAATCACTTCCAGTATCCAAGGGCAATATGGACAGTAAATATGGACTCCAAAAACTAAAGCGTTACAACCACAGGTAATGCATGCAATCATCGATTATTTAAAATTTTTTATTTTAAGGTCTACTTCTCTCTTATTTTCAAAAATTATTACAGCACACCATCTTTTTTGTAAGTCTGCTTATTAAGCATAATTTTAATAAAAAATATGTATATCTATTAATGTGACAAATTATCTTATTTTATTATAAGAAAAATGATTCTACGTTCCCATGGATCTCTTTCAAAGCTAGAGGGTGACTGTGAAGATGGTACCACACAACTGACCAAATTAGACGTTGTACTAACATTTCAATTGGAAGTAATTGTTATGGAAGTAAAAGGTCTTAAATCGTTGGCGCCAAATCGAATTGTTTATTGTACGATGGAGGTTGAGAACGGTGAAAAACTTCAAACTGATCAAGCCGAAGCTTCGAAGCCTATGTAACGTATTTTTTTGTTTCTCAAAACTATTACTATATTTTTGTTAATATTCGTATTCAGGTGGGATACTCAAGGCGATTTTACAACAACTCACCCTTTGCCAGTGGTTAAAGTAAAGTTGTATACAGAAAACCCAGGAATGTTGGCGCTCGAAGACAAGGAGTTAGGGAAAGTAACTATAAAGCCTTCTCCATTATCATCCAAAGTGAGAAACAATATTATTCTTACAAGAAAATTAAAGATAAACACAATTTAAATATATACATTTTGGTAAAAATCGCTATAGTCCCCTGAATGGCACCGTATGATCGTTTCCAAAAATTTACAAGATCAGGATGTACGGATCAAGATAGCATGCAGACTGGATAAGCCTTTGAATATGAAGCATTGTGGGTATGTAGTCAAACTTTATTAGTAAACCAAGTATCATTATGGAATTTTTAAATTTTTAAATAATTTAGAAATCTTTACGCTATTGGAAAATCTGTGTGGAAAAAGTGGAAACGCCGTTACTTTGTTTTAGTTCAAGTCTCTCAATACACATTTGCAATGTGCAGTTATAAGGAAAAGAAGTCCGAGCCGTCCGAGATGATGCAGTTGGACGGGTACACGGTGGACTATATTGAAGCAGCTAGTGGTAAATTAACGCTTTAAATATATGTGTAGGTCCATGATTTTTGTATTTCAATATGTTTAATAGCTAACCTCATGTTTGGCATTGATTTAAACGGTGGTCGATTTTTCTTTAACGCCGTGCGCGAAGGAGATAGCATTGCATTCGCTTGTGATGACGAAAATGAGTGCAGTCTCTGGGTAATGGCAATGTATAGAGCCACGGGCCAATCGCATAAGCCCACTCCGCCCATCACACAGGACAAAAATTCGGCCATGTCGAAAATTCAAGGAGGTGAGTTTAGAATTTTACTGTTGTGGACATTGAAATACAACCACATACTTAATAACTTAAAAAACAATCGGCGGTTCCCAAACCTTAAAATCCAATCGTTATGAATCTGCTAGGGTAAAAAGAAACATATATAAAATTGTTTTAATTAAGATACATTGCTTTTCGATTTTTATTCAGGGTGTATTTATCACTTTAGTATCCTAAAGATCATGTACTTAACAACTTTTATTTGGGTTTCTTGCATTGTCACGTCATTTGAAGCAATAATTACAGATTGGATTTAGCGTAGTATCGACTAGCAATGTTGTATAGTCAACACTTCGTATACTTATCGATCAGAGGATGAGAGATGCTTCAATCTCAAGATAAGTGAGTCCATCTTTCGAAACCAGATTGCGTCGATGTCTGTCACATAACTGACTTTGGACAAAATTGAATTGTAGAAAATGTTGACCACTCTTCACATAATGGGTCCTGTCAAATGATCGCTCAAAAATGTTTTTTTACAATTACAATTACAATTTACAATTGACTTTTAAATACTTACATATATGTAATATAGATGCAGATAAAGCGCGCAAGCATGGCATGGAAGATTATATAAGCGCGGATCCGTGTACGTTTGACCATGCCAATTTATTTAAGACTTTACAAAACTTAACACTCGAATACCGATTAAATGATCCTTACGCGTCTCTGGTAAGTGTGTAAAATGAAAATGTTTATTGGTTTTAGATATTAATTGATATTATATATTTAATGTATTCACAGGGATGGTTTAGTCCAGGACAAGTATTTGTTTTGGATGAGTATTGCGCCCGATACGGTGTGCGAGGATGCTACAGACATTTATGTTATCTTTCTGACCTTTTGGATCGTGCTGAAAAACATCATATGATTGATCCTACTTTGATTCATTATTCTTTTGCGTTTTGTGCGAGCCATGTGCATGGAAATAGGTAATGTAATATAATTAGCAATAAGAGAAGTACCCAACCACTTTAAAATGTTTTTATAGGCCTGATGGAGTTGGCAGCATTACCCATGAGGAAAAGGAAAAGTTTTCGGAAATAAAAGAACGACTGCGACAGCTTTTGGAATTTCAAATAACAAATTTCAGATATTGCTTTCCATTTGGTCGTCCCGAAGGTGCACTCAAAGCCACACTCTCATTGCTAGAACGCGTTCTTATGAAAGACATTGTGACTCCAGTGCCACCGGAAGAGGTGCGACAAATGATTAAAAAGAGCTTGGAAACCGCAGCGCTTGTAAATTACACAAGACTTTCGGCTGAAGCAAAAATAGAAGGTGCCAAAAGATTAAGTTATTCATTCTTATACATAAATACAAACATACATACTTACTTGTATCATTTGTTAAATGTTAAATTATAGACACGTCCCCTTTAGAGTGTCGTACTTGCGCGATTGTAGCCTTTCCTACTTACGAGTGCTGTTTACAAATACAGACGGTTAGTCGGTTAGCAAGACCTGGGCTACAAGCAGACTGAACCTCGTAGTAGTTGTTCCCGTTAATTTTCACGGAAAGAAAAATATGTCAAAACAAAAAAATATCTAATAACCAGAAGACAAATAAATTTCGTAGTGGAAAAGAGGGTATTAGAAAATCAGTGGAAAATGTTAATATGTGATTCAGCTCCAAAGGTAGGACTCATTGTCATACTACTTCATAATTTGTATTATCAATCGCAGAGGAAACTTTTTTATTTGTGATCCTAAAATTGATTTTAGTACGTAGTACAAGCACTCGCATTTCCTGTGATTTTGCTGATAATAATTATTTATCTTAACATTTTTAACAAACTATTGGGGTTTCAGCGAATTGACTCTAAATTTATTCTATTATCTTTTAAACCAGGTTATGCCGGCGTAAATCAGCTTGTGCATAATTAATATTATAATTCTTTCAATTACTTTACAGAGGATTTACGTGGGGAAATGATTGTACCACCGCCCAAGAAACTGGAGGATCTTATTCACCTGGCCGAGCTTTGTGTTGATTTGCTGCAGCAAAATGAGGAGCACTATGGCGAGGTTAGTAATTGTCGTAATTAATTAACATAGTTAAAATCTTCATTTTGACTCAGTACCCATTGAATATGCGTATATATACTTCATCAGTATCAACAGCGATATTTGAGTTTATGTCCGTTTGATGATCTTTGATAACGTGTCGATCTCAGTGACTATTAGATCTAATAATACAAAATTTAAAATTTATTATGTAAGTTTCGAAAAATGCAAAATAATAAATCTGTATATCATTCGCAAAACAAGTTTATGTTAAATGTATATACATAATCAAAAAATTGTATAACCATTAGATGTCATACACATAAATAATTTTAAGATTTGTTTTCTATAATATGAACGGAACCACCTATGGTGTATGACTTTTAATATAATTTTGTGTGTTAGTGTACATACGCATTAGAGTATTTTAATTCTGGGTATAGCGTACTTCGTAGTCGACAACTTTCGACTTTAGTTATTTTGTTGTTTTTATAATCATCGTAAGTACTAAGGGAAGTTTAACATGTTGTGATACTTGCTTACATATTACTGTAGACGATTCTTAGTCGAATACTTATGTGAAATAAGATATTACATTTGTTTTCTCAATTATTAATATATCATGCAATTAATTATTACCATGCTCACTAGGAGGTCGCAGCACTTTTGCATTTTGAATATTGATATCATTATATTAACTCTATTGCTAAGAAAGAGCCTGCCCAACTTTTATATAATTTCATTTACTCTATAAGGGCACCAAATCTGGTTGCTTTTTACCTTTTATTTCTAAATGTTCAACATTATTTTGCTTCCACCCGCGACATCTACCACTAAGAATGAGAAGTGTGTTTTAAGCACTTACACACGACCCCTTTTTGTCGTCTGTCGTTCACACTATTTGATTTGGGTTCCAGTCTAAAATTCCTTCCTTTTTAATTTTCACGAAATCTTCACTTTGATAATAAAAAGGGTTGGTAAAAAATCGGTTGTCTGTAAGCAGCATTATCGTGGAAGTAGTAACTTTTACCGTCGTCTAATACTATGTGTTGTCTCTTGATTTTGAACTATCTTCAAAAAGGATTTCTACACATAAGCAAAGTAATTTCCTCTATTGAATAATTCCGTATGATCCCAAATTGTTAACAACTTTAAGCATGTATTTTTACTTATTTTTTGATATGGTTGTATTATAATTATTATCATTATTATTATATATTGAGTTATGAAAATCAATCTAATCTGCTTAATGTATAAAACTTGTCATAATTTATCTCACTGGTAATACTTAGAACTGGGTGTTGATTGCCAGACCAAAATCTTAATGTCTAAATATCAAAGTAAGTGTTGTTGTATGCTATAAAATCAACCTTGTATCAGTGTGATTATAAATCGTTTAATCGATGATCTACCCTTGTATAGGGTATCATAGCTTTGACCAAAATGTTTAAGAACGCGTAGCAAGCGGTGTAGAGTACGAATATTCTTGTCTGTCCTAAAACTAGTCTTTTACTTTTAATTGATTAAAACTTTGTACAGGATCATCTTTTTATGCAGGCAGTACATGAGTCTCAACCGGCCGGAACGGATCACTGTAGGAACGATCTGATGATCTGAACGATCGGACGAAAATTTAATTATAAAAATTTTTATGAAATCTCAGTCGGTATTGTCTTAATTGATAATACAGTATCAGAACTTCGGCTTGCTGAAGATCAATTTTCTTTATAATCCTTAAAAATGTTTTTTAATATAATATAGTAGAATGAAGATTAGATATTTGATTGCATTAAAAAAATCAGTTCAATATATAGTTGTGCATAAACAAAGTTATAAGTCTTCATTTATATTTTGTTTAATTAAACAATATATTACAATACTTTTATTTGTATACTTCAGTACGAAGAGCCTAAAAATGTACGATTTTTTATTTTATTTAGTTTTCCTAAGATAATCCAAAACATTTATTATCTAATTACATATGTAATTGAAGATATTACATTTCTACATACCTGTTCTGAGAATGTAAGTCTATGTATGTAGTACATTTGTATTTGTATACTCGATTTACACATATAGCTGCGCAAACATGATAAAAAGGATAAGGTTAAGGCAATAAAGGAAGTCGTGGACGGCACACGAGACGAAGGTTGTTGCGATACTGAAAACACTACTGCTTCTAGCCAGGGATCCACAAACATGGACCAAGTTACGTCAAAAGGCCTATTGGATGCTGGCGCAGTCGCTGCTAGTGACGGACCGCCCCCATTCCGATACTGTATGCCCACACACGCGGTGTACACATCGCCAGTACCAACGGCACGTACTCTTAATACTACTCTACAAATCCAGTAATTTTTTCTTATGAGTCTAGCAAGATAGAGACAGCTCATTCGTTAATATACGCTTTCTAATATTCAAACATTACACTTAGTTAACATGCATACAAATGGAAATATACCATATTCAAACATTGCACATCCATCAACGTAACTAACACAGGCACTAAAAAATTTTCGACTTTTTCCAACATTAACAGTTTAATAAAAAATTTATAATGCTGTATATTATTAATATAATAATAATACTTTTGAGTTAATTTTGTTAAAACAAAATGTTACACAGTTATATAAATGCGATGCATAGAATGAGACAGGAATTAAAACTTTGGAATATAGACATAGTATTATCGATATAGGATCGCGTGAATCACTTCCAGATTATAAATTATTTAATTATAAAATATCATTTGTGTCTATGTACTTTCGCAATTGTCCTACTATTTATTTGATCTTATTATGATCAATTTGTATTATCTCAATTGCATGTAAAAGTGCTAGGCAACCAGGGTATGAGCATGCATATGAGTGTAAATGTGTTTGGCCTTTAAACCTACAATATTCTCTATATTAAATATTTATTAAAGTTAATGTTGTCTCATCAATAGTAATAGTAGGTTAATGCTAAGAACTTATTATCCGTCTCTAACTCTTTCTATATCCGTGTCACTTCCATTTCCGATTCTCTGAATTTAATTTATTTAGTTAGAATAAGAAGATGCTCAAAGTGACGTTAGTGGCGTCTACCCTAGTAAATGCATGTGTGTCGTAGGATCCTATATGATTTCTTGACGGTAATGATTCCAATCCATTTTGAACAAGAGTTAATGATTCATAAGTGGTGAACAATAAATGTATAATATTGTATTTATTTCTTTAATTGAGCATAGTTAAATTCCCATATATAAATAAATATAAGCATCCCACATGCACGTCATATAATATATCATTTAGCGCAGGGAATTTTATGTATATTCATCATCAAATATAGTATTTCATTTAAATTTACTTTTATTGTAAATATTTAAAATCAATTCGCTTTTGCAGAAAGTAACATTTATCAAATCCAATTTAAATATAATATTAATAACAACTTAACATTTGGAACAGGGTTGATCAAGATGAAAATGTATACTTTTCTGTCTGGCTTTTGGTCCAGTTAAGTCCGCTAAATGTTTCTTGACAAACGATTAGAAAATAAACTAAAGTCGTTTAGAGCATTAAGCTCCCAATCACTCCAATCCATATCTGTATTTTAATACTAACCAACAATATTAAATTTTCACTGTTTTCTATAAGAAATTACCATGTAACATAAACCGTGCATTCCCTTCTGTGGTTGAGCAAAGATAGCTTTTTTCGGACATTGCTTGCTGCGCTCTTTGGGGCTCTATGCTAAGCCATTCGCCTTCTAGCCGAAGCGTGTGGGGTTATATTGTCAAGCAAGCAAATAATATCATAGTATGTCTTGTACCAAATGAACTCTCTATGTATTGTCTTCTTAGTGCTTATAGTTAGCCATTTCATTGCTCTATCATTTACTCTCTAGCTTACTTGAAAAGCAAAAAAAAGTAGAATATAAATATTTCCGTGATGAGACTAAAAAGTATCAATATGATGGTGAAATTTATATTATGTAGCTTAAAAAATGTCTTTTAATGCATTATAGTAACACATTGCTTTCGTCGCTTTTTTTCTATAGGCGTTTGCTTGGTTCAGCGATCTTCTGGTTGAGCATGCTGAGATATTTTGGTCTCTTTTCGCAGTTGACATGGATCGGGTATTGTCTGAGCAGGCACCAGATACTTGGGACTCTTTTCCGTTATTTCAAATTCTCAACGATTATTTAAGATCTGATGGTAGGTTTTAACGAATACGGCTTATATTATGTTATATTTAGGTCTATCACTAATCTAAAAATATGTGTAGATAATTTGAGAAATGGGCGGTTCCACCAGCACTTGCGTGATACTTTTGCACCGTTGGTGGTACGTTACGTGGATCTTATGGAATCATCAATAGCACAATCAATTCATAAAGGATTTGAAAAAGAGCGCTGGGAAAGCAAAGGGTAAGTGTGAGCAGAACTTCATTCACATTCAAAACTTATTCAATATCGCATCCACCGTCTCATATTATCAGTGTGTTTCTATCAGACAAACGTATTCATACATTAACCGCAAGATCGCAAAACCGAAGAGAAAGTTAATTCAAACATTTTTATTAAAAGATTTAATCTATAAATATTACTGTAAATACTTACCTACAATTTTCCAAATAGTTGAAATTTCTATAAAAAATAATAGGTTGGAGAAAAATATATATCCATTATTTTCTAGTAAACCAATTTTAATTTTTAAACATAGCTAGCAAACTATTCGGTGCCCTTGGGTTTTTTTTTTGGCAAAGTAGGATTCGACTTGTTAGATACATTGCGTTGAATATGGTGGACAATGGGAAAATAATTCGCCAGAAATACGTCAGAAGTTGTGGCCCATAAATAACCCGACTAAGTATGTGTAATTTAGGCTTGGACGTAAAGCTGGATCAAGGATCAAGGCTTCTACGGATTCAACAAGTCTTAGAACAAAAAGGAACATATTTGACATGTATTTAATAAAGTTTGAAATTAGAGTACAAATAATGGATATTTACGTTCCCAACCTATTACTTACACATAACACTCATTCTGTATGTTCGCGTCACTGGAATATGTTCAACATTTCTCGTTCTTATTAAAGTGTTTCTGAAACCATAGAAACGATGAATACGTACATGAATCCAATAGTATGTATTATTTGTTTACTTTTTATCATGGTGAACTTAAAAATATATTCATAATATTGAGTATTTTGAAAGAAATTACTATTTATTGAATATAATTTTATGGTTCCGAGCTATTGAATTTTTTTTTAATTAGCATTAAAGTTCGATTATGCCTTTTGAAACCGAATTCAAAATTCATAATCTGACAATGAACAATGGCAATATTCCAATATTGCCATCAATCTATTTATTTATTCGCTGGCATACACAAAGATATTATCGGGTTCGTAGCTCCAGGGTATTCTATTTCGATTAAAGCTGATTTTCTCCAGGAATAACATACAATTCAAAAGATAAATAAAATAAACTAAAATGAAAAGCGAAATTACTTATATTATTTTGAAGCCAAAAGATAAAAGATACCATATTAGATATAATTTAAATATCTAATAATGGAACCGAACCGTTGGGAAAATATATATTAATTATTACTTTTCGGTTTTTATTCGTCCTTGTTTAATAATTCGGTTTCGGTACCGGTAGATAAGAATAACAAACTAGTAGAACTAGAAAGATTACCGTTAAGTGAACTGAACTGTAAAAGACACTGTACTCAATATGTAAAAAAGTAAAACAAGTAAGAACGCTACAGTTAGGGTGACTGCTTGAATCTCAGTACTCGGGTCCCGCGCATCGGTTTATTTTATTCGCATAAAAAGTAAATGTAATAAATATTAAAATAGTGGAAATCTCATTCCCGGAACTTGAATGTGTGTCATCTGATTTGGTGGGAGCTGCTCTATCTTCTACGTCATATAGCGCATGTATGTACGGGCCACCATGTAAAGCTAGATGACCGGCCATTTTCCCTATTGTGCCAGTCTCAATATTAGAACAATTATAAAACTATTTTCTATTCTTTTTTAATTTTACAATAAGGTAAACAAGGTAGATAGCAATTTTTGTCTTAATTTAAAAAAAAAAATTTAATGTCGAACAAATTAAAATTTTAAACCTATTTTACAGTTACCTTTTCACTCATTTTAAGGCAACACTCAGATCGTAATGCCTGCAAATTCGAATAGACAAATGTAAATCATGTGTTGAACATATTCCAGTCGCGCGAACTATATGTTTGACTGTATATTTATGTATATATGTTCATCCGTTAGTCGAATGACCCAGTAGAAGAGCAGTCCGCTCTCAAGCAACTCTCTCCCTCGTTCGCTTTCGAATCGACTCATTTCATATTTAGAAAATTCAATATGCCGTTCATATTTCCATCTATTTACCTATTTCTGTGAAACTTTAGGATTAACGCCGCTTTGAACCCAGCTGCATTAAACAATGCAGCCCAGGCCCTAAACACGGCAGCTCTCAACCCGGCGGCATTGCTCAGCGGCAAGAAAGATCAGGTCAATTTCTATGTGCCGAAACTACCAAGGGGTACAGCTGTAGCTGCTGCCGGTGATGAAATGAGGTTTTTAAATGATCTGCACCTTTTATCATTTATAATGCTCTACTGGAATATAACTATTCTCTTTGCCTTTTGTGTTCTGCCAATTGCATCATGCGTTGCCAAAGAGTTCATTTTCATATAATTTAGTCAGCATAATTCATACTAATACATATCTCAACTGATTTATTTATTGGCATTTTTATACATATGCTAATGATTAGATTTATTACTTAATAATACTAACGATTCACCCCCTTTATCAGCTACCATACTTTTAATTTTTTTAAAGGTATATATTCATATATATTCTCGTTTCCTTTTTTATTTATTCCTTTTTTTTTAATTTCGTAACATATTTTCTTAGTTTTGTACGTAGGCGTTATAATCTCATTTAATGGACCCCCATAAATGAATGTCTTCTGCATGTTCACTTCAGGAACGAAGTGAATATATGTATGTAACCAGCTTTATGACGATCACATTAAGTTTCCATATTTACTGACATATTTTGGTAACATTTCCACTAATGTACGTAGCAAGTGGAATTTGAAAACTCACGATTCTTTTGATCAGACCTGATTTGAATGCATATCACTATCTTGTTCCTAAGTCTACAATGTTGTATGAAGAAAGTGAAACATTACTATATCGTCATAATAGTCCGTTACTCAATTGAAGTACACATAAACACCAAGTATAAAAAAAACATCCATACATTTAGGCTGTTGCTTTGGTCAGAAACTTAAAACAGCTAGTGTAATCGTAGACGGTTTTTATTAAACCTTTAGTGCGTTCCAAAAATTTAAAACAAAATTTACATTCGTGGGTTTCAAAGAAGTGTGTGTTACATTTCGTTGCTCTGGCTCTTATAGAAATGATCTTTAATGAGATACAGGTGGCATGGCTATAATGACGCGACGGTTGCAGCTGATCAAGAATTTATATACATTATTGGGTCTGCAACGAAAGAAATATGCCTTTCTCAACGATTAAGGAGTATAATTTACAGTAGTCCTTTTAGTTAAAATAATTAGAAAAAAATAGACAGAAGTATATGGGAAATATAATTCATGAATAGTCTGGAAGTAATAAATGTTGCAGTTGCCCTCAGTTTTTAACATCATTGCTTAAATGTCCAACGAAGAGACGTAATGAAGTATAATTTATAATAATGATAAGGGAAAACAGCTAATTTTCATTAAACAATAATTTTCTGAATTAAACTAAAAATGTTCATTTGTATAGCAACAATACATGTGAAGCGTAAATTCAAAATTACCCTTTTAACGCTTGCATTATATTTTGTATTATTTTCGGTCTTGGGCGATTTCGGTGCAGATGTGGCATAATTGGTTATGAACTTTATTGCAGAAAGAGTACCAGGTCGGGCAGCAACCGAAATTGTTCGATTATATTCGTTTCATGTTTTTCCCTCACCTTCCCATAATATTGCATCAAACCGAATACGTAAGATACTTCATCCAGTTTACATATTGTTAAAGAAAAAATTATATGGATCCAAGCAAATCGATTGGCAATTTAAAAGCAATAAATAAAGTTGCTAATTATTTGAGACTCTAAAAACGCGAATATCAGCTAGTCATATGCTATATTTAAGATTTTAGTGTGCGTTCTACCACATTGTTTAAAATTGTCAATATGGAAATATATTTTTGATCAACATTAGCTATTGTTGTAGAATACGCATCCTTTCAAAGTTCAAAGTAGTTACATTGCTTGCTTAAAGATATACGCCAATACGTTTTGTTTGCTATTAATATTTTTGCTGCATTTTATTTAACAAAAATAGTTGACATCACAACAACATCTACTTACAAAAATATTTTGCTCACTGAGTAATAAACAATTGATTAGCATGCAACACACTGGACAAAACCTTATGTATTTCCAATATAATGGATGCAAATTTAATTCGGTTCAGAAGGGATTATTCAACTCAACTCGTGACCCTTCTTATATATATTTACGATTTAATAAAATGTTTTTTTAAGAAGCTGACATTACTAATTCGTCTATACTTAAAAGAGAAATCAAGTTGTGCAGATTTTTCCTATCGATATAATGCATTATCATACATGCGTTTTAACTTTAGACATTTCCTAATAAATTCCAAAATTAGTCTTAAAGTGAATCAAGAATCGAACAAAAATATTGGTTTGAGAATATACCAATACAAGTCGATGAGACGATCCTGAACCGAACCTTCCTCAAGTTTTTTCAATTTGCCTTCTTAACCTTCAATTCATGGAATTAATGCAAGGCAGAGAAAAAATTTAAGAGTATTTAATTATGGTTTCTACCAATTTCACATGTGAACGAATACATCTTCTTAAACCTAAAAATTAATAGATAACTCGATTTTAAATTGAACTTTTTAAAAAAATGAGAATTAAAGTTAAACCACAAGATTTACTTGTAGAGATTATCTTCTTTAACCGATTATCGAATAAATAATGATTTTAAATTCAGCGTGAATTTATTAATTTTAATGAAACCATTTAGTGTTGATGATTAAAAGTTAATTAATTGTAAAGAGTTTGTATAAAAGAGAATTTGTCTCATAGCATTAGAAAGATAAAATAAAAAGTTATTTTGTATGTATATAATATATAAAAATATATAGAACAATTGAGATAGTATAATTTTTAGTAATGACATTGACTTTCTGCTCTTTTTTAATCCTCGATTTTATATTCCTATTTTTCTTCTAATTACTTTGCACTCAGAAATGGTTGTGCAACTTCAGAAGATCTATTCTGGAAACTGGA
The DNA here is from genome assembly GCA_018901825.1 of Drosophila funebris. Classification (NCBI taxonomy): domain Eukaryota; kingdom Metazoa; phylum Arthropoda; class Insecta; order Diptera; family Drosophilidae; genus Drosophila; species Drosophila funebris. The sequence goes on from JAEIFK010000219.1 coordinate 175,254, forward strand.
CGCATTGCAATCATTCATCAGAGATCTGCACTGGCCAGACGCGGAATTTCGTCAGCATTTGGAACAACGATTAAAGATGATGGCTGTTGATATGATTGAACAGTGCATACAGCGAACAGACTCATCATTTCAGTCTTGGCTTAAAAAAAATGTTGCCTTTATTTCGACTGACTATATAATACCGTCAGAGATGTGCGCTATGGTAAATGTGATATTAGATGCTAAAAATCAAAGCTTTAAATTAACTACCATCGATGGTATTGATCTTGTAAGTATTAAGATATAAATATTGTTATTATTTAGATGGAAAAAGTTATGTATACTAATAATTAATACTTTTTAAAAAACATGAAACATTACAGTACAAATTCCATGCGAAAATCGATGATCAAATTGACAAAGCGAATGTAGCGATGACACAAGGTTTAAGTGGCAAGCTTATGTCAGTGCTAGAGTCGACTTTGTCTAAATTGGCTCGTTATGATGAGGGTAGCCTGATTGGTTCCATCCTAAGCTTCACGAACGTGTCGAGTTCGGGGAAGGATCTCGGTCAGGGATACGTGAATTTCCTTCGCAACAATATGGATCAAATACGCGGCAAAATTGGTGATGATCTATGGACTTTAAACTTCTTCGAACAGTGGTATTCTCAGCAGATAAATATGCTATCAAATTGGCTATCGGAGCGAATGGACCACGCCCTACACTATGCACAGGTCACGTCCATCTCCCACATAATAAAGGTTACACAAATAAAACGTTATAATATATATTGTATTGTATTGTATTGTATTGTATTGTATTATTAGAAAATCTATTCGGATTTTGAGCTGCAGGGAGTTCTAGAGGACAAGCTTAATTCAAAAGCATATCAGACAGTTGCACAGCGAATGACTGCTGAAGAGGCAACCTGTGCGCTAACAATGCCCGATGTTGCTGATGGAGATGAGTAAGTTTATGATAAAGATAATAATGAGTGTTGGACTTATTTATGCTTACTGTACTTAATTCTGATTTAGAAACGACGATATTCACGTCGGTGACGACGAAGATGCGGGTGATGAATCCGGCGCCCATGCATCACGGAGCCTTCCAAAGCCAAAAATAGCAGCCGCACAAGCAGCGGCTGTCACCAACGTTGTCGCTGGACGGGTTGGCAATTTGCTTGGTAAAGGCATTGGTGGGCTTAGCTCAAAGCTAGGAAGTGGCGGTTGGTTTTGAAAATTGGCCCAATTCTGGAATTTCTGGATTAAATCATATTCTGACGTCCAGCATGTTATAGTAACTTCGTAGCTTTTTTGAGCCAAGTCCACAGGCGCATGATTGCTTATTTAACACCAAAATATAAGACATATTAAGAATTGTATGTATAGAGTAGTCTTTTAATAATATTCCAAGATTAAATTAATTATGAATAATCACGATTATGAAAAGCGGTTTGACATACACATATAAAAATATACAAATTGATTTAATGTTAAAACCAGTCATGTACATTTGAAAAGATAGTTTTCCTTTCTGGGAATGTGCGACAGCCGATATTCTTATTAAATTGATCTGTAAAATAAGGCGAATTTAATTTGCTCATTATTTAATGTCAAGTTGAACACTGAATTCCATATGCATAACATTATTACCTCTTGAAAATATACTATATAATATTGACATCTTTATTGAATAATTCTGCTCACATGCTCACATATATAAAACAGTACATAGACGAAAATTGACTGTCAAAGAGTGTTAATTTGTAATGAAAAAAACTTTGGTATAATTAGTTTGGACACAGACAAAATAATACATCTAACTGACTATATTGATTGTTTTGTTTCAAGTTAATTCACGACGATGTATGGGAGATTTGCCTTCTTCTAATTATTTTACTCTGAAATTAATTCGTTTATCACATTTGATATTCCCAAAAAAGGTTAACTTGTGTGTATATTTTATTACTATTATGCTTGCTAACTATACTCTATTCTATTCTCATTCGTTACGGCTCAGAAGATAATATTAAAATCTACATATCTCTTAGAAAAATATAATTTGTAATCTGCTTGCTTTTACGTGATGGTAAGCAAAATGACAACAATTGTAAGCACTTAAAAGCACTTCAATATGGTAATAGTAAAATTATTAGAGTATAATTAATATTCAAAGCTTAAGCTCTTACAAATATCTGTGTATTATAATACGGTTAAAGATTTAAGTAGCAATATATAAATTTAAATCCCCATACTGAATTCCTTTGCAAAAATTGTTCGTTTTAGCTATGGTTACTTTTTAAACAATTAACCAATTTAAATTAATTTCAATATTACAGTTGCTTAAATATATATGTAAATATTTAAGTATATGGATTCATTCATGAATTTAATATACATTTATTAATTAAAGTTTATCTATATACATAATCTAAAATACCGTCCTAAATATTTTAGTAAAGTTACATTTAACGTTCCTTAGTCAACTAAATTTTGCATCTAATGATATTTACTAAAAATCGCAGAAAAAAGTGTAATGAGTAAAGTTGACAGTATTGGTTAATTTCAAAATTTAGTCACGTAATACTCAGTTTTTGATCAACTATGACTATATAAGCAAAAGCTTACTTCTATGAGCATGCAAGTAATTCACATTTATATATGCTTTATGTATGCATTTGTGCGCATATGGTTACAAAAGTGTATTCATTACAAATATTCTATTCCTTCTTAATACTTTTCTGAACAACTTTCTTATTTTTAGACCGATTTTTATGAAATTTCCACATGTGTTTTAAAAGGGTTTCCTCATACACCAGTTAAATTATAAGTTAAGTAATTACCTTTTTTTTGTTAGGTGGAGAAGTGGGGGACGTGATCTGCATTTGGTATACAGGAACCTGTATTCTTGATCAGAATCAACAGCCGAGTCGATTGAACCATGTCCGCCTATCTGTGGGAACGCGTCGATCTCAGTAATTATAAATGATAGACAGAAACTTTAGCATGAAGGTTCCTGAATACCATACGCAGATCAAGTTTATTTTATATTATAGATTTCCCCGTAAATTAAAAAAAAATATTTGCAAGTTAATTAGAGACTGTATTTCAGAACTTACACACTTATAACTTAACAGGTGTTACGTGAACATTTCATAAAGATCGGTCCGGTAATAACAAAGTTGTTCAGAAAAGAAATAAGAAGGAATAGAACATTTGCATTGAATACACATTGTATATCCAAATACATATATAAATCACATACAAATGGGAATTAGTTGCATGAGTGTTACGTGACTTAATTTTGAAATTGACCAAAACTGTAAATTTTCCCACATGTTAAATCTGCTTATTCGTTCTGCTGTGGTGTCCTTGGGCCGGTTGTGTTGCGGTAGATAGTCGATAGGCGCAAACTCCAGTGAATCTACTGTTTTTTTTTAGACCCGGTATCCAAAAGGTTTTAAACCACTTCCTCTCCGCAAATCGAAAAGAACATATTCCCAAATCCGAAAACCGATCTCGTTGAAACTTTCAACATTTCTTCTATATGATACTCTTCAAGAACTTATTAAGTTAGAAAGGTCAACGTTGAGAAATGGGGCGATAATTGAAAATAAATTTGATCTGAATATGGTATATAGGAACCTTCATGCTAAAATTGGTGTCTCTCTTATATTTGCTGAGTTCGACGCGTACATACAGATGAACAGACGGACGGACACGGCTCAATCGCCTCGTCTGTTGATACTTATCAAGAATTTATATACTTTGTCTTTCTGCCTGTTACATATTTTTGGCAGAAAGCTAATATAGACATGTACAGATTATAAAATAAATATAGTTCAGCAATCACTGGCAGCTCTTAATATTATTATATCTGTATGTATATGCAAGTGTATTTATGCCTGCATAAGTGTATAAGCAAGTACTAAGCATACAATACTAGAGAGTTCATTTGGTGCAATAAATTGATATCATTTACTTGCTTCTTTTGTTGCAAAACGCACAGCTGATATGTAGCGCAAAGCAGAGCGAAGCAAGCTGAGCCTAAAAAGGTTTTAGACTTAAATAGACGCCAGTTCGAACGAAACTACAGTGTGGCATGTAAGTCACGAAACACGCTATAACTTTGTCAATTTTTTAGTAAACAAAAAAGTTTTGATGAACGTTTATAATTAAATATATTCTCTTCAAAATAGCATTTAGAATATAGTAACATTTTATATTATTCTAATATTATTACTAAAAACAACATAAACAAATGATCTCAAATTAAAACTACAAACTTAGTATCTAGTAGGATATCCCTTGATTTTAACATTACTAATTTTTGCATATATTCAGTGCCAAGTCCGGAGCACTCTTCATGCAATCCCTTTCGCAGCAGCTTTCTATTGCTTATGTGCTGCTTTCGAATTTTTTTTTCAAGCATATTCCACACATGCTCTATTGGGCTTATGACGGGACTCTGTGGTGGCGTCTCCAATAAATGAGACTTGTTGTAGGCACGTATTTACGGCCTTATGTTTAGGGTCGTTGTCTTGGTGGAAGCAGAAATATGACCCTATATCAACTTTCTCATTGCTGCATTTCAAAATTCTTTTAAGTACATCAATGTGTTAATATTGGTCGATCACGCCATCAAAATTCTAGACTTCCGACGCCCGATTCAGTTATGCAACCCCATACCATAAGAGGACCGCCGCCTTGTTTTACCGTCATTTTTGTGTTTTTCGGTTCATCGCTCTTCCAGGCGCCCAGGCTCTGCATACTACTTTTGCTTCGTTGTGTGGAGCTGCATGATCCGCCTACCTTTTTCTAGGGATAATTCGTTTCGCGATATTTTTACTTTGAAATTTGCAAATTTTGTCTAGCTCAAGTAATCTATACCTAATATTAATGATAGATGTTTCAAAATACCCCGTTATTTTTAAGATGAACATTGTCGCCAGACAGAACATGCAAGTAAGAGTACGTAGGCTTTTGTTGACGCAAATATTTGAGTATTTTTAGAAATAATATTAGACTTAAATAAAGTATTAATATATTTTAAATGCTATATTGTAAATAATACATTTATTTATTATCGTTAATCAAAACTTTTTTGTTTCCTAAAAAATTGGCAAAGCATGTTTCGTGCAAATGTACGCTTGGGTTTCGTTTCAGTGTGTGTGTTCAAGTATGCGAACTTCAAGAAATCTGGCAACATGCATGCCAGCGATCTTAATTTTTTGAGAAAGCAATATTGAAATGCCCTAGTCCTTTGCAAATATATTGCTCTTCACGGCTGCATCACGCATATTGCAGTGGCTTAGTCAATAGACCGCATGCTTGACGTACAGCCATTGGTAGTTCGATCCGCATTCTTTACACTTATTTCAATAATAAGCAGCATTTCGTATTTGTAATTTTCTTTTTATTTATTATTTATTATACATTTTTATTTTTTGCAGAAATGTTATAACGAGAAAAATATACATGGGATAAATATTGAAGGAATAGGTAGAAATCTGTGGATTTATGTATACATATGTAATTATATACATAGATAGTAGATGTGAGTAAATAAATATGTTGTTGGCAATGCAATTCTTTGTACTTATAAATAACTCACACACATACGGTCTGCTGATTTTGCAAATGATAAGAGGAATCACTTTATACAAAAATATTTGTCAGAACCCTGCGAAAGTTAGAAATAAGAAAAACTTAATGTTCTTTTGTCAACATGTTGGTTTTTTATTAAACCTCATATGATTTGTATTATTCTTACGTGTTTTACATTTATATTATTTACTAATTTTGTGGTCACATTATTTATGTAATTTATTTACGTGAAGCTTTTTCCTTTTGTTTGTTGTTTATTTTTAATAATATAAGTAAATTGTATATAACATTTAATTTGTATTATGTTATGTTATATGCAATGTAAATATTTTATAATTCTAGATATGCATAGGGGTATGTAATATTAAACTCTTTATTAAATTATGCCTACTTACAGTTAAAGCTACTAAAATTAAGTGGAACAATTAACCAATCATATTAATTACTAATTATATTATGCAAATCATTAAAACGTATTTACATACATCCAATGTAATGTTTTTCTTGTGTCTCTGTTTTGGGCATTATAATTAAAATGAATTATATTTTAATACGAAATTGACGCAAACATCAACATACATGGGTGTGAGTCACTTCTTAGTTAGTTATAGCTTACACGGGTATGTACATATGACACATATAGATACATATTTATTTATATGTGTAAATTTGCGATTTAAAGTAGCTTATCAAGAAATAATAGAGTTAAATTATAGATCAATCGAAAAATAATAGTGTACATACATACATTCTAGCCCTGTTTTCTTTAAAGATCAAGTATTGGTCTTGAAATTTTAAAGTTTATATATTATTTATGTACGTAAAGAGAACAACTTAATTATGACATCGTCAAATTACGATGTATACAACACATTTGATTCAACTGTCTTCAATTGTTTGTAATAATTGCATAGTTGAAAAATAGTGTAGACTTATTTTAAAGATAATGGTGAATAAATAAATCGGAAAATATTGCAAAGTCGTTTCAAGTATGCTATTCACTAGCTAATCTTTAAAAATATAAATTAAAATTAAAATAAAAACACAGTAGAATTGGAAGCATAGTTAACTTAAATCTATAATTTTCTTTTGATTAGAATGTTTTGTATGTAAGTAGGTACATACACTTGAATGATGATAAAATTATAAGCTCACATTCATTCACCCTATTTAATTACGATAGAGTAACTGCATTGTAAATAGATTTACTTGGATACATAAGTATCTGATATCTTAGATACATTTACTCTGTATATGGCTGATTGATTGGTCGTGATCGTTGCGACGCAATATATATATAAACATATATTCCTATACTAATGTGAGTTTGTGTATGTATGTGTCTTTGTATGTACATAAGTAATTCGTGCCAAGTACATATTTGTATTTACCTTTAACGAAATTTTATGTATAATCTTGTTGGTGTGAGTGCGTGTGCACGTTTGTGTATGTGTTTATATACATAAGTTAGTAATTATAATATGTATTTAACAGTCTTTGTTTTTGTTATACGTATAATTATAATTGGCAATGGCTTTAAATATACATAATTGTTATACCTACATACTTGAATGTACATACATAATAAGTATTATATGTCAAAGTTAATATCGCATTTTGTAAGTCCTCATACATATTTTTTTAAATCTCTGTACTCACTGATTGATTTCATCTTATATTATACAAATTGTATGCTTCTATATAGTGTTTTTATTTATCATCCTATCTGCCGCATATGCATATCTGACTTTATAACATAAATTTGTATCTGTCCGGCGAATAAAAAGCAAAATAAATAGTTTTATTGATTGCTAAGTTCTCATTTTTGGGTTTTAAATCAATGTTTATCGGCTAACATAAGTGAGATAAGATACCAAAAAAAAAAATTATTGGATGTTTAAGCAAAATGCAATCAAGTTTGACAAGTTCGAAGACTAGTACAAAAAGGTTACAATTAATGAATATTTATTGTATGTTCATAAATTCACGTACATTACATACATTATAAGTATGTATATACATATGTATGTATGTACATACTTTTAAATATTTTATTTCACTTTTAATTATTTATCTACAGACATAGATACATGTGTACTTAATTTGAAATAGTAGCTATCAGGTCCAACGATCAATAAATTCGTACGTTTTTCTTTACACATATGAACCTACGCGCCTATACGCATGTTTTTATACATAAATACATTCTGTTAATGCAATGTGCAACGGGTAAGAAGGGGATATTAAAGTCCGCCTCTCAGAGAGCTCAGGACACAAAATTTTTAGATGTTGGTTTCTGAAAACGTTATACAGATCAAGATTATCTTAAATTGTCTCTAAAACTGAATTATCAGAACTTGAAATAAATAATCTTAAGCTTAAGCAAACAGTGCCGCGAAAGTACTATACACATATAATATATTCCGTCGATTGCCTGCTTTTGGTTAGTTTGTAAAGAAAGCTTAGTTTTGTATGTAAAAAATGCATATGAAATAAAAATTCATATCAATATAAATATCAGATGTATTGCTTCTAAAATGTAAGCACAGTGACCACTGGTGATCACAACGTTTTTTACCGTTATTGTAGGATATATAAAGAAGAGACATTTTATATTTACGTAACCACTAAATTATGCATTACAACATTTTTTTTCCATTGGTATGCTTTTAATAACCCAAAATAATTTAATTCAAATTTTAAGATAATCCTTTAATACGTCCCTATTTTTTCACATGACATATAAGTAATTATGCATGAATGCAAGTATAAATGTATGTATGTATGTATAACACGTATGTTTGCATATATGTATTCATATAGCTGGTCATGTCATTTATGCAATATGAGTAATAACTCAGAACGGCTACAGGGTAATTTTCGATATTGCTCATCGATAATTATCGCTTGTTGTACATGATACACATATATATATATATATAAAGAGAGTACTTTTTGGCACTTATCCATTAATGGCCACATGTTACATGTTACGATAATGGCGATAGGAGGCGGGGAATCGCGAAAAACTGCTCTTATTGCACGTTTATTGATTAATGATTTGGCTTACATACATATATATGTTGAAAAAGTGTAAATCACTTCAAACTGCTACGAAACGCTAATTGCTCCGGTCTCCGAGGCATTAGGTGTTGCCGCAGCATTACCAGATGCCGCTGGTGGATCGGAGGTATTGCGCCGCTTCATACTATTCAAGGTGGTCGTGTCAATTGGCTGCACGGCAGACTCTATTCCGATCCCACTTCCACTGCTATTGCTTGTGGTTGCGAAGTGATTTGTTAACTGTTGTTGAAAATGTTGGCTGAAACTGCTGCTGAAGAGCGAATGATGATGGTGCGCGTGAGGATGTAGGTAAGGATTGTGACGTAGTGATGCAATGGCAGCAGACGATTGAGAGTCGCTTGCCTCAAGTAACGAAATTTGATCATCTCTTCGCTTGGTCAACTGATTGATACTCAACGGATTGTTAATGTCACGTGGATTAGCGCCAATTGGATTGCGTTGTAATGTACTTGCAGATAAGGAAGTCGTTGATGTTGGGGTAGTTACTACCTTGCTCACTGTTGCATTAACAGACCCGTTGTAAGTGCTAAACCCATTCGTTGCTAAAGGGGTAGAATTGCTTGTTATCGTATCCGTATGCGTGTTCGAATTGATAGTATTGAGATGATGAACATGCGATTGAAAAACTTGATCTGGATTATTGGTTCCTAGCGGCAGGCTTAATCCCATGCCTAAATAACTAAAACGAGTGCCCAGCATCATCGCCCTGTCATTTGCTGATGTTGGCGCTATACTGGTTCCCATTCCGGTCGCAGTCCCGATCCCGGCTGCTGTCGTAGACGCTGCCGGCGATGCTGTGCTTGAGGTATTTGGCGTGTTAATTATGCTACATGTTGAGCCACTGCTGGATCCAGATCCAGATCCCGACCCTGTTCTTATTTGGCATTGACTACTAGAGTTCACCTGTTCAGCCGAGGCCGAAAGCGAGAGCATATTGGCGGTTGCAGTTGGCAGCACGGGTGTCGCTGGACTAGTTAACATGTTCATATTGAGTGGGCTGGCTAGACTCGTTGTGGTTGAGGGGCTTTGTAAGCTGGATAGGCCACTCAGGCAACCGGGGCTGGACAATGACTGGCTCATAGACTCGGTGTCCTCAGTGTCGGCAATTTTATTTGTCTCGGTGTCATCGCCACTGCCACAACTGGCACCACCTAGATCATCATCGTCGTCGTCATCATCACTCAGCTGACTTATGTTACCCGTGTCATCCATACCACTGCCATCTTCTTGCATTCCGTTTCCGTTCAATGCCTCCATGTATCGAATGCATTTCTTTTTGCGTCTGCACAAGTCATAAAAAAGCAAATAAAAATAACATTAGTTAATATATAAAGTCAGAATGCGCCATGTGCTACTTAAATGAAATTATGAAAGCATTCCACACCAATTGCACATGACCATAAACTTAATAAGTACATGCAACGGTTTCAACGGCCTTATATTACTACACTAGATAATCCAAACAAATATATAAACATATTGATCGTGCAAAAAAAAAGGTTGTAAAATGCAACACGTGGATATCTAAAATAAATTTTCGAATCAAGTGGGACCTATTTTCTGCATTTTATTAAAAAAATAAATTATCAATTATCTAATTAGAAATCCATGAAATTTTATTGATGTTTAAATTTTTATATTCTGATTTTTGTTTTATAAAGTTCTTTGCTTTAGTATATAACAAGATTCAATTAAAATAGAAGTTCCATTAAGAAATTCATTTTATTCGATAAGATGTAATGAATTTCAATTATTCTTCAATAAAGTACCGTTTATTTAACAAATTTAATTAACAGTTTAAATTGGTATATACTTTTATCTTTTGAAAACATATCCACAATAATATTCAGGTCAGTTGTTTATTTAACCAGCTGGTCAAATTGGTCGAATGATTTTTATGATTTCTTACAAATTGACCAGTGTACTAATGGACCTAAAGGCTTGTCCTGTTGCAATCGAAATATTAAAGTTATTTCTTTACAGCTGTATTAATGAAACTAAAATTTACTTATGTAAAATTTGATGTATCGATTGGCATGCGCAATGAAAATAATATTTCGTAAAATTCATACTGAGATAAATAAAATGCACACAGAAGTAGAAACATATAATTCGAATCTAATAAGCACTCTGAACACGCAATGCAAAATAATAATACAAAATATAAGGTAATCGTGGTATCCAATAAAACCAATTAAGTGAAAAGCCAACCAAACAACATCAAAGAACGGTGAGTAATAAAAACATCAGTTGAAATATAAGAAAAAATATAATCGATTGATATTCAAAAATAATTTGTTGTGTGTTATCGATAATCATAACAATCGACACATTATTAACAATATGCCAAAAATGTATCGTACAACTCATGTTAACATACTCAAATTAAAACGCAAACAGCAACAACAACAACAATAAGAACATTAACAAACAGCTCTAGCAAAATGTAAAGGTAATAGTCAAAGATACACATTGTATATATTGTAAATATGTATGTATACTTATGTATGTATACAAAAAAAAAATCCCTATTATGATAAATTTTAAGAATTGCAACAAAGTGCACGAAATTATATTCGTAAAAGTAGAATTATGGAAAACAATAACTGTATTATGTTTATTAAGTTAATAAGCAAATATCAAATACTATGTACACATACATTTGTTGGATATTCTTTTAATCCAATCTAAGCATCTATATTGGTATTTACGCCACATTAGCACAATTCTTTTTAAGACTGCTTAAAAATGTTAATGAACTATATTTATCTATTTGTATACCCATTGCTCATAAATATGTAACCCATTAAATGGAGCGTGGTAGAACCCATTAAGTATATAATTTATACATAAAGCCGATAAGTTAAGCTGATATAGTCTCTCCGTCCGTTCGTTTCTATGCAAAAAACTACATATGTCGGAATCCAGCCGCATCGAATTACTCTACGATATAGCTACCACAAAAACAATCGGTTGAATAGCAACCTTTAGTATCAATAACTCTGTTGTTTCTTGAGCTCTCTCAACCAATCTCATAGATTAAGCATTTAATATTACCTCGTTTTAACTGAATACATTTGGTAATAAGTTCCACTACTATATCGTTTAGTTGTAATGAAATACTGGGCTCTATCTTTCAAGTTTTAAATTACTGTAAATTTAAAAACTCACTAGCCAATTCTTGCTTTGACTGCAATGTATCGACACTGACTTAAATATAGGAATCTAAGTAAGTATCTTATAAGTTTGTTTATTAATTATTATAAATATAATTAAATATAAAATAAAAATCGTGTTGTTATTAAAATTACTGCTAATGCGGCTGGATGCTAGTTATTGGAACAGCAATTTTTTTTAGATATGCATTTAGTTAATTTAATTGGCATACACTGACTTATATACATAATTGTAAGTTATTTACTGGTATTTTGCAGAGTGATAGAGTTTCATCTGCCCCATTAGTGGCCTGCGGAATTGTAAATGTTGTATGTTGTTGTTATCCTGGGCTATTCCTGTGAATTGCATCGTCGGGGTGTGGAATTCGTTGAACTTTACAAGTTTACATAAGTTGGTGGTGCCTGGGGAGAGAGCTGTTGTGTACTAGCAGTAGGACCAACACCACCGCCATTGCCACCACCACCGCCGCCAGGGCCAATGAGTTGCTGGGTACATGTGCTGCCGTTCAGAGGTACTGCAGATCCATTTCCGTTACTACTGGTCAGCATTTGCAAGTGAATTTGTGTGTGTGATGACGATGTTGATGACGACGAGGAACTCGATGAAGAGTTTGGTAACATCACTGTGGTACCTACTATGCCAGGCGTGAGCATGCCGACACTTATGCTATTAACACCTGGGCCCCCAACAATGCCGCTAATGCTGTTTCCGCTCACTGATGAAATTACGCCCAAACCCACGCTTGGACTGAGTTAAGAGCGCATGTTATCATTTTTAGTTTTCAGGGTCATTTAATAGTCCAAAAGAAAATTTGGTTAAGCATAAGGAAAAAAAGCGATAATTGTTATTATCAAGAAATATTTTTATCTCAATTCTAGTGTCAATGTGTTTTGTGTGTGGGATGTGTCTGTAGTTCCAATATTACAATAATTTGGAAAATTAAATAGCATATAGAGATTTCGAAAAAATCAGTCTTTTTAGACAAAATTGGATATTCCTATAAAACGAATTGTATTTCACGAATTTTGAAAGAATATAATTTCTCCAGTTTTGGAAAATCCATTAGTGGGAAATAGTGTGCAGCACGCTGGGTTAACATATTCAAAAAATTTCTTTTGAATATAACAACTATTTAACAACAGTCAACCTTTCTACTGACGCACATGTAATATTGTTTGTTGTTGTTTAAAGTTTGGTAATTCGCTAAGCCACAAAAAAAGCAATATAGCCGTGAGTATGGAAACCTTACCAGTTTTTAGTTCATTCTCTAAGCCTGCGCCCGAGACTTTAAGCAATATAAATATATAGCTTAAAATAATTTTATTATTAATGAAATAAATAATTTTTAATGCCAATTTAAATGACAAGTACAATTTGGTGAAACAAACATTTAAAAATAAAGCTATTTAAACTAAAAAAAATGTAATTATGCAGATTAAATTACAATGCACATACTTATTTAAAGAATGAGTATAATCGATGCATATGAAAAAGTGTAGAATTTAAACTATGGGCAGGAGAACATACAACCAATGAGTACAGAGTCGAATTATGGTTTGCATATGAACATCCCATTCATGCCACAATTATTAGTTTATCGACTGATTCAATAATGTTTTGAATTTAGCTTTTTTATATTTCGATAGGTTCCAATTCGTCAAATCTTGAATGTATATTTTTATACACTTGCAGAGAGTATGTGCAGAAATGTGTAAGGCTTTAAAGAAGGCGTGGTAGACCCCATAAAGTATATATGTATATTCTTGATTCCGACGTCGAGTTAAATTGATATAACCATGTTAATTTGTCGTTTTTGCTGCAGGTGGTACATAAGTCGGAAAGGACCGAATCATATATTCATACTGTGAGATGAAGATGGCATAGGAAGGATTGGTCGATTCAATGTCCACCAGGCTCTGCAAGGGTATCAAATGTTCGGAGAGCCGAAGAAAACCTTTTTTTCTTATTGTTGCTCGGATCATATATTTAAATAACACTTTTCCACTTAAGTATGCTATGATATTTTAAGTTAAAAACCTACATGATTTTGACAGTGTAAACTTGAAGATAAGAACAAAAATGTTTTTAGTCATTTTGGGGATTGGGTAAAAGACTATTTAATAAAAGAGGGTATCTTAGTAGATCTATTTCATATATTCACTCCGAAACTTAACCAATTCATGTTAAACCAATTTCACATAACGTATAGATCAAGGGAAGTTCTTGTTTATGTGTATATTATAAATATAGATCTATTGTATAGGAATACATATCTCGCAAAATAATTTTGTACTGGTTCATATTGTAAAGAAGTTGCCGTTTTACTTGAAAAGTTCGATTTGTTAACAAAGTAGGCATAATATATGTTTAAAAAACTATCGTAGCGCTATCAAATTAAAATTCAGACATTACGATACACATTCTTCAGACACACCTCGTTTTGTACTCAGTAAACAATAATCCTGGTTTTAGTACATTTTTCGAATTAGTAATTTGATTTGATAACTCCAAAAAAGTATTTTAAACAAAAATAATGACTACTTTCGTAACTATTTTCTTCTTTACACAAATCCACACCGATTTAAGAATATTTACCGAGTTAGTGCACAGCATATCAAATAATTCTTACATTAATTGCTGTGCAGGGTTCAGGCATGGGAATAAGGCAGCGGAAGGAGCATTTCGTATGGCATGCATTTAAATTAACCGATTGTATAGTCTTTAACGCTTGCGGGCATTAACAGTCCTTATTACATTCTTAATACATATATATACAGCTATTTGACACAATTGTTCATATCATAGGTGTATTTTGTATTGAATAATGATAAAACTTAAATAATTTGTTATTACAAAAATCATATTTCAATTTGCGATAGATTAAAAAATGTACAAATATAAAAAATTGGCTAGCTTAATTAACTTTGATTTTGGTATTTCCACGTCTAAATGTGAAAGTGTCAAAAATCTACTGTTCTGCTTTATTATTTAGTGGAAAAGTTATCCTTCAAAGTGAAAAATATGGACAATAATAAATGAAAAGTGGAAGGGAAACCAGTCGAAAAGGCTACAGTCGACCGCATTCGACAGTATAATACCCTGTACAGGCTTCTATATTTAAATGATGTTGGTAATAGGTACTTTGATTAAAATAAAAGTAAGAACATAACAGGTGTTTAAGGAAAACCCCTTTGAAACTCTCATTTTGCATATGAATTCTTTGCTTGCTTATAGCAGCTAACTGTCACTTATTTATACATATTCAATCAAAAGCTGAGTGTTACGACACTTAATTTACTTATGCTTGTGTCGCAATAGTTCCCTATCTCGCTCGCACAAATATGCACACTTGGTAAGCAGACGCATGTATCACAGTCGTTCGCTGTCTCGCTCGCACACATGTGCTGCCTGCTGCTCTACGATTCCGTGGAAAAATAACTTTTATTGCTGATTATCTGTCTTATTTACAAACCGATCTTGATGAAACTTTCAGCGTTCCTTCTACATATCATTCTTAACGCACCTGTTAAGTTAGAAGTGTCTACGTTGAAAAATGTGGCTATTATTCGTTTCTTTCGATTTGCGGGGGAAGGGGGGAGGTATCCAAAATTTAAAATAAACTTGATCTGCGTATGGTATACAGGAACCTTGATGCCAAATTTGGTGCCTCTAGCTCTTATAGTTGCTGGAATCGACGCGTTCATACATACGGACAGACGGACATGGCTCAATCGACTCGGCTGTTGATGCTGATCAAGAATATATATACTTTATAGGGTCGGAGATGTCTCCTTCTGCCTGTTACAAAAATTTTTTTCTCAAAGTTAATATATCCCTGTACAGGGTATAAAAATTGCTAGTGACTTGACAGACAATTATGGTTAATTCAGACAGATTGGAACCTATAGAAAATTACTGGGATGCGGAGATAGGAGAATTTTTAATGCAAATATTTTACCACCCGCAATAAGATGGAATTTTCAAAAAGCTTCATCTGTATGTAATATAACTATATGTATTCTTTGTATTTTCTCTATCTCAGCCTTTGAAAACCCCAATTTGTAAGAGAATTAAACCTCTAAATGTACATTCTTCCAACATTAGAAGTCTAAATCGATCCCGTAAGATTTATAAAGATCGGCCAGAAATAAAATTGGGAAGTACATGAGTGCGAGCGTCACTAAGCACACAAGAGCGATGTCAAGAAGAGGTTTACCGATTTCGGATCTGCTCATGCAAGCACAAGTGATGCTGAAATAGTTGATAACATCCATGAAGTAATATTGAGCAATCAAAGAATTAAATTACGGGAGCCAGATGAAGCTCTTAACATTTCAATTGTGCGGATACATCATATGTTGAACGAATAATTGGAAATAATGGGATTGTGACTACCTCAAAGGACTGTTTAGCTATGTTTAGTGAAACTTGGACCCACTACCGCACACCAGACAAAAATGAAGAATGTTGACAGTGGTGAGCTAGCAATAAGGTCGGTCAATAAGGTCATGCCACTGGTAAATAAATTTAATGCCATAACTAAATTTAAAAATCTGCTCTTTAGAATGTCCCTCCTCCCGAATTTAGTCCACTGTGACTATTTTTCTGTTTCCAAAAATGAAGAAATGGCTGGGTGGGAAGAGGCTTGCGTCAAATGAAGATCTCTCCACGGTACAAATGTTTATTTTGGGAACCTTGAAAGATTCTATTGAAAAAACGCAGGATAAAGCGTATCGTTCCCAAAAACACTCCGCTGAGTAATAAAGTCATACTAAACGGAATACATATTATATATATCACAACAAATACGTGACCACCTCAAATCATAAACGTTTGAATACAAATAAACAAAACTCGTAATAATAATAACTACAAGAACCAAAACGGCTAAAAAATACATACATAAAATATTTTGTGTGCCAATTCTATGACAATTGCTCTAGCTGTATGTATAAATATATTAATTACTGTTAATTTGGGTGGGGGATGAAAATACAGTAGTACTTAAATATAATGTACTACAGTCTTTAGCAATAATCTGGAATCCTGACCCTATATAAGTGTATACACATGTTATCGACACATTTGAAAATGTAATTGAATCTGAGAATGTATGTATATATATATATATATATATATATGTATATATATATATATTTATATGCATATATATATATATATATATATGTATGTATATGAATATGTATATGTATGTTTTTGTTTTTGTATATATATATATGAAAATTCAATCGTATTAAAACCTACCTGCAGGGCTTGCACCATTGATTCTGCTGGTCCAGACCAAAGCGTGCACGACACTTTTTCATATTGTTGCCTAGGAGAAAATTGTTTTTAATGTGTTTGTTTGCTTGAAATGTTTATAATATTAGATACATCATCAATCAGTTAGTTGTTAGCTGGGTAGAAAATAGTTATAGTTATAGCATTCAATATAATACGGGTTAAAATATGTATGTATGCACAACAGTTGTATGATATGAACAAATATTAAATTGGAAAATAAATAAAAAATATAGAATGAAGCTTCAACCTAGATTTACAACATAGTAATTATATAACAATGCCAATATTAAATTAGGTATTATAAATAAAGTCTTTGGAATAAAATGCAAGTTTTTAAAATGGACCATTTCGCTGTTTTGAGCCGAGTATACGTTGAAGATTAATGCTATGCACCGAGAAAATATTGATATATTGAACAACGAAGGGATATCCGATATTATGTGTCATAAATTACCTTAGCTTGGTAAGATTATATAGTCATTAAAAGTTTGACATGTATGTTCCTATGTGCGTTCTATTAGTTGCCCAAGATTTCACACAAATAAAAATATGAAATATAAGAATTATATGATTAGCATTTTATTCACCATGTTCTTTATCGGAAAAATCATTACGATCGGATAATAAACACAGAAGTTATTCAAACAATCATTTTTGCATAGCTCGAAGTAAAGGAATTAGTATTACATTCACCTAGAAGATGACCTGCAATACGTGTTTAAATAGCTGTGAGTTGATCGCATGGAATCTTCTGATCAATCACTCTCTGTTTCAAAAACTTATATTGAAAAACATAAGATTTAAAATCAATATACATATTCATGCATTTAAAAGGAAAGTAGACATTTATGCATTTTATTTGATTTGTATTAAATACATACATATATATACATATATGTATGTCATAACTATACAAAATGATTTAGTGCAGGACTGTAACAATGCAACTCTCAAATTGGTGACAAATTTATTATTTATAGTCATTTATGGACAATCAGACATACGATACATACAACAATACCCAAAATATGGATGATATGGATGACGTGGATGGTGGGTTTACTAGACTTAGTTAAATTTATTATTATACATTGGTTTCGACATTGCCGAAAAAACTGTCAGCATACACTTTGAGCTTGTGATATTGTATCTAATGCAAAGTGAGATGCAGTTCTAAAGCTAAGCAAATTTTTTGAACGAAATGTATTTGTTTCGCAAACATTTTAGTTATACAATGCTCAACCTCTCCCTTCAATCAGAAAGCCTAGGCCACAATAACGTTTATTTGGGTATATAATACTTACATACACATTTGTATGTGTGTATGTGTGTGGTGTTTGCATGTTATTTTTGATGATTTATTTGTTGTTTGTCAAATGAAGTTCTGATCATCACAAGATTGTCTGACTTTGATTATTTGATTTCGGTTTAGAATTGATTTAGAATTGGTATGATATAGTACATATGTATCGTACAATAGTTTAAGAAATGTTTCTAACCTCCTCCGTCGTTGCTTGCCTCTGGCTTCCGTTTCCGCTTCTTGCCACGCGTGGCGTTCGTGCGTGAACTCCAATCGGGATACATCTGCATGTGCAGTTGGCGTTCCCGTCGAGCCAACTCGTAATATTTGGCCTGCTCCTCACGCCCCAAGGCATGCCACTGGGGGTGTGGGATATATGCGAAGTTGTCGCGAAAAGAATTTTGAGTAATTGTAGTTTTGTGCAATCGGTACGATTGATATATATTTTAGGTTAATTGTAAATCGTTCATCGTTCGATGCGATTAGTTTAATTATTTTTTTTTTCGATTATTATATGTTCCCGTTCATATTTTTGCGATATGAGCAAAACAAAATTATGAGAAATAAAAATTAACAAATTTGTATCTCTATTTATATAAATTTATATATATATCTATATCTAGAAGATATATATAAATATATGTATATATATAATTAAACAATGAAGTTTTAAACTAGTTATGCTAGAAGTAGCCTTTGGAAATAACAACACGATACGAATGTATGTAAGTATATTCGATATATCTCGATATATATCGTTAATAATCTGCGTAAATATTGTTGAAAAGCTTTGACTGATCGATCTTGTAAACGGTTTCGGGTGCATGCATTCGCCAATTTCAAGTCCACACGTATAGAGTATATTGAATTCATATGTATATATATTTATAATTCTTGTTCTCAGGAATATATTCAAATGAAAGCATTAAATAAAATGAAATGTTTTCTTTATTTTATATTTTCCTGTTTTCTAGACTTTATTTGCCGATATTATGCAAGAGTAATATATAGTGTTTGTGTGATCGTAAGTGTATTGTTTCGCCAATAAATTTTCTGAACCCCAACTATACGTTTAAAAAATCCCAAAACTGAATCTGTAGTCTGAAACCAAAATTTTCAAATTGCGTTTGGAGCATGCGGAGGTGGTTTTCAACGAAATTAATTATAGATATTTTGAATTCTAATTAAACCTTTCATGTAAATAACTCTCTTCATATCTACCAAAAATAATCAAACTCAGAAGGAATGTTAATCTGTGAATGTGTATGCGCGCTGTATACAATGATAATTGAATGCCTCGTAATACTTCAAATTTCTCATTTAGATCAGAATAAAATGCAATAATTAATAAATTATATATAGTTATTGATATTCATCTACACAAATTACGATATATAGCTGCACTAAAATGTAGAATTGTCTAACGTTCGTACAGTAAGGAGAGGTTTTTTAGCATTAGTCTTAATCAATTTATTTTTTTTTCGGTCTTAATCTTTTCTTGGGTTTTAATATACTGAAATCGAAATCAGAAATGATGCAAGCTAAACTTCGGTTTACCGAAGACGTCGATTCTAAGGTTTATAATTTGTTTAATACATTTTATATTTGTGGTAGCTAACACTTCTAATTGGCATTGTTTATTCTTCTAGGTACAACTCTAAGTATTATAAATAATAAGCAGTCAAACTGCTATCTAGCAAATGGAATATTCAATTGAAACTGTTAAGTTGAAAATATGTAATATTTCGTTCGATTCTGTTATTGATTTTGATGTTGTTATGTTGCTAAATAATACATGGTTCAGAGTGGTACGAGAATTAAATTTATTCTAAGTATTTACACAAATTACATATGTAGATGGTACATGTTTAATTTAATTTGTTAGTTCTAGTTATTGTTTTTGTGGATTAGTAGCTGATGTTAAATATGTGTGCTTGTATTATTGCTGTTATTGTTAGACTGTGTATGCTGTATGAAGGTATGCATGTAATTTGAATGAAAAAATTTAAATCCAAATCAAAAAAAAAAAAAAAAAACATAAAAGTTTAATGCAATTGTTAGAGAAGAATAAGAGAGAGTGTAACAAATTTGACAATTTTGTGCAATACCTCCCGAATCCGCAGTCGATCTGTCTTTTTTACGCTTTTTCTTTTTTGACACGTAACCGTAGTTATCTCGTGCGCTCCACCCCGGATACAACTCCATATGCAATTGGCGCTCTTGCCGCGCTTTTTCGTAATATTTGCTTTGTTCTTCGCGGGAAAGTTCGTGCCACTACAAAAATGTATCATTAATGTTGGTATCAGTTATTAATTTATAAGAAAAACTTATAGGAAGCTGAGTTTCTTTGGAAATAATTTGACGAATTTTTAAAAAAAGATGTTAATTTATATTTATAGAAAATATATAAATATATATTTTTTTTCTTCTTCTATAAATATACAAATATATATATATATATATATATATATATATATATATATATATATATATATATATATATCAAATATATATATTTGATTGACTAATATATAAATTATGATAGGATTGAAAATTTAAGTAAGTCAGTATGTCAACAAGTACAGTAATTGCTGTTTTAGAAAGCATTGGCAGGAATTATATAATTTCCAATCGTCTGTATCGTGACGAAACAAAACCCCTCTGAAAACTTAAATGCGGATTTTAACCTATGCATTATAATTCGAGTATAAATATGACATTGCAGCAGAATTTTGGGATAAAATCCGTTCTTATAATAGAAATAGCTTACCCGTCGCCCTAAAATCTGATTTATCGCCGCTGACTCTTTAAGTGTACATTCGGCAACAACTTTGGCACGCATCTCTTTCATGTAGAGCATGAATGCATTCAGAGGCTTTTTGATATGTGGTTTCTTCTTATCATTCGAGCTATCTTTACAATCATTTGCTTGTGAATTCGATGAGCTTTTACTATCCAAATTTCTGAAATTATATCAAGTATACATACATTGAATTCAGTATAGCAATAAATTGGAATTAAAATAAGTATAAAATGGCGACAAAACCAGAGTATTTAACAAAATACGTATAATATCAGATACAAATATGTAGTTTTCTCTTCTAAAATATTTAAACTCATTTTGTTGGTTTGTCTTTTTAAAATAGTAGTGTGTACCAGTATACCCTACAATTCTTATTCATGAGACACTAATATGGTTTCGGACTTTCGTGAATTTAATTAGGCCTTTTGTCTTAAATGTTGCAATCTCAAAAGCAACAAATCTGAATTGAGAAAATTTGTTTTATTATATTTTACAACTTTAGCACGAAAATTTTACCACATTCAAACAAGCGTTTTCGCAGGATGAGTATAGAATGAAGCCTATTTGTTCCTCACTCTATAATTAAAATCACCAATCATATGTATTTTGGAGCTTCGGTACCCCGAAGAAAGCACTTAATCTAGTTTTTCTTAAAAATTTACATTTTTTTTAGCCTGGTTCCAATGCTTAAATCGTAAGGAGCATCGTATAGAGCCATGTCATCACAGTTATCATTTAGTGCACCTCCAATTTCTTTATTAGTTCCAGCTCCACTTCCATTTTCAGTTCCAGCTCCAGCGGTCATACTAGCTGCCGCCGTTAGAGCGCTAAACTGGGCTTTGAACATGTCGGTTAGGGCACGTTCCTGGAATGCAGCAACGGCTGCTTCCGCTGAAGTAGCAGAGGATTCTCGAATAGCTGTCGTAGTTGTTGTCGAGGATACCGCTGGTGGACACACCGGCAGACTTGTAATGGCGACAACTTTAAACGCGTTACCCCTCAGTTCTTTGGTAGTAAATTCTAGTTGTGTGGCTGGATTTGAGCTTGTCAATGAGGACGACCTTGGCGTATCAATGCGCCGTGCATAGCGAGACTTTCGTCGATGATGATATTTACCACTTGCGGTAATTGATCCGGCAAGAGGTCCTGTAGAACAGCTGCTGTTACTACTTGTCGGTGGTGTCGTTGGTGTTGGTGGGAACTGAATGTCAACTATGTAACCCGGTTCGCTGGCTTCACCAGCGTTGGCAACGCTTTCCCGTTTGATTGAACGCGGCGTAACTGGCGATAGATTCAAAATGGAACAATTCTCTTCGATGGTATCAGTGGTATTTGAGACAGGACTAGCATCATTTAGAGCACCTTCTGTATTAAAAAGTCTGCTGCTACCACTTCTCACGGCATTCATTTTAGACTGAGATGCATATTCTAAAATAATTTCCGCCGCAGTACTGCAGCCCAATTTAACTTGTTCTGCTCCTTTATTAATCCTTGGATGCCAAATACATCGAGAAGTAGTTGCTTCTTCGGTGTCACTATCCCCATTACGTTCAATGTTACCTTTTATCATGTGGGGACCAGATGTCGGTTTTTGATACACGACAGCTGCGGCTTGTGACAATATGATATTTTCAATATCTTGTAACGTACGAGGATTATCCGAAACCGAATGATTTTCGGATTCTTGCTTGCAGCTTGGTTCTTTTAAATAATTTTCGGGGTCATCATTACTATCACTTGATGCTAAACCACATTCAGCAGACAGAGCAATCGCTGCTAAGGCCATGATATTATGTGTTGGTGAGTTTTGACTCTGCCCCTGACTGGATCCATTCTCCATATCTGATAGGCCAAGGCGCTGTAAACTGCGGACATAATAGAGTTCAGCACTGCTCCATTGATGATAAAGTCTTCTGACTTGCAATAGTATGTTCTCTATTTTCTTTCTGTTGTTTTTCAATTGACGCTGAACGTTTAGCTCAAGAGCTGCATTCGAGTCCTTTAACATATCCCCATCTTCAATTCCGTCTCTACCTCCTTCATCAAGCATAGATGCTTGCCGGGTTGCACTTAAACTATATTGAAATTTACTACAAAGCAAGGTCCATTTCTCCAACCCTTTTTTTATATCAGAAAGTATGTTCTTCTGTTCTCGGAAAAAGTGGCTTTTCGAGTCTGTAGTACTAATATAATCTTTTGAACGTTTCTCTGACGTACTTGTCGAATGTTTGGAACTATCTTCGTCGGTGATGTGGTTTCCTTCTCTTTGACCCCGATCATTAGGGTTAATATCACTAAGAGTTCTATAATTATTGTTGTTGTCTTGAGATATGCTCATGGATATGGATGATGTTGATCCGATTCTCGTTGCCTCATCGCTAACCGAAGATGTTTTTTTTAATCCAGAAGACTCCAATAGTTGTAACCTACGGTCTCTTTCCCGTTCTGATTCCAATGCTGATAAATGGCGATGATGTTTTGGCTGTTGAAAAAATTGTGCGTACAGCAACTGTGTTGCCAAAAACTGTTGTTGTTGCTGCTGATGTTCTTGTTGTTGTTGAGAGTAATTATTGTTATATATACGAGCCAACAATGCATCACGCTCCCGATTCCGATCCCAGGAGCTGTGTCCAGGAGCATCGTCCAGCCTTGACCATTGCTGCAAAATGTCCTGATGCTGCTGCTGTCGCATTAAGATCTCTGACATCATTGTTGATCTTGTAGCTGGTACCAAAACATTATTACTTAAAGGAGTATTAAATATGTGCTCCATAATACTAGAACTCGGCTTTTTACCGCCTTCATCCTCTGACCCATGAATATAGTCACCATATTCTCCGAAGATACTTTGAAAATTATTTTTAATCTTACTGCTCTTCTCAGACAGTTGCGATGAAGATGATGATTGGGAGGTAGCATCTATTAAAATTCCGGCGGGAATTTTAATTTCCTTGGCACCTTCAGAGGTTGCTTTTTCATTTGAATAAATTTTCTTGTATCCATGAGACTCTTGAATTGCGGTAGATGTTCCTATGGTATTATTAATGCAATCCGTATCCATAACACCACGGTTAAGCTATTGTTGCCTACTCTGGGGATTAGTTTTGATTCTGCGTACTTGCTAGTCACTTTAAAATGATTATCCGTGGTTGGCGTTACAGATGGGGTAGGTGGCAATAAAGAGTCAGTTTTCTTGTCTGATTTACAACACTGTTTAGAGACATTATTTAAATAAATATTATTAATCTGCACCATAGAGTTTACAAGCTTCACTGACATTTGTTTCTCTTCTTTACTACCCTAATATTTTTTTTATCAATTTAATTACTTTGATTTTTATAAATTACCTAGAAGGCTTGCGAAATTCTTAACTGCGATTGGTACCTCAACCCAAATTATTTCGAATACTGAAAATAGGTTTAGGATATATCGTAAGATAATGCTTTACTTTACAGAGTCTACTTGGTGAACTTGAGTAATTAATTAATCTAGAGGTATCCTACACCTTGAAGCATACATATATGTATATTCTTGGTCACGGTACTATGTCAAGTCTGAGTGGGCCTACCAAGTCCGTCTCTTCTATACAAACTTGTTTTTAATGTTTATAGTTACAGGTACGAATAAAAGGTTTATTTTTGTAGATAACAAGGTAAAACGTACCATGTTCAAGTCACACTATGTTTCACATCATCATATTTTTTCATAATATTTTTATAATTGTAGTAACTGCTAACAACACTTATTTGTTGTATGATGTAGGTTTTTCAACCAACCTCTGAGAGCAATCGCACACTCGTATGCATTTCTCTTGGGTGCTGTGAAGTCGTATCTCTCTCTCTCTCTCTCTTACTCTCTGGCTCTTTTCCCACGATAACCTTTTCTCTCTTATTCCATTACCCCTCCCCTCTCACTCTCTCTGCTCAGACGCAGTATTCATAATAATGCTGTTGCCTGCCTGTTGCAGATTTAGAACAAGGGAATGTGCACACAATTTTCTATTATTTATATAAGTAGGATAATTTTAAAATGTATTTCCCGCTTCACATCGTTATTATTATTATTATATACATATACATATGTATTTACATATGCATTCTTAGGCATATAAATATACATATACATATGTATATACATATGTATATATATAAATATACATATAAATATAAATATGCATATGCATACACATATATGAACATATATGTTAATGTAGACACATTTTTTCTTATTAATAGTGCTTTGTATTTTTCCATATTTTTTTAAAATTACTATCAGTTGCGACAATTCCTTTAAATTTTCACATACACATACACAATAACACACTATATAGACATAATTTAATATATCGCATCTGCCCCCAGTGCGTTGATAGAGCAGTTCGTATAATTTTCTTATTAATGTAGGGTATACGTCAATGAGTTCGTCGCAAATTTAGACAACTACAATAGAACAAATGCATTGACTGCAATATAGCATCCGACATTTACAAAAAAACTAGTTGGATTTCGAAAACTAAGTTTTTTATTTTTCCTCGAATTCTTTGACTTTTGCTAGCGAGGATATACTGCCTGCCCAAGAATTTGACGAATTACTTCCGACTTTGGAGGCTTTAAAGCTAACAATTTTCAGTGGTGGTCGACTAACTACAGTAGCCGTTTTCATCTCTCTTATCATATACACTCCCTCTCCGAGAGGTGAAAGACCGGCGTGTGGCAATAGAGCCAATGATTGCGCGGTGAGAGCGTAAGCTTAAGCGCATCTCTCATTTCTCTGAGAACAAATCAAAATGTGATTTATTTATTTGTTGGAACACTCGCAAGTTGCACGAAAGCTCAACGTATAAACAGCTAAATATTTATTTACATTAGGTCTGCCGAGAATGTAGTAAACAAAACACGCGTTATGACAATAATTGTCATCAAATATCAATATAACAACAGCAAAAAGTATTACTATATCGTCAATGCTTGTAAGAAACCCGTTGAAGCTACATTTATCATTAGTATACCAAATACGTTTTTAGTTCCAATACTCAAAGTTTACAAGGTGCTAATAAATTTTTCCCAATACATTTACCAAACAGAAGGACGCATTTCCGACCGTATAAAGTGTATGTTTTCTAATGATATTAGACTAATGAGCTTTTTTATACAATTGATTAATTCTATTTCTGTTTATAATGATAAATAAAATAAATAACAATTAAGAACATTCTGGCCGAGCGTGCCCCGACTTCGCGATGCCGCCTTGCACCCTGGTTCTCAATTGTCCTCATACATAACAAAAATTCACTTTAAAACGCATATCCCTACAAACATATAGCAAATTATGTACTTTTTAGGGTCACTTGTTCGCGCTGCTGCAAGTTCGTTCTGTCTCGCTCACATAATTGTTTAAACAATTTTTTTTAATTGCGGGACGATTTTTACGAAACGTTGACTTATTTAAGTTTAGTACTTCTGCGTTTGGTAAAAGGGAACCACCAAACTAGCTCTAGCTCTAATAGTTACTGAGGTCGACGCGCTCATTCACGCCCAAGTACTGATCACAATGTAGGATCTGTCACGCCTCCTTCTGCCTGTTAGATACTTTTGTACAAAATTACTATATCCCTCGTAAAGCTTATAATTAATTATTTATGAACTTGAATTGATTTGATAACTTCCCAATTTTTCTTGTCAAACAAGGTGAAAGCATGATACATATTGACTAAGCCACTAGACCCTCTGCAAGCAGAATACGAGTGGCAAAGAATTTAAGCTATTCGCTATGTTACGCGCCTTCTTGTAACGAATTCAACATACTCTTTTATACTTTTACTCTTGAGTATAAATCGTATGCTGATCCAAAAAGTTATTCAACATGACGTTCGGTAGCATCAACGGTTCCGCAACTGTTACGTGAAGCCAAAATGGCGCCATCTGTTGAAAAAATGTTGGTGCAACGTTTCAGTACATGACCTAAGTCGTCGTAATTGATATTTATTTACTACGATAAGGAGAATATTCCAGATGTAAAAATATGTTCAATATGATGATGATAGTTGGCAGAATAGCCAGTTTGACCATGTTACACCAAAATGTTTACCGGTCGTTCGGTTGGTGTAAAATCAAATTTTAAATAGGTTTATCATTGGTTTATTCCCGACTAAAGATTTTCGTTATACAATTTAAATATATTTAGACTCTGTACTTTAAAAAAGTACATAGTCTTCTAAGTTTGACGAAAGTGCGTAACAGGCAGAAGGAGTCATCTCCGACCCTATAAAGAATATATATTCTTGATCAGCATCAACAGCCGAGACGATATAGCTATGTCCATCTGTCCGTCCGTATAAACACCTAGATCTCAGAGACTATAAGAGCTAGAGCTACCAAATTTGGTGACAACACTCTTATAGTGTGCAGGCAGATCAGATTTTTGCCACGCCCACTTCCGCCCCCGAAAATCGAAAAAAACGTATTATAAGAGCTACAGACTTTACACACTTGGCAGATTTGGTACACATAGAGTGTGCATGTGTGCGGTCGCTTTCCGAAAATTTCATCACGATCGGACCATAACAAAAAGGAGATTTTAAGGAATGAATGACTATAAAGTTCATGAGGGCTGAGCAGCATTAGAGCAACAACAAGATACGCCGTGAGTACGCGGGTTCAAATCTCGCTGCTGACAATTACAAATGTGTGTTTTATTTTTCAATATTAATTATTGTTATTTTATTTAAATATATATTATAAATTCTGCATAATTTGTCAGAAAGTAGCAAAATCTTTAAGAAATATAAATAATAAAATTTAGCTAGAAATTCGAATTTGTGTACATATTTTTCAAATGCTAAATTCGTGCTGCATAAGTATTGAGATTGCTGCCTGTGAACTTTATAAGTCAGTAGCTCAACTTAGAAGACGTGGGATTTGCAAGCGAGAGGTGTGGGGTTCGAAAATACACCGTAAGCGTATAATTTTCTTTTTTTAATTTTTGCCACGCCCCCTTCTATTTTGGGTCCTCACGAAAAGTTCAGAGTCTCCCACTGTCGACTGCATGCGCCTCGACTGATCCGCTTGTTTTATAATATATCTAGAAATATAATTTCATACATGATTGAAAGTGATAATATGACCAAAAAGCTTTCTATCAACAGAGCGAAAGAACCACATATGTATATGTGTACATAATCGCAATTATTAATGCTGATTGCTGATTATCTATGCTGCTACAATATGTTGCATATTTATATACTAATAAACTTTATATATTATCAAACAAAATTTCTATAGATGCTGCAATCATACTTTTAGCTATCGTGATTTCAGCGGTAACCTTTCCGACGTTTCACAAAACCACAGAATTAAAGTCCAAATGATTGAGAAAAATTTAAATACAATCGCCTATGAGCTCAAAATTATTTTTAAAAATCAATTTTACATAGACTTGGTCAGAGACAGGAAGAAAACAACGGTACAATGCAATTAGCTTGCGGCATTGCTTGTGTGTGTATGAGTTTTGAGTGATTTTATATGTATAATATTTGTGGCAAATACGTGTTAGGGTATTTAATGGGTGCAGGGTACCCGGAGTGCCCTTTTAACTAAAATGTTCTGACTTTTTGTGAATCGTTCTAAAGGAAACTTTCAAGTATTGCATAGCTCGACTATCACGATCAGAAGGTACGCGTATGTACACCGATTATAGAGACTCTTATAATGTTCTAGATGGCTTTGTTAATATTCGGGGGCTAATAGAAGTCTATGTGCCAAATTTAATCGCTCTAGCTTATATATATATATATACATAGAACTTTAAAAATATGTTTGTGATCGATGAAGCATAATAAATATGTTCTACACTTTCTGTTCAAGGATACTCACTTTTCAAAAACATAAAAAAGGAATCAAAGAAGAGGTTTCTATGGATTTGATCCTGCTGAGGCTAAAATGATAGCGTACTTAATCTTCATCGAAGACATCATGCATACGAAATAAAAGATGTTAAAAAGTTATAAAATTCCATCGTTCATGCAGACTAGTTTTAAAATTAAGGAGCAACGCAATTCGTGAATCAGGGGTTGAAATTCTATGCGCAGACGCATACTATTTGAGAGGGCCAATAGGAAAGTGTACATGTCATAATGTATATGTGTAATGTATGTGTATTGTATGTGTAAGGTGTGTATATATATTTGTATATATATATATATAAGCGTGTGTATGTGAAAATATTTATGTATACTATATCTATGTGTGTTTATGTATATATATATATATGTGTGTGTGTATTCTTATGTGTGCATGGGTTCAAGTGAGTTTGTGGGTAAATTAAATATGGCGTCCGGTAATCCCCCACCCAATGAACCACTGAGCTAGTGGCATGGACGTGTTAATGACCGAGTGTGAAAATATCAGATTGTGTATCATAAAAAGCACTATCTTTATTGAGAGAAATTATTAGAATTGAAACAACACCGAATTATAAGTTATCTCCATTTGAATAACTCTATTACTAAGCTTCGTCAATCCGATGTTGGACAATACAATGCTAATTATGTATGAAAAAGAACCATATAATTTGGTTTAGAAAGTTACGAAACCCATCGAGTCATAGTACTGAAAAACGTTGAGTTACTTTTTAATTAATGTATTAATTAATAACTTTACTCGTCAGATTTGCGTAAATTGAATTAACTAAAGCTAAAATTATAAATAAACAATTATATACGTAATTTTTTTTTACCTTGAATATCGATTGTTCGTTGTGGTATCTTGCATGCCGCATTCCTGTTTTGAACTGGATGCCACAATTGCTGGATGTGAATTTAAAACGTGGTGAGGTGTCGCATGAACAGAGGGCAATAGACTCGGTGAGAATCGAAATGGGAAATCGCTGCAATTTAAATATTTATTGTTTCAATATAATATTAGCAAACAAAAATGCCAGAATCTCATAGTCACCTCGATAGCGTTGTATTAATTGGTAATGAGGAGGGATAAGGGGATCTAAAACTAGACGCTGAGTACACCGATGGCGTGTGCCTGAAAATAAATAATGTTATAGGGAGGGGTCATTGACTAATTGACTATGTATGTGACGTTAAGTATACTGTGTCATAACAAAATGTAAATATTGCATAAGATTACGAAGTAGAACGTCATGTGCGTTCAGATTTCGTTGATTCATTACATGTAGACACCAACTTAAATTATTCAGGTAATAGATGAATGTCTATGGGAAATTACCAAAAAACATTTTTAGTCGCTTAATTTCATTTAAATACATTTCTCATAGAATACAGGGAGAAGGATGCGTCGCAGACCTTATAAAGTATATATTTTCTTGATCAGAACCGATGAATTTCAGAGATAAGAGCAACCAAATTTGGCCCTAAAACTTCTAAGAACCACACGCAGTTGGTTTAACTTTCTTCCTTATAAAGTATATATTTTCTTGATCAGAACCGATGAATTTCAGAGATAAGAGATACTTCTAAGATGCAAAATCGATAAGAACTAAACATTAAAATGCATTTTTACAATAAAATAGGCTTGGTTGTCTAGACTAATTAAAATGGGTTCTTTAAATCAGGATCGCAGGTTGCTATTGATTGAGAATATATATACTTTATAGTTTCGATGGCCGTTATCTATGCCTCTAACATTCGTCTAAAGGTTTTGACTATTTTAAAGGGCGCATGATATCACAAAAGTTAAAAAATCTCGTTGCAATATAAATTATAGTATACTTGTTCCAGCACGGTTTTGATTTAAATGAGCACAAGGTTTTGCTGAACAAAGTTTTTAAAGTGCTTTGTAACAATTGGAACGGGCTTTACATTAATTAAAATATGTATATATTTTATTATGAAGCAATCAATCTAAAAAAAACTAAGGAAAATTGTATTTAAAATCGGATTATTAGACACAAACTTACCATGATGCGACTTGAGACATGTCGGGACTTAGCATCGGGTAAGGATATTGGCTGGCAGTAAATGGATATAATGCAGGGCGAGTAAGACCTGAAAATTAAATGTTATTTATAAGACCTTGTATTTCATATTGTTCATTTTTTTTAAAGGTACATCTTATTTAATTTTAAACTATATATATGTTTTTGAAGAAAATACCCTGTAAATATACTGTTGAATATCTAAATATTTTTACTTCGCAGTAAGTTTATGACAAATCTTAACACACACCTAACAAATTAGACCTCTATTTATTTTCAGTCATGTGAATTGTTTGAAATACACACATAGATTTTTATATATCCTTATTAATTTGTATACCAAGTAAAGGGCACCAATATTAACTTTGTACAAAAAATGTCCGTCCGTCTGTATGAACGCGTCGATCTCAGCAACTATAAGAGCTAGAGACACCAAATTTGGCATTAAGGTTCCTGCATACCGTCCGCAGATCAAGTTTATTTCAAATTTTGGATACCTCCCCGCCTTCTCCCGCAAATCGATCAAAACGATTTGCAAATTTTTTTTCTGAACGTACACATTTCTAACAGGTGTTTAAAGAATACTGTTCTGAAACACATGTGAAAGTTTCATAAAGATCGGTCCAGGAATAAAGAAGACATTCAGAAAAGAATGTAGAAAGAAAAGGCTAGAACATTGAATGTTTAATTGAATTAAATCGAAGCGAATGAATAATCGATTAAAGGTACATCTTATTTAATTTTAAACTATATATATGTTTTTGAAGAAAATACCCTGTAAATATACTGTTGAATATCTAAATATTTTTACTTCGCAGTAAGTTTATGACAAATCTTAACACACACCTAACAAATTAGACCTCTATTTATTTTCAGTCATGTGAATTGTTTGAAATACACACATAGATTTTTATATATCCTTATTAATTTGTATACCAAGTAAAGGGCAACAATATTAACTTTGTGCAAAAAATGTCCGTCCGTTTGTATGAAAGAATGTAGAAAGAAAAGACTAGAACATTGAATGTTTAATTGAATTAAATCGAAGCGAATGAATAATCGATTAAATGCCAAAATAATCGCATCACTAATTTCATATTCGCGCACAAACCAAAAAGCTAAAAAATCATGGTGCCGAAAATTAGTAAAATTTGGAAATATTACAATATTATTATTATATATTATATTTATATATATTGTTATTAACTATAGTCCAGGGCCTTCAGTTGTCAAGCACGTAAGGAGAGAAATGGCTCAGCTATCGCACAGACAATAGCATTAAAAGCAGCTGTGACGAAGTCACAGAGGTGGAATTTGATTTGTGGGCCCACCACACATCGGTGGCACATATGCGCCGTAAAAAGGATATCGAAATCTCTTACAATTCCAGACGAACGATCTGTATAACCAAAGCTATATATCATAGTCAATATTGTTTCTAAATAGGAACGTCGGTCCCAGCAGAGCGCCTTTTCGCAAAGGCGGGTGCTACTGCAACCAAAAACTACTACTTTTAGATTCCCTATTAAATAAACAACATCATACATAATTATTTATGTGATTTTGTATGTATTTATTAATTATTATTGGTGTAAATTCGCTTTGTCATTACATTTTTATATTAACATAATCATTAGAATAATCGATTATTTTCAATGGAAAGGAAGCGATTAATCATATGATTCAAATAATCGATTAATTATTATTTTTTGCCATCACTAGAACATTCTGCAATAATGAATCGCCCTGCTTTACCAACATGTGCGTGAGACACATAAATATGTACGCGTGTATGCACATGTGAATCCATATGTACATATTATGTGTCTCACGTACACGTACTCATATGTACACTCAGATTTTCATCGATAACTTGTTGAGATAAGAATACAAAGAATTCATATGCCAAATGACAGTTTATTTATTTTTATGTTATTTATTTGCTTCTATTATAATCAAAGTACTTATTATCAAAATACTTTTATTATAGAAACCTGTACAGGGTATTATACTGTCGGTTGCATTCGACTGTAGCCTTTCCGACTGGTTTTATTATAAAGCACAGTACAGGGTATTATACTGTCGCGTGCGCTTGTATTATATCAATTTTAACTAAATAGCACTTGATCAGAATATGATAATTTATTTCGGTAAGTCTGCAAGCTACTTTTCTAAAGCATTGCGTCCTTCAATAACGAAAAAATTTCTTGCTCCCATATGTTTGATTATTTTTAATGGGCGCAGTTATACTTACTAATGAATGGTTCAAGTCTGTAAACCTTTTTTAGGTATGCAGAAAACGGATCAACTCTGTTATGTACATAGCAATTTATCGATTTGTTGTCCGCAAAGGTACTAAGCAGGAAAATGACGGAAAACGAATTTCGAAGAGGATGCTAAATAATCCTATATTTGATTATTTAGCGATATGCTGTTTCTATTCTCATGACATTTTTATTTTAATTGAAAATTTGTTGCCTCCTTTTTTTATTATTATGATGTTGTCCTTGTTGCTCTTGTCGTTCACCATAACAATGAACTTCTCAGCGCTGTTGTCATTTTCAAGTTTTATTGTAGTAAGCCAATGTATCAAAAAAATGAGCACACCAGGAATGAGAAAGGGTGTATTGCGTTTGTCATTCCTAAAGCAATCACCCGCGGGCGAATGCGTGTGTCGCATTGAGTGCAGAGGGTGGCGGTGAGGCGGAAAGGGATATAGCGACAAAAGGATGTCATTATTATGTGGTTGTGCAACATGTTTTTATTCATTAGGGGCTTTTTTATTCTTTTAGATTTTGAGTTGAGTGCGTCTAGCCGAATTAGTGATACGGATATCTTTCCCTTGTGGCTATTGTGCAACCCTTAGCAAAAGTGCTTTTCACATATCGAACTTTATCAAATAATTCATTCGATACACCTATGTATTACTAACAAGGGCAACTATTTTGTGCAACAATTGCGTTTATTAAACATAGTTTATTCAATTGCTATTGCAGATCAGTGTGCTAGGTTGATAAACAACTGGAAAATATAACTTTTTTAAATTTGAATATTTAACTGAATAACATCCATTAAATATATAACAATTCTTTTGGACTTTTTATCTTTTTATAAAAATTAGTATTCAATTTCTGTTATTATTCGATGGAGTATATTCAATAGTGGAGAGTATTCAATAGTCTGCACGGTAACCCAATGTGCAATACACACAGTGTCAACCCAGTCTATCGTTCAAAAATTTCTTATTAAAGCTTATTTGCTTTAAAAAGAGGAAAACCGGTCCTCTTCCCGCCCCGTTGTCAATGCATCCATTTCACAGTACTGTGCTTACTTAAGCTGCGCATATCATTACAGGGGCATCTAAAGAGGCATGTGCCGATGATGATGACGATTGCGATCCAAATCCTGAACATGATGAACAACACGAGCAGTTTTATTTAGGGTCAGGAGGGTTGACGACAACCCGCCGTTACAGGCTATGCGCATCTCTTTCTTTTCTTTTAAGTGTAGTGCAGGCAGGCACGAGGCGGTCACAACCTTGGAATCGTGTGTATAGAAGAAACGCCCCCTTTTCAGAAAACGCTAATAGTCCTGCAATTAGGCGTTTATGTGTTGTAGCGCAAACAGATTTTGTCAAAATACAGTTGATTTCATATTTACAAAATAGATCAAAGCTTCTTTAATGTACATGCAAGCGATCGACATATTTCCAGATTCAAATACATAACCATATATATTAAAGCATAAACCCTTAGTATTTCTTATCACAATTATGTTTTAAAGTTCAAAACTTAATTCGTTTTGGGGGGAAACGGGATGGGTGTGTACGACAATTATTTCAGAAACACAACAACTATATTATTATATCTTGAATGGTAAAATAATGAAGTATTTTTTTTTTTTGTGAGTGATTAAACTTCAAGACTAACTAAACACAAACGGATTTGTCCTACACAAAATGTTCTAATATATTTTATTTATGTCCTATGCTGATTATTTTATCATATCCAAATTTCAACAACTTTATTTGCAATAGATTGGTTTATGTTCAATAAAATCAAGCCACATCCAACTAGAGTACTGTAAAATTTCTCAGCAGGAGAGGTTAGACTGTCAGACTGTAGGCTAGCTAGCAGCGATTTTATTGTGTTATTCAATTATTAGTATGCTACCATTGTTATGGATTATAATGCCATGTAATCCGCAAGCAGCTCTTAAGTGCATGCCTTTTATTTACGCCGTTGGTTCCCATTAGGGCAGACCAGCCGACCATTACCATTAGCAGGCCCTTAAACGGCCAACCACCGCGAACCCCATGGATATGACAAGCAAACACAATAAGGGAAATTTGGCAGAATGAATGAATGAAAAGGTTGCCGTAATCAACCATACATACGCATAAAATCGCATCATGTGCAATTATTATTTCATAATTTGTTTGAATTTCGTTTTTGAGGTGAAGGGTGAGAAAGTCAATAACTTGTGGTTGAGTTACTCGCCTCTTATAGAGTTTAGGCCAAAATCCCCGATTCATTACATTTTGTTAATTGCTTACCCGGAACAAGTCATAAACAAAGAATAAATATATAACGCAAAGGAATTTAATACAATATATATTTTGTTTATAACTTTTACATTTTTAGGGCGATCTTTATAGTCGATTGACATAGACTACCATTTGTTAAGGACGGGATTAGTAATTTTGGAACAACTTAATGTTGATCTACTTATCAAGTTATTTGGTTAAAGCTCTTACCATCTCTGAAATCTTTTTATTCGTAAGGAAGGACATAACATGATCAAATGCTGATCATTTTATATCACGTAAAAACACTTTTTTGAAATGTTTTTATACCCTGCGACTTTGTGCAAATTTAGGTAAAGTATACATATTCTTAAACAGTATCAGCCGAGTCAATTGGGCCATGTCCGTCTGTCTGTTTGCTTTCGATCTGAGTAACCATAAGAGCTAGAGACACAAAATTTGGCATGTTCGAGTTTATTTTCAATTCTGGATGCCTTCACCCCTAAATAAGTATGTATGTTTATATAAAATTTAATAACACTATTAACATTAAAGTGTGGAAAATTCGCAGTTGCAGTGAGAGATTCAGTGGGAATATCATGTAAACAACTTTCTGGACAAATTACCATTGACTCTGGTCAATGGGCAGTGCTCGGTTGTATCTGTAGAAGTTTTAACTATTCATAAAATGATATAATCAAACATATAATCAAAATATTATCTTATACTGTCGTTATGTATGTAACTGGAAGAAGAAATCGTTTCATCTGCGTTTAATTATTATATAAATACATATATAGAGTTCATATATATTTGAGCAACGGGTATTCTAAATTTGAGTCCGCTCGACTTTAACCTTTCCGCTTATTTCTATATCTGAGTGTATGTTTGTAAAGCTCATAATGTAAATTAGTTTGATTACATGAGACAGCCTTCTCATACACATTCGGGTTCCATACCCACCTTACAGAGAAAATATATTCAATTTTCGACATTAAAGAAATACTTGAGACAATGATAGCAATTTTCCACACAATTGCCAAATAATTATCATATTATTTTTTGTCATTTTGGGTTCAAGGCGGAGAATATATTTGCATTTAAATAGGTTAGAAGGAAAATCTATTTTTTGTATATTGGCAGGCTTTTTTAAATTTAAATATAATTCAACTTCGTTGGTAAAACTTTTTATTGTAACTCTGATTCGAAAATATTATTTTAAGATCTACTACCGAAAGGTTAAGGAAGTGAGATGGTTGATAATGATAAGAGGCAATCTCCGTCGACGGTGTGGTGTGGGTAATTAGACCTGGTACCCAACGGGTACAGGGGCTTATGTATTTGCCGAGACGATATAGCCATGTTCGTCTGTCTGTGCGTATGAACACCTAGATCTGAGACACTATATGACCTAGAGCTACCAAATTTGGGGACAACACTCCTATAGTGTGCACGCAGATCAAGTTTGTTTTAGAATTTTGCCACGCCCCCTTCCGCCCACGCAAATCGAATAAAACGTAAAGCTAGACTTCATATATAGCTACATACTTCAGAGGCACACATAGTGTGTGCTTATGCTTGGACGTTTTGTGAAAATTTCATGAAGATCGGACCATAAACAAAGCAGTTAATAAGATAAATAATTATCACAAGCTCATGGCAGCTTTAGCGACAATTAATAGCATTAAATGTAACAACAACAAAAACAAGACATTCTGCGAGTAGGCGAGTTCAAGTCTCGGTGCTGACCATTTTTTATTTTACTTTTTTTGTATATATATATTATTAATTAACTGTTTACTATTATTTTATTTACATATATGTATATACTATGTATACATGTACACGCATATGCAGCAATGCAAAAAAAGTAACGCCATTGCTCTCAGTTACCGCCGCTCTCAATATCGATCACTCTTAGAAGAGAGGGGACTTCTAAGAGTGATCGATATTCAGAGAGAATCATTGAAACAACAGAAACTTGCAAAACGGACAATGAGAGGAATGCGAGAATATGTTCTGCATTTGTCAGGTTTCGGCGTCATTTGCAATGGCGCAGGTGGTAGAGCGTTGGCACAGCATTCAGGTGATCCTGAGTTCAAGCCTTGGTCGATTCCTTTTGCTAATTACAAAATATTTGATGTGAAGGTGAATATCTCTTCTTTTTTATATCCTGTGCCCATTAAAAATGGGCAAAAAGGGTATACTACTATACTATAAACTATATATATTCTTGATCAGTATCAATAGCCGAGTCGATTGAGCCATGTGCGTCTGTCTGTCCGTCTGTATGAACGCGTCGATCTCAGCAGTTATAATAGCTAGAGACACCAAATTTGGCATCAAGGTTCCTGTATACCATACGCAGATCAAGTTTATTTTAAATTTTGGATACCTCCCCCCTTCCCCCGCAATTTGAAAAAACTAATAATAGCCATATTTTTCAACGTAGATACTTCTAACTTAACAGGTGCTCGAAGAATATCATATAGAAGCAATGCTGAAAGTTTCATCAAGATCGGTTTATAAATAAGACAGATAATCAGCAATAAAAGTTATTTTTCCATTGAATCGTAGAGCAGCAGGCATCACATGTGTGCGAGCGAGACAGCGAACGACTGTGATACATGCGTCTGCTTACCATGTATGCATATGTGTGCGAGCGAGATAGAGAACTGCGACACAAGTATAAGTAAATTAAGTGTCGTAACACTCAGCTTTTGATTGAATATGTATACATATGTGAAAGCTTGCTGATATAAGCAAATAAAGAATTCATATGCTAAATGAGAGTTTCAAAAGAGTATTCTTCAATAAAAACCGTGCTTCGTTCTTATTTCTATTATAATCAAAATACTTAATTTAGAAAACTGCACAGGGTATTATACTGTCGCGCACGCTCAACTGATCCGCTTGTTTTTTACATGAAAATATGAATGCTGCGTAGACAATTCTTTTCGAGTGGAAAAGCATTGCCCTCAAATTAACATATCGTGCCTTGCCATTAATAATCTTTGTATTATTATATTAATACTTATTGTAATAATATGTTGTATATAACGGCTTAGATATGAAAATCAGGTCTTATACTGTCCAGCACCTCGACTGTAACTTTTTGACTGGTTTTTTATTTACAGAGGTACACCTCTGTGATTCAAAGGTACAAAATTTGAAAAACAATTTGATCTGCATAAATTATACATATTCCTGATTAGTATCAACAGTTGATTGAGCCCGTCTGTCTATCTGTATGCACGCGTCGATCTCAGCAACTATAATAGCTAGAGACAGCATTAAGGTTCCTGTGTACCATACGCAGATCAGGTTTTTTTTTTTTAATTTTTAATACCTGCCCTCCTTCCTCCGCAAAAAAAATAATTATAGCCACATTTCTTAAGAATATCGTATAGGAGAAATGCTGAAAGTTTGATCAAGATCGGTTTATAAATAAGAGAGATAATCAGAAAATAAATAAAAGTAACTTTTCCATTGAATCGTATAATAGAATTGTGGTAATATAAATATAATCATTTATTATACGGTAAGTGGCATTACAGTCTGTAATAAATTTCAAAATTCAAAATAATTACCAATATATGGTATAAGAGGCAAAATAGAAGAATAATAATAATAATGTAAGAAGAGAATAACGATCGACAATTAGAGCATTATCTATTCAGTATACTTATTTGGGTAGTTCTTATTAATTTATGTATGTTGCTATTTTATACCGTATTATTACTTACCTATTGCTTTTGGATCCAACTGATATGGGGGAATTCCGCAATGTGCAGGCGGTGGTGTCGTCAGTGGGTCGCCATTATGACAGAAGAAAGGTGGTAAACCTATTTTATTAGCCTGAAAAAATAAACTATGTTAATTTTTATGAGCATATAAAATCAAATGAAAATGTCTAGAATCGAAAGTACCCGAAAATGAAATGATTTTTAATTTGAAGACATATATAAACAGGTAACCACACTCAAAATATTATCTATCTATTTGTCTATTTCAATTACTTTGAAATAATATTACATCACATGGGGTCATTACACTTAACATTTTACGCGCACAAGCAGTAGCCACAGCTAAGGTTGCCAGTCACTTCATGAAAATGTTTGCAAAAATTAGCAAATTAGAAAAAAAAAAAGTTCCAACTTTATAAAAGATCCATTTTTCCACCAGATTTGACCTTGGGCACAGCGCAACAGTCTATCATATCGACTGACCTCTTTCCAAAGTGGAGAAGTATTTTATATATTACAGCTGGTAAACTATCAATAGCGGGACCACCCTAAAGTTTTGACTACCTGACTTACCTAACTGTTTTGAAGAAAGAATTTGTTAAAATTGTTCAATATATGTTAAATTAGATAAACGTTATTCTTATGAAGGTTTATTTTTTAAGTACATCGCTAATCATATAGGAGTTTTATAATGACACAACTTTTGGGCGTAACACTAAAAGAATTTCATTTTATTTGAATTCTGGGTTAATTTCGCCATTTTCTTTGAGCGGCTTCCTATCACTATCGCTCTCTGAAGGGGGAATATAAAATTAATATATATAAATTTACATACATTTGATCGGTTTTAAACTTGTTTTGAATAAACAAGTATTTGTGTCGATGCTCGAATGATAGGATTTAAAAAAGCCACAAAATCAAAATACGATCAAAACTTTTTTTTTTTTTTTTTTTTTTTTAAGTTCTATACGATATATAAACACGGTTGCCACACTGGTACCTTTTTTCTTTGTTGGTACTTTAACTTTGTGTCAACATTTTTTTTAACATGCAGAAGGAGGCGTGGTTGATCAGTATCAACAGCCGAGTCGAGTGAGGCATGTCCGTCTGTCCGTCCGTTTATATGAACGCGTCGATCTCAGCAACTATAAGAGCTAGAAACACCAAATTTGGCAACAAGGTTTATTTTACATTTTGGATACCTTCCCCCGCAAATCGAAAAAAAACTTATTATAGCCACATTTCTCAACGTAGACACTTATTACTTAACAAATGCGTAAAGAATATTATATAGAAGGAATGCTGAAAGTTTGATTAAGATTGGTTTATAAATAAGTAGCTTGGTGCTATAAGCATGCAAAGAATTCATATGCTAAATGAGAGTTTCAAACATGTAAATGTGTACTTGCTTCTATTATAATCAATAAACTTATTATCAAAATCATATTATTATAGAATCCTATGCATGGGTATTACATTGTCGGCTGCGGTCGACTGTAGCCTTTCCGACTGGTTTTTTTCTAATTTGGTATTTTTTCCTAAGATCTGGATCTGGTTGCAAACATTTTCATGAAGTGTCAACGGTGTATATAAACCGGAAAATAACTTCCTGTGTACAAAAAAAAAAATCAAACTGTAGTGGACAAAACC
Source organism: Drosophila funebris (assembly GCA_018901825.1). Classification (NCBI taxonomy): domain Eukaryota; kingdom Metazoa; phylum Arthropoda; class Insecta; order Diptera; family Drosophilidae; genus Drosophila; species Drosophila funebris. The sequence goes on from JAEIFK010000219.1 coordinate 216,379, forward strand.
TAAATGCTTTGCAATAGACTGGGAAGCCTACATAAATATTATCAATATATCAGGGCAATATATAAGCTATATAGTTTCTAAATGTACATCACAGTTTTTTCATTTAAATGCAATATTTAAAATGCAAAGTACAAACTATTTATAATATTACAAATATCATAATAAATGATTTTTTTTTACACAACTCTGCATACATAACGTTTAGGCTTGCAAATTAAGTGTCGACAAGAATGACATTTGAAGTGACACAACACTCAGATTTTCGGCGAGAGTGTGTACACTAGCAAAAGCTAGCAGCTATGAATTCTAATTTACATATGCTAACGCCATTCTGTATATATGTATGTTTGTACTTATGGATTCACTAGTGCATACACATATATTTATGTCTCTCATGCACATGTCGGCACAGCAATGCGAATCATTGCAAAAAGTTCTAGTCTTTTCTTTCTAGTTTCTTTTCTGAATGTCTTCCTTATTCCTGGACCGATCTTTATGAAACTTTCAAATGTGTTCCAGATCAGTTTCCTTTAAACAACTGTTAAACTAGAAATGTGTACATTCAGAAAAACAGGCTCAATCGTTTTGATCGATTTGCGGGGGAAATCGGTAAGGTATACAGAAATCTTTATGCCAAATTTGGTGTCTAACTCTTATAGTTGCTGAGATCGACGCGTTCTTACCCACAGATAGACGGGCATTCTTTACACAAAGTTAATATAGCCCTGTACAGGGTATAGAAATACGCAAATAAGATATAGTTAAAGTCTTGACCATTTCTTAGATTACTTCCTTGTGAACTTATGTACATAATTCATGATGTGTGTTTTTCTTTATATCTGTATATCTTCATAAATACATTTAGACGTACTATATGTATTTTTTTCATATGTTTGTATATTTCGTATTATCACTGATATTGTTGTCGCCACCGTACTTGCTGTGGCTTGATGAATAAAGCTACAACAACAACATGCAAACGACAAAAACAATAATAATAATAATAACAAGCAACGGCAAGAGCAGTGTGTTCAAAGCAAGCGGCGAGTCAGCGAAACTGAAAATATGTCTTTGATGTAGCCGCCGCTTAACGAATATAAAAAGTGCCGCCAACGCTGTGTTTCCACTGCTTCGAGCGTCGCTGGCTCCTCCGACCCCCTACCGCCGATAACATCACCACCCCATCGCCTCATGGTGCTGTCTAAACGATAAACGTATGTTGCTGATTTGGGTTCAGTTCGATTCGAAAACTGCCTGGTTTTCATATACCCTGTTACCAGTGTAACCAAGTTCTTTGTAAGAGTACACACTTCCAACTTAATCCGTAGTTAAAGAATACCCACTTAAAACACAATAGAAAGTTTCGTAAGGATCGGATTTGGGATAAGAAAGTTATTCAGAAAATAAAATTGAAAGAATAGAACATTTTGCAATGTATCGCTTTACTCTGCCAGTATAAGCGCGAGCGAGACATTAATATGTATGTATATACTTTTTTATAGAGAGCTGTACAGGGTATTATACTGACGCGTGCGCCGGACTGATCCACTTGTTTGCAATACATATTTTATTATAATCGCTATAACCGTAAATAGATATATTTAAACTCAAAATTATTTGTCATTTTATTAAAAAAAAAAAAAAAAAACTGGAGGGGGGGGCCATCAGAAGCTTTTGTCAGGGTGAAAACTTTTCTACACACGACAACTTGAATCTACATATATATATATATAGATATTACAAACCAGTGAACCAATTTTAAATGTCATCTACTTGCAGAAATAATTATGGTTGCAGCCTCTCGCACAACCATTGAGGTGTAGAAAGAAATTGAAAGAGGGAGTTCAAAACATGAAAAGACATTTGCCTAAATGATGCTCTACAAATGAAATTGGACGCCATTGTTTAAAAATGAACTGCAGCGGAAGATTTGGGGTTGTTCTTTGTCTCTCTCATTAAAAGAAACTTCAGCACTCGGCATTTTGGGTGGTTGCTTGTTGCTACTAATACTGGGATGATATGTAGTTGGGGTAGTCAGCGGCGTTTTTTTAGATTGCTTCCTGAGTTCGGAGACCCACGTATGGCTGTTTACATAAGTATGTGTGTGTCTGTCTGTGTGAATGTGTGGGCCTTTGTTTATGTATGCGTCTGTGTGTATGTATGTACCTGCGAGTATGTGAGTCCATAGATTGGTAATGTTTACATACACCGTGAGTCAGAAAGAGACCAAGAAATAGAGAGTTCCTATGAGTGCGAGCATGTGCCTGTGGAAGGTTGTTGGGGAGTGGCTGTGTGTATGCACAAGCCTGAAGACTGAATGTACCACCACCAAAGTACAGCGAATTGATGGCAGTCGGTGGATAGCAGCAGAAACAGTAAAGGCCCAACAGGGGAAGATGGAGCTAAAAGTATTCTTTGGGGGTGGTACTGCAGTGTGCTGTCGACCCTGATTAAAGAGATTTAAATTGAAATACTTTTTATTCAGACAAGAATTTCTATTGGACTATGAATTGAAAATACCGTTTCAAGAACTTCCGTTTTTAATACAGCTTTTCTATTATCTCCTTAAATTATACCGATAAAATTGATTGACTTAAATACATAATTACATAGATTATTTTTACATAAAAATACATTTACATACTTATAGCATCCCAAGTACATTTTAAGATTGAAAGTTAAGTTATGGTATGAGTGTTTCATATGGGAAAATTGGAAAACAAAACAATAAATCACAATTATGTGATTATGTGATACATATACATATGGGCATACATATATGTAAAAATCAACTGCAAAAGTTTTTAATGTTTGACATTTTGCAAATAATAATAATATCCTTGCCTGTTTATAAGAATGTATTTGATTAATTTCTTACGAAAGTTACATTTTAGTAGTATTGTTTTCCAAACAGTTTTTAAAGTTATAAAAAAATTTAGTTGATATTTCTGTCACGGGCAAAACCGAATTCCCCAAACTGATTTCAGGCTTACAATACTACCTTCACATTAGTAACGGTATTTTTATACCCACGTCCTCCAAACACTTTGAATAAAGCACACCGGACCTGTTGATGTTGTAATGTAGCCTTAATGGTTTAGGATGTTTGCTGGCGGTATTGTACTTAACCTTTCTTTGTTATTATTGTCCGAAATAGACCCCTGTCAGGGTTTCCATACAAAAATAATGTTTAGGACATCAAATAAGAAAATAAAATAAAAATCTTGTGGGGTGAAATTACTCAGACGTGTAACAAGGTCTTGTATAGTTTTGTACCTTCTTTCCCTTGTTTCCGAAGGCGTCTGTCGATTCAGTTTGCTCAAATACTATTCTGCGCAAATACAATATCTAGCGGATGAACGCCAAAAAAATTAAGTTGACACTAACTGCAACAGGCGTCAACCTATCAGGTTATTTCTGTAACCTAATATATCAATTTCCAACTTAAGCGCTTCAACAATTTTTGTTAATAGTCTCGCATTCAATGTTTTCTGGATAAGATCAAAGAAGTTTACATGGATTTAAATAAAACACAGTGCAAAAGATATAGATAGAAAGATCTCTAAACATAGGTAATCCTCTAGTAGCATGTTATGTCAAAAATAGAAGCAGTCTGTCATTTTTTATGAACATATTTCATTTCTGATTAGTAGGTTTTTTTCAGGCTAGGATGGACATAATCTCGGCTCAGATATTAAAAAGGGAGATAACAGATCATAGTGATAATGTGACAAACCTCCCTTATTAACCCTCCAAAGGTATTTAAATGTTTTAAAGTTCAGGCAATACTATTTTGTTTGAATGCCTGGTAACATATACCTATTTGTCACCCCTTCATATACTGTACTGTCACCAAATACTGTTAAAGCGTTCTGTTCTAAAACATCCTCCCTCAGGACGACAACCCTCCACTTTTCAAGCACTTCAAATTATCAAGAAATAAAGTTATGTTTGGGCTACCGAATATTAAATACCCTTAAATTATTCCAATAACATTTTAACAAGAATACAAATATTGCTATCCAGTTTAGTTACATGCTTTTATCGACTAAGATTTCAACCATGATCAAGAATACATATAATTTATTAAATTCGAAAGTACCCCTTACACCTATCGCCATAAATTATAATACCGTTTGAAAAAGTATAAGTAAAATATACTACATATATACAGATCAATAGCAGCACAATTGTAATACCCTTTGCTAGAGTATAACAAGTGCAATTTTTTGTATATTGTAATGTATGTAATTGCTGTAGACCGCCCCACAATTTTGTTGGAGATACGCATATTAATAAAAAAAATATGATGACAGAATAGCTCTACCCAACAAAGGATCAAAATTATTATTATTGATAAGGTACTATTATACTATTTGTACGAATGAACATATATTTATAGGTATTCATTTCTATCAAAGAATGAGTCATGATAGATAATTCATATTCAATAAATTGGTGTCTTTTCCGTAACCTGTATAAGGTTAAAATGTAAACATAAAACGAGGATTAGTAATGCTCTCTCACGTGTTGGCGCAGCAAAGCGATTCAGTACAAAAAGTTATATTCTTTTCTTCAATATTTTCTGAATAACTCTCATATTTTTGCATGGATCTTTACGAAAATTTCAAATGTGTTTCAAAAGAGTATTATTTAATCACCTCTTAAGTGAGAGTGTCTACGTTCATTATTATCACTAGGTACATAGGCCCCTTCACGCCAAATTTGGTTTATCTACAATTCCAGTTAGTTTCTGAGATCATACAGACAGACGAATTGTATAGGGTCTGCCACGCCTCCTTCTGCCTGTTACATAATTTTTACACAAAGCTAATATATCCCTGTACAGGGTAGAACAAACTTATCTTGTAATTATTATTACGAATAATAAAAAAAATATAAATACCATAGTTACGGGCAGTCCACCGGGTGCTCCATTAGCATATGAGTATGGTGATACCAAATATCCCATATTAAAAGTGTGGGTGTGGGGCTCAAGCTTATCTGCAAGTAGGTAGAAATCTTATTAATACATAAAGTTTTCTTGTAAATATTTATTTGCTAAGTTATTATTATAAACTAGTAGTTAAGGCTATAGTTGACTAAACTCGACTATGCGACACGTTATACTTATAATACTTATAATAATGCCTGTCCTTAGATTCACAAATACGTATTCGCTCGTAAAAATTCTTATTTAAGTTAGACATAGTGTTTTCTCTTTACATTTGTGCGTTTTTGAAAGTCCAATTGCTGACCAAAAGCAGGAATATTAGCTGTTTATTTATAAATAACTTTCCTTTTTTTGTATTAAAGTGTTAATAATTTGTAATCTTGTCAAATGCAATTGTCAGTGTTCTTTTTTCAGATTCTTTTAAATTTTCAAATCCAGGCTAAAAACGTGCAAAATGTTGGTAAATATTCTGTGGTTCGAGCCATAGACGGGCACGGAACTTTTCCAAAAACCTACGGGCTTCGGGTTAAAAATCTAATCGCAGATTAGACTCTTATTTAAAAAAAAAAAACTGGAGAAAAAAATGATAGAATGTGAAATAGAGAAGGGCCCCACTACATATTTTGCTTAATCTTAACAATTTTAACATTCTGAACAAATGCATTCCACAGGCAATGCATTCGGGCATTAAAATTTGGTTTCAGACTTGGGTCGGTTCTTAAAAAGGAGCCACCTCTAGTTCGAATCATAGAACAGGATTTTGGTGCGGTTTGAGTGGCAACCTTATGCAAATGAACGCAAAATTTAATGTGAGTAATGTGGTCTGGCAGCTCATGCAATATATCTCTGCTGTTTTCATGAACCTTTCTAGATATTATTAATAATATTTAAACTTTTTATTTGGTTCTATAGCAAGACGCAGGAGTGAATCACGTATGTCGAACACAAGCATTCAAATAAACATATGTATGTACATACATATGAATTGAAGTACACGTCACATTGAAGATTTTGTTTGTCATATCATTATATTATTCACAGCTTGTTAGAAAAGCAAACGAAGAAAAAGGCATGCTAAAATACATAAATATACTCAAAATGATGAAACAAGGAGCAATTCACAAACAAGAAATAAACAGACAAAAAATGAACCAACAACAAATTTTAAATCAAAATGCCACGAAGGAGAAGCAAACCGTAAACATGGAAAGAGAATTAACTAACACATACAGCAGAAAAAAGGTACGAAAGGTAGTAAACGGGTAACACAATAATCCAAGTGTTCTTAAAACAACAACAACAATGTCTGGCAGTACCACAGCTAGCGAGAACTTCAAACATCAACAATTCCAACGCCAGCATCAGACCCAACCACGGCGTCAGCACTGGCATCGCATCGGCTGCACGACGAACGAGACCGACCGTCAATTCTACGAAAACTCATTAATTTCCAAGGATACACAATACTAAGGTAGACATACATACTTGGCAATATGTACGTACACTAGGTATACACAAGCACAAAAACCGAACATACAGGCAGACATGTATGTGTATACAAAAAGAGTAAAAAATACCAGCATACATACATATAAACATTCATTTACACAACCATACGCAACCTGCAAAATACATGTATATGGTTAAAAATCCAACTGATCGTCGCACAGTGGGAAATAAAGTTCTATATTCCGGGCAAATTTAAATGAACATAAAATATATATGCACGAAAATTAATAATTTTTACTTAAATGAATGAAATGAATCCGATCGTAAAGATAATTTTGAGAAGATAAAAATACACATATCCACAAAATATATGTATCTACAAACATATTATATGTTCAGAAGGTATAAGATATGAAATGGAGGTAATCCTCAATTTATTGTCCTCAAATATCCAAGCCACAAATTTAGGATCTATTCCCCAGAATGCAAAGATTTATTTATTTATTTATGATCATATGTGCGTATCTGCAATTGAAAAAATCAACTTCAAAATTATATGTACATATGTATGTGCTACCTTATAAAATGTTTCGTGATCTTGCTTCAGTGTTGCTACCAGAGAATTATTATCTTAAAGTTATTTGATTTATGAGCACATAAGTGAATGTAATCACATTAACTACCAATATATGAAAATATTGAGCTCTCTATTAACTCCCTTTGGACCCCTTCTAAAGAGTTGATTTCCTAAGCCCATGGACTGATTGCGTCTCGTTACTTCTTTTTTTTGCTCGAAATGAACGTTGTTCTGCAAAATCTCCTTTCGTGGTCAATGACGTAAAGACAAACGCTCGTTAACTGTTTTGTTATGGGGTTTAAAAGAGAGTGGACGGCGACGGCTTGTTAACAAGTTAAGTTTAGCACAAAGTCAGCCCAGTTGTCTTGAAGGTTACTAACGAATTAGTAAGCATGAATATAATATATTAGCAACCTCCTTTAAACATGTATTTAGTTACATATATATGCATACACTTATTAAACGGATTTTTAAGTAATGAATCGCTCAACTATTACATAGAGCTTTAAAAAAGATTTTGAGACTAATTTTTAATTTTCAATTTAATTTTAATTTAATTTTCATTCGCATACCCGTGAACGCTCTATTTCCAACCTAAGAGCGTATTTAGAGAATTTAATATAATCAAAATAAATATTTACCATTTTATAAAGTCTACAAAAAATGAACAAATTAAAATTAAAATAGTTCTGCGTATCTATAATCAAAATTTTAAACTTCTAGTTCTTATAGGGCTTAATCGGCTGTTACAAAATCGCAATTGGGAACAACAAAAAATAATTGTTTTTAAGTCTTCATGATTTTTCATATTGAATATATTGCGCTTAATTTCATTTACAATAACCGCTTGTAAAGTATACAATATATACATAGTTAACAATACTATACTTTATTCCGATATATGGTAATTTAAAGTTTTGCAAAATATAAAAAAAAAAAAAAAAAAAAAAAACCAGTCGAAAAGGCTACAGTCGACCGCATTCGACAGTATAGTACCCTGTACAGGCTTCTATATTAAGAGTATTTTGATAATAGATACTTTGATTAAAATGAAAGTAAGAACATAACAGGTGTTTAAAGAAAACCCCTTTGAAACTCTCATTTTGCATATGAATTCTTTGCTTGCTTATAGCAGCTAACTTTCACATATTTATACATATTCAATCAAAAGCTGAGTGTTACGACACTTAATTTACTTATGCCTGTGTCGCAGTAGTTCCCTATCTCGCTCGCACAAATATGCACACATGGTAAGCAGACGCATGTGTCACAGTCGTTCGCTGTCTCACTCGCACACATGTGCTGCCTGTTGCTCTACGATTCCGTGGAAAAATAACTTTTATTGCTGATTATCTGTCTTATTTACAAACCGATCTTGATGAAACTTTCAGCGTTCCTTCTACATATCATTCTTAACGCACCTGTTAAGTTAGAAGTGTCTACGTTGAAAAATGTGGCTATTATTCGTTTTTTTCGATTTGCGGGGGAAGGGGGGAGGTATCCAAAATTTAAAATAAACTTGATCTGCGTGTGGTATACAGGAACCTTGATGCCAAATTTGGTGTCTCTAGCTCTTATAGTTGCTGAGATCGACGCGTTCATACAGACGGACAGACGGACGGACAGACGGACGGACGGACGGACAGACAGACGGACATGGCTCAATCGACTCGGCTGTTGATGCTGATCAAGAATATATATACTTTATAGGGTCGAAGATGTCTCCTTCTGCCTGTTACAAAAATTTTTTTCACAAAGTTAATATATCCCTGTACAGGGTATAAAATTTTTTTTATTGATTTCAAAATAGTAAGGTAGGTATGTGATCGGAAGTGCAAATTTTACAAATTAATCAAAATGTTAAACAAAAATTGCAATTCTTATTAGTTGCCGACAATCGCCTGTAAACAGCTATAAAACACATTTTTGCCCATTTTTATTTTTTATTTTGTTCTAGTGTACAGCTTTTGATGTTGATAAATGTTTATAAATTGATATTACTTTTTTTAAATATTCATTAAATCTATTTAATTTGAGCTGCACAATCTTGAGCTGCAGACAAAATTAAAGTCTTGAACACTTGTGCATTTGTATTATTCATATGAGAACATACAACTAAATTTAATGAGAATATGCTTAACTTTATATATATACATGTACATATTTGATATGTATTACACATGCACACATTCCAGACGCGAGACATTTATGTGTGTACATAGTATGATACATACCTACAGAATATTCCAGCATACGTGCATATTTATTTATTTACTCGCTCTTTTTATGAGAACATGCATACATAAATGCTCATACACGAACACATGTACACATAGGCACCAAAATACAGACACGACTACCTAAGCCCCGCTGACGAACAAAAGAAAAAGAAAGCAAAATGTAGCAAACAGAAAACAAGAAATGAAGTAAGTAGCGTGTCGACGAGGCGATCTGCATCACCTTGTTAGCACCATGGAACCGAGGCGAGGCGATGCGTCGAGCCGCTACGCGACGGATGCTAAAGTTAAAACTCAGCGGCAGCAGCCGGTTATTTATCCGACCCACACCAACTACGGCTACGAGTCTGAGCACATGTTATTGTGGCCGTTCTTGCATTGAGTATACTTATAACAAACCTTGATATTGCTTAACTGTAAGATACCATACAACTCTGAGAAATCACAAAACTTATTCGCTGTTTTTTATAAAAATATATTAACACGCATAATACTAACGACTTCTAAGGATATTTCACTAGCTATATACTAGAAATGTATTGAATAGTTTAAAAACGATGATTTTCACTCACATGAACAGTTTTATATATAGAAAACAATACAACATTAATATATACTTACTAAAAACGGGACTGTGGTCCGGCCTAGTCACTGTCTTGGTACCCTTTTCCTGTGGAAATTAAATGAAAACATAGTTGTATTATTTGGGTTGTTGGTACATAATGAAATTTTATTTACATATAATAAGATCAAACTTCAAGAATCCCAGATATTAATTAATAATTAATATTTTTTTTTTTTTTTTTTTTTAAGAATGATTATTAGCTTTGTTAGAATCTTGATAAAAATAACTTTATGTCATAAGAACGTCTAAATTTTCAATTTGTAATTGTATGTATGAATTACTGAAGTTCGATTTGTTTTCTTGTAGTTCACATACCTCACTTTCAGTTAAATCAATTAAGCTTGATTTTTCTTCGACTAAAAGGTTCTCGGATGATATTTTCTCATCTTCACGATCGCCTTCATCCTTAAATATCTTGACTTCGTCCGTGCTGCCTAAATCATCTCCAGATGACCCATGACGCGTGTGTGTATGCGGCATGGTTCAATTCTTCCGGATATTAGCACTATATGAGCGTTACCTAAGTTATTTAAATATCGCCGTGCTTATGCTAAATGGATAATACATCACTTCGTATAACCCCATTTGTATATCCTGGAAGACTGATTTTCTATCCATGTCGCTCCGAGTATCCAAAATGAAAGGTCAATTTTCCGCTTCGCGACTGTAATTTAGAAAATAAACACATTACCTTTATATACACATAAATTCATATATACAGTCGATTTATTATCCCACACTTCAAGAAGAAACATAAGAGCATCGACTATAAGATACCCTAAGCCCAGGCCCTTAAATATCTTGCTCAAACAAACATAGATATAAAAGTACATTAAAACACACGCCTACAAAAACGGCGCAAGCCATGTAAGTTGTACGTTCTCTTCTTCAAACTTAGGCCCGATGTTATGGGAAATTTAAAATTAAATTTTGAACACTTTTAATGGGACTGACTATAAAAATATGAGATACCATATGTTAATATCTTCAGATAACCTTGATCGATTGCCCGTATAGCAGTTGTAATATATATGTATCCGATTGAAAAGTTCCGACTTATACATATATAATTTGTAGAAAAATACGGACCAAGTTTCATCGAAATTGCTTTTAAACTGGGAGACTAGTTTGCATAGCAGCAGGAACATGGCTATATCGACTCAACTCGTCGTCCTGAACAAGAATATATATATATGTACGTGCGGGTGTCTACGTGTAGATTCTCAAGCTATTCGCAACAATAGAATTTAGACAAATCAATAAATAATATTAACCAAAAAGTGATTGAGTATTTGTCAATTCTTACTTCGGTTGTATATATTTTACATATGTATGTAGGCGATGCATGATCGTGATCGTGTTGATCAAAATGATGGTAACTTTATAAATTAAGTTTATTATAGGGTCGGAGATGACATTATACCCTTAAAATTTCACAATGAATTAATTAATTTTTCAATGAAATGCTAAACATGGAAAAGTACAACAAATATTTAGTAAATTCGACCTGTCAAACTAGTGTTTTCTACTAATATTTCTCTGGAATTTAAGCATCTATACAGGAAGGAATATAACTTTTCTCACACTCAGGTAAAATAATATTCATCGAAATGTCCTACTGTCATTTTCATAAAAATAGTAAACAATGTCTTTGGCTCGCTCGGCCGATCGAGAGTCGACTTCCTAGAACATGCATCGATGTCAATGCTTTGTGTACGTGTATTGGTGTCAGTCGTACCACCGTCACTGTCTCTTTCGAAGAGACGAAATACATATGCTGAAAGCGAAAGAACGAAATGCACACATACAATCATGTGTATGTATTGTCACACATACACATATTTGTTTAAGCATGGCTGTCTATATGAAGTTTGAAAGTCGCGCTGTCCATCTATGAACATGTATTCACCTGGCGAGACGCGGTTCTCGAAACAGATTGTGATTATATGTACTCACAGTAGGGAATAACGCTAACTATTAGTTCAAGGTAACAAGCGAACCCAAAACCACGACAACAACAACCTAACAGCCCTGGTGGCACAAAACTAATGACAACGAGTTTCTATTTAGAGACATGATTGTAGGATATCAACAGGTAGAAAAAGAAACGAGCGAAAGAAAAAATGTAAAAATAAAGAGAATACGAAAAATATTTCGTGTTTTCAGCTAATATGTGTAGGTACATATAAGTATTAATATTTTAGTGTTCAAGATGAAATGATACATACACACAAATATATAAATATATTATATACAATAGATTTATAGTAAGTTTACACATTGCCATTTAACTTACCGATTTTTTATTGTTTTTTTTATTTTGAAAAAAAAAAAAAAAATCGCGCGACGTTAAACAAAATAAAATTTTAATTCTCCGACGGCAAAACAGGTAGCACGCGTGTTTTGCCTTTTTGCTTAGGTTTAAGGTGTAAGCACAGGCAAAAAGAATTAAATATGTGACAATTCACATAAATAAATTGGCACTCATTTGATAATACTTCTTTTACGTATTTGTATCCACTCCAAAACACACACTCTTGAATATGTACTTGCATGTGTATATGCACAAGTACATATGTATGTCACAAAAATGCACATATGTATTATATTAAAATATTTACAAAATGATTACATTCTTATAAGAATATATTAATATTTAATGATTTATGCTTTTATCCAAAACATTTGTTTTTTTATTTTCACTTGATAAACTTTTTTATTTGGAACTTTTTCTCGTTACACGCACATGCCACCACTACACATTCATATACACAAGCGAATGCTTGACGATGACGATCCCGATCGCAATCGCATGTGCACACATGTGCACACTTGTACACATGTGAATGGATACAATCATATGTAAGCATGTATATATATATTTACTTATCTACATATGTATACCAATACATAAATATGCGTCAGTAGTATATACATATTTATCTATATTGATTTTATTGAAACATACAAATAAACGCGATCTTTTTAAATGTGATACTTTTTATATGTTGCACGTATAAAATGTGAATTTTAGAACTTGTTAAATCTAATATTATCTTTCATTCTAATGCAATTTTAAATTCGGTAATTTAAATATAAAATTCGCTTCAATATCATTCAACCGCTCTCCAAACCTCGCGCAATAAAAACTGAAATATTAACAGACCTACGATACTTTGGTAGCTGAAATCTGTTATTAGCAGAAGCCATTGTACACATAGTTCACAACAGCAATGTTATAATAACGAGCAATGTTGCTCTACTGTAAGCAATAGGTACTCGCTACAAAAACAGCTGATATATTTGTAATCATATATCGATATATCTTATCAAAAGAGAACATTGAAAAGTTTGCATCGTAAATTTTGACATCGAATAATATTGAAAGGCATTGTATTAAAAAAAACAAAGTATCGATATTCCGATGATGTTTTTGAAATCATTTATCCTTTAAGCATTTTCGCTGTTTTTCGATATATGTTTAACAATTATTTTTGTCAGATATGCGTAAGCATTAAATTCTCAAATAAAAAATTATTTCCACATCTCATGTTTAGTATATATATAATATAATGAGAATTATATCATTATATGCGATACTTTAGAACAGTCGAGCACAAGCAATTTTTAACACAGTGACGAGAATTATGAAAATGAGGGTAGCTTGAATCCGTACAACAGCACCAGTAACGAAAACAGTGTGATGCTCGTCTTTTTCAAAGGTAGAAGAATAAAAAGCGCACTACCGAAGAGAAAAGGGTACAATTTTTTGGTACTAAAGTGCCAAGTGTGGCAACAGTGGCTATAGATTTGAAATAGCTACAGGCACCGATTCAGACGTAAATGTAGTGTTGCCACTTCACTTTTGCAAACCAGATCTTTGAAAAAAGTAGGCACTAAATAGATGATAATTATACCCAGTATAGGGCTATATTAGCTTTGGCAAAAAGTATGCAACAGGCAGAAGGAGGCGTGGCAGACCCTATGACGTATACAGTATGTCAAGAAACTCTTTACACACTGAAAAAAAAATCATTTTTTTAACTTTAAATACAAAAACATAGACTTCTAATGATTATAACGTATTTATTTTAATGCTTAACGATAAATTAATTTGTTTTAAGTTAGTACGTAAAAGAAAAATAACATAACTATAAATTTTTAACAAAATAATCAACTAATTCTAAGTTTACACATTTTTGACACTGTCAAGAAATTGTTTACACATTTTTGACACTGTCAAGAAATTGTTTACACATTTGCTCAAATTCTGCTTCATTCTCATTTCTAAGAATAACGGTGCCTAACCGTAGTCTATGCTTTGTCGTTTAGCAGTGCAGCGATATTTCTGCATATGATTCGATGAAGTTGGCAGTGAAATTTTGCGCAGAGTTTACCTAAAATTTGATTTTAATTAATATTCAAAATGCCTGGCAAGAGATTAAGTTTTGATACAGTCCAATTGATTTTCTACAATCACCAGATGGGCAAATCTGTTGCAGAATTGGTTGATATATTTTCAGTATCAAGGAAAACCATTTACAACGTACTAAATCGCGCTAATTACGAAGGCAGGCTTGAAGTTAAGGGTCGAGGTGGCCGTAAAATAAAAATTAATAAGCGCGCAGACCGCCTAATCATGCGAAAAGTTGACCATAATCCGCAAATATCGGTAAGAACTCTTGCCAAGGAGCTTAAGGAAGAATGTGACTTGGTTGTATCACATGAAACAGTGCGCCAAGTCATACTCCGCCATAAGTACTCTTCAAGAGTTGCACGGAAGAAGCCGCTGCTTTCGATAGTTAACATTGAAAAGCGCCTAATTTTTGCTGGGAGAATGATCAATCACCCGGCAGAATATTGGGATGACGTCATATTTTGTGATGAAACCAAAATTATGATGTACTACAACGATGGTCCAACTAGGGTATGGCGCAAGGCATTAACAGCTCTAGAAAACCGTCACATCATTCCAACTGTTAAATTTGGAAAACTTTCAGTTATGGTTTGGGGGTGCATCTCTAGTCGAGGAGTCGGTGACCTTGCATTTATAGAGAACACTATGAATGCGGCGCAGTACCTCCAAATTTTGAAGACTAATTTGAAGAGCAGTGCCGAGAAATTTGGCTTTATTAACAACAATAAGCTAAATTTCAAATTTTATCAGGATAACGACCCGAAGCATAAGGAGCTTAATGTGAGGACTTGGCTTCTGTATAACTGCGGCCAAGTCATTAATACACCACCGCAAAGCCCCGATCTCAATCCTATTGAGAATTTGTGGGTCTATTTAAAGAAAGTAGGAAAAAGGGAGCGCTAAAAAATGTAATATTAGAAGAGTGGCAGAAGATTCCCCTTGAATATGACCTGCCAAAATTGATCCATTCGATGAAAAAACGCCTTCAGCATGTTAATAATGCAAAGGGGGGTCATACTAAATATTAAAATTACTAATATAGTTATAATTAGCTTTTAATTTTGAATTAATACGAAGAAAGTACTACTTTGTGTAAACAGTTTCTTGACAGTGTCAAAAATGTGTAAACTTAGAATTAGTTGATTATTTAGTTAAATATTTATCGTTTTGTTATTTTTTTTTTTACGTATTAACTTAATACATATTAATTATAGGATAGCCATTACCAAAAATTAGTTATCTTAAAGAAAAGACTCTGTTTTTCGCATTTAAAGTTAAAAAAAGTAGTTTTTTTTCAGTGTGTAAAGAGTTTCTTGACATACTGTATATATTGTTGATCACTATCAACAGTCGAGTCGATTGCGCGTCGACCTCAACAACCAGACACCAAATTTGGCTTAAAGGTTCTTGTATATCAATTACTGATCCAGTTTAACTGATTGAAGTAAAAAATCGTAGTTCACGTGTCATACAAGCAGTCTGTAAAACTCTTGCGGAGTTATACGAACAAAGTTCGCTCCCTCCATCTTAACGTTTGCACGCCAGACGTTTCATTAGATGTGTATTTTGATCTTTTTAACTTATGGTTATGTGTACTTTGTTAATAAAAATAAATGAATTTTATTTACGAGAAAGTTTAAGCTAATCATTTATTTATTATTATAATGATACACTTTTATAAATATGAGTTTATTACATTAACACATACATCAAGCGGGACTTCTTCGCATAACATGAAGTACATATTTTCCACATGACGAACTTTGCCTACAAAATAGAAAGACAGTTATAAGATCGGTCTTTTTTTTTTATTTTTTAATATAGGCTCATATTTATCAGTTCTACTATCTTTGCATAAACCGTTTACATGGCTACTTCAAAGTATATTTTTGTTCATCATTTATAGCGATATTATTCAGTTTACTTGTAAAATTAATTTGTAAAATTAACTAACCTTTCATAGAATATTCCATGGGGAGCCATTTGCCTATAAAAAAATATTAAAAACAGAAAATTTGATATCCTTGCAGGCTGCAGTTATATAATAGATATAATAGACAGATTTTAACCAATTTGGTCAGAATATATAGGACAATACCAACTGTGCAGGGCGTGAGATTGGTTAGCATATCCTAAAAAACAAATTGGTTTATTTCTCCGAAATTATATGTTAGCTCGATCCAGCTAGCTTCGACATAGCTCGACGTCCTGATTAAGAATTTATAAATTATAATAACCTCTGCACGGGTATAATGATGAACACAAAGATTATCATTATACATATTTAATATTTTAAAAATTTAATTTTTTGTCTATATTAAGAAAATGTTGTGTACATTGATTTATTGTTCAAATGATGGGGAATACGTAGATATTTCTTCCATTAGATGCAAAGTCTGATAAATTGTATTTAATTGTATGTGCTAACGAACCTTTGTATGGTGTGAAACTGTACAGTCAAAAATCAACTAGATCGGCGGCAAATTGAAATATGTTCTGAAAAGAGTTTTTAAAAATATATTATTAATTTTCGGCCATAACTTTACGTCGGAATCAATCAAAATTAAATTATATCAGCAATTTATTATTAATGCGTTGGTTTAGGAACAGTTCTCTTCATGGTTTATCGAAGCGAGCTGGGTAAGTTTGTCATCACATTCATCTAAAGTTGTTTGTTTTATTTTCTACTTATATAATTAACAGGTAACTAACCTTATCATACAATATTTCACGGCATCATTTTGGAACCTATGAAAATAAAATAAAAATTAAAACTATGTTTCCAATTTTACATGCGCGGTAATTACATTACCAATTTTTAAAAATTAATCGTTATCAGAAAATTGGATTTTCATTTATTTTTCAAATGATGGGGAATCCGTGGATATTTCATCAATTATTCTGGATCGCAAAGTCTGATAATTTGTATTTAATTGTATGTGCTAACGAACCTTTGTATGGTGTGAAACTGTACAGTCAAAAATCAACTTAAACGGCGCCAAATTGAAATATGTTCTGGAAAGAAGAGTTTTTAAAAATATATTATTAATTTTCGGCCATAACTTTACGTCGGAATCAATCAAAATTAAATTATATCAGCAATTTATTATTAATGCGTTGGTTTAGGAACAGTTCTCTTCATGGTTTATCGAAGCGAGCTGGGTAAGTTTGTCATCACATTCATCTAAAGTTGTTTGTTTTATTTTCTACTTATATAATTAACAGGTAACTAACCTTATCATACAATATTTCACGGCATCATATTGGAACCTATGAAAATAAAATAAAAATTAAAACTATGTTTCCAATTTTACATGCGCGGTAATTACATTACCAATTTTTAAAAATTAATCGTTATCAGAAAATTGGATTTTCATTTATTTTTCAAATGATGGGGAATCCGTGGATATTTCATCAATTATTCTGGATCGCAAAGTCTGATAATTTGTATTTAATTGTATGTGCTAACGAACCTTTGTATGGTGTGAAACTGTACAGTCAAAAATCAACTAGATCGGCGGCAAATTGAAATATGTTCTGAAAAGAGTTTTTAAAAATATATTATTAATTTTCGGCCATAACTTTACGTCGGAATCAATCAAAATTAAATTATATCAGCAATTTATTATTAATGCGTTGGTTTAGGAACAGTTCTCTTCATGGTTTATCGAAGCGAGCTGGGTAAGTTTGTCATCACATTCATCTAAAGTTGTTTGTTTTATTTTCTACTTATATAATTAAGAGGTAACTAACCTTATCATACAATATTTCACGGCATCATATTGGAACCTATGAAAATAAAATAAAAATTAAAACTATGTTTCCAATTTTACATGCGCGGTAATTACATTACCAATTTTTAAAAATTAATCGTTATCAGAAAATTGGATTTTCATTTATTTTTCAAATGATGGGGAATCCGTGGATATTTCATCAATTATTCTGGATCGCAAAGTCTGATAATTTGTATTTAATTGTATGTGCTAACGAACCTTTGTATGGTGTGAAACTGTACAGTCAAAAATCAACTTAAACGGCGTCAAATTGAAATATGTTCTGGAAAGAAGAGTTTTTAAAAATATATTATTAATTTTCGGCCATAACTTTACGTCGGAATCAATCAAAATTAAATTATATCAGCAATTTATTATTAATGCGTTGGTTTAGGAACAGTTCTCTTCATGGTTTATCGAAGCGAGCTGGGTAAGTTTGTCATCACATTCATCTAAAGTTGTTTGTTTTATTTTCTACTTATATAATTAACAGGTAACTAACCTTATCATACAATATTTCACGGCATCATATTGGAACCTATGAAAATAAAATAAAAATTAAAACTATGTTTCCAATTTTACATGCGCGGTAATTACATTACCAATTTTTAAAAATTAATCGTTATCAGAAAATTGGATTTTCATTTATTTTTCAAATGATGGGGAATCCGTGGATATTTCATCAATTATTCTGGATCGCAAAGTCTGATAATTTGTATTTAATTGTATGTGCTAACGAACCTTTGTATGGTGTGAAACTGTACAGTCAAAAATCAACTTAAACGGCGCCAAATTGAAATATGTTCTGGAAAGAAGAGTTTTTAAAAATATATTATTAATTTTCGGCCATAACTTTACGTCGGAATCAATCAAAATTAAATTATATCAGCAATTTATTATTAATGCGTTGGTTTAGGAACAGTTCTCTTCATGGTTTATCGAAGCGAGCTGGGTAAGTTTGTCATCACATTCATCTAAAGTTGTTTGTTTTATTTTCTACTTATATAATTAAGAGGTAACTAACCTTATCATACAATATTTCACGGCATCATATTGGAACCTATGAAAATAAAATAAAAATTAAAACTATGTTTCCAATTTTACATGCGCGGTAATTACATTACCAATTTTTAAAAATTAATCGTTATCAGAAAATTGGATTTTCATTTATTTTTCAAATGATGGGGAATCCGTGGATATTTCATCAATTATTCTGGATCGCAAAGTCTGATAATTTGTATTTAATTGTATGTGCTAACGAACCTTTGTATGGTGTGAAACTGTACAGTCAAAAATCAACTTAAACGGCGCCAAATTGAAATATGTTCTGGAAAGAAGAGTTTTTAAAAATATATTATTAATTTTCGGCCATAACTTTACGTCGGAATCAATCAAAATTAAATTATATCAGCAATTTATTATTAATGCGTTGGTTTAGGAACAGTTCTCTTCATGGTTTATCGAAGCGAGCTGGGTAAGTTTGTCATCACATTCATCTAAAGTTGTTTGTTTTATTTTCTACTTATATAATTAAGAGGTAACTAACCTTATCATACAATATTTCACGGCATCATATTGGAACCTATGAAAATAAAATAAAAATTAAAACTATGTTTCCAATTTTACATGCGCGGTAATTACATTACCAATTTTTAAAAATTAATCGTTATCAGAAAATTGGATTTTCATTTATTTTTCAAATGATGGGGAATCCGTGGATATTTCATCAATTATTCTGGATCGCAAAGTCTGATAATTTGTATTTAATTGTATGTGCTAACGAACCTTTGTATGGTGTGAAACTGTACAGTCAAAAATCAACTTAAACGGCGCCAAATTGAAATATGTTCTGGAAAGAAGAGTTTTTAAAAATATATTATTAATTTTCGGCCATAAATTTACATCGGAATCAATCAAAATTAAATTATATCAGCAATTTATTATTAATGCGTTGGTTTAGGAACAGTTCTCTTCATGGTTTATCGAAGCGAGCTGGGTAAGTTTGTCATCACATTCATCTAAAGTTGTTTATTTTATTTTGGATTCAATTAATCAAGAAGTAACTAACCTTTGCTTAGAATATTCCGCAGCATCAGATTGGGATCTACGATAATAAAAGAAAAATTAAATTGATGTTTCCAATTGTATATGTGTGGTTATTATATTGAAATATTTGTTGAGATCATTCGAATATCTATCTTAAAATCAAAAATCTGGATTTTCATTTATTATCTGATAATAAGTTTTTAATTGTATGCAGCAACGAACTTTTGTATGGTGTGGATGTGTGTAATCAAAATCAACTTAATTATTGCCTAAGTATTTTCATCTTAAAATGTATTAAATCAACAAATGTCAAATAAATTAGATTATATTTAGTCGAAATAAAATTTTTATATTCGGACAGTAAAAACTGTTTTGACAATAATTAATCCGCAGTTTTATATCAATCAAACCGCTTATTAATTATGAAATGATTTCCCTACTAACCTGTGCTTTGCATATTGAATGTCCCAAGGATACAAATTGGCAAGTAATTCATCTGAAATGAAAGTATTACAGCTATTAATATTTTTTTTGAAATATTTCAACAATAAACTTTTTATTTAGTAAAATCAGTTCAACAGGTGAAAGGTTTCATCAAAATAAAATGCTTCAAGAGTAGCAAATAAAAAGGTCATCATCTTAATTTTTTTTAATAATAATATACTACATGTGAACGTGTAAGCTTACCATTTGTTATTTGTAAGTTGATTCTGCTTGTCCGAGGATAGTCACATCTGAAACAATGTTAACGCAAAGCCTATAGTTAATATTTAACCCGGAATACAATTGAAAAAAAAAAAAACAAAAACAAATTCAGTTGCAATGGTGAAGAATTTCATCATTTACAAATATTTCAAGAGTAGCAAATAAATGGTCATCATTGTTATTTATAAAGTCCTAAAATATTCAGATATTTTACCTGAAATTTTATATATGAACACCCAAAGTAATTAAAAGTGAACAAGCTTCAGATCTCCTGAGTTCGGACCAATCTGCAATAATTGAAATCCGTTAATATATATATATTTATTTTTTGTTTAAAGGACAAATTTATTATACTTTATGTTCAGCTTGCAAAAAGTTTTCATCAATTAATTGACAGAGACGAAAAATAAAACATCATAACATATGAAAATTTGTATATACAAATTTAAAGTATATTTACTAACCTTTTTTGGCACTGCAAGCTATAAGGTAAACGAGAGGCTGCAAAGAGAGAAATACCAATAACCCAAACCCGCCAGAGATTGGATAATTTTTTTTTTTTTATTTATTTATTTAATGGTTATATTGTAAGACATAGTCTCTGAATGCAATTGTAAATTACAGAGGCACCCATTCTTTGTCGCAATTTAAACGGCCTCCTGTACAGGCGGCTCATAACCCTCTGGGCGATCAATGACAGCTCCCTCGGCGGAAACAACGGCCTCAGTAGTCTTTCCACCACCATCACCGTGAAGCTCCAAAAGCTTGGACACATCGAAACGGGGCTTCTTGAGTACCTTGACCTTGCGAATGTATACATCATGCAACGGATAGATACGCTGACAGCTCTTCTCAATATCTTTAGCAATAGAGTCAAGTGCTAGTTTGTTGACGAGTTGCTTAAGGTCAGCACTGCTGACTTCATTGGTGATGATGTCGGTCATGCGTCCACGAATCTTGCGGACCTGCGATTGCTGGGCATAGCATGTTTTACGCTGTGATTGCTGGTCCTTGGAGGTGAAACCAATGCAAAACACGCGTAAGAGGTATCCATCGACGGTCTTGGCCTCAACGATGGCCTCAATGAGAGTTTGCCATTTCTTTACCATCGATCTGTTTTCAAGAGCAATTATATGTTCCTTTATAAACTCTCACATATACATATTTATGTTGGTAAATAAGATTAAAAGTACGTCGATGCCCACAAAAAACGAATGTAAGAAATATTAAAAGAAACTAACCTGTACTTGTCTGTAGTTAAATCCATGCCGTGGAAATTGCAAAGCACATTGCGATCCTGAACATCTTCGGCAATGAGCCGGAACTTGCGAAAAGATCTCTCGGGATCTATATCTTTTTGCAAGTCAGCCAGCGACACCTCAAAAACGCGACCTTTCAAATAGTCGGAAGCAATTTTTTGACCCTGGGTGCGGTTGACGAGGGTTTTACCAATCTGCCTGGTTTGAAACATGTTTGGAGCCTTAACATCGTACCAATCCTTTCGAGAGAATGGATCCACTACCTTCTTCTTGCCACCTTTCTTTCCACCTTTCGAGAGACCCTTATTTTTACCGACCGCCATGGTAAACGCTTAAACCGGAAAAGGTCGAATCACGTTGAATGAACTGTCAAAACAAGGAAACTACAACAGAGTTGATAAATTTATATCGATGTCAAAAGGCTGACTTACACCATACGATAGTGTGATGGTAATTCTACAATAATATAATGTGGAACGATAGAAAATAACTGATATTTGTATATACATCAAAGAATGAGAAATAAATAAAAGACATAATTATAACATGTCGTTATGTTATTAATAAGTTATCTAAAACCCAATGCAATAGAAGATATAAAAAGAGCTTAACAGAAACCTGGGTTCATTTTTCAAAGATAATATTCTGAATTAACTACTCTGCTATAGATATAAATGTTTTATTATTTATGAAATTAAATTTAAGTATTTGAACAATTTTAAATGATTTATAATTATGATTTACAGAAGTGTAATATGTATTCTTTAGTTCATTGGTATTTTCGTTCCATTCCATTTGTCTTATCGATGAGATTTTGTTGTACAAATACATGCCTTATCGAATGATAACATAAGCATTTTGCAACTGACAGGATCTGGTCACATTATCAGTTATTCATCGCATCCATTTTTGTTCTGCTTGATTCTCTTTAAATTATTTTCACAGATTAAGATTTTACTATTGATATCAAAGACAATTCGTTTTTCACTAATCAGCCATATCTGAATATTTTTGTTATAGTATGTGTAACTACAAAAAAATGCATCTTAAGTATTATTTCCAAAAGTGAAAAATATTGTTCAATCTGAAATACTTGATATGGATTTGACGGACATTAATCCTTACAAAAACAATTCAATATAAATTCTTCGTGATTGGACATAATTGTAATTCTTGATTTTTGCACGTAATGTTACTTACTTTTCGTCTAAAACTGCAATATATGCGTATTAATTAATATATGTACTTTTGGTGAATTTACATTGTACAAATTTATGGGTAACAAAATACTCAAACCTATAGCGGTATTGGTCAAATTAATATTTAAAATTAGCTCGGCTCCTCAGTACACAGTTACGCTCAGGAACAGGAATTCAGAACATATGCAAATTTTTGATAAACAAGAATAGTTGTATGCACAAAATATGGCATATTAGACATTAAATGCGATGTGCAACTAAAACACCTAAAAATAGTAATGGATCCAAGTAATTTTGCGTATGAACATTATGGAATACTGGTTCAAAATGATGAGGATGAAATTTCCAAGCCGGATGATCTTCGCACTATAAACGTACAGAATCTAAATGACGGTAAGCTAGATTTTCTACTTAGATATACACAGGTTATAAATCTGTTCGCTTTAAATAGCGGATCGTATATTTCGATCAGAATAGTATGTTTTTGTAGTTCAATTTGTTTTTTATTTGAAATCATGTTCAATAGTTTGTGCTGGAATAATTGATTTCATATAGCATTTAGCATGAGCTTGCATAAGAATTATGGCATTGTTTATGTTTTCATGTATCTAATTAGTTTTGTGTCCAGACGGCATTGCTCAAAGCACTGACATTCTTCTTGGCTCACATGATAAGCAGTTCGGTCCTTATGCTCAATCGGAATCACATAACAGCATCAGCAGTTATGATGGCAAATCACTATTGAAGGCTGCTAAAAATGTTTGCTCATCCTCAACAAAAGAGTAAGTTCTCTGGCGATCACATTTATCTTTAATCTTATTGGTATTTACAACTCAAACAGGCAAAGGAAATCGAGCGTCAGTAACTTACAAATGCAAAACAGCGATATTCTGTTGACGGTTAATAGTACAAAGGCCCAGGACGCTCTGCCACAAGACTTGATGAATTACATGCAGCAGTTGCGACAACAAGAAAGTAGTGAAGATCGAAATAGAGTTTCTGAAACAATGGATAGGAAAAATATAGCTTCGATACAGGCGGCTAATGGAAAGTCTAGGCGCTGGGAACAGAAATTGGTACAAATCAAGACAATGGAAGGAGAGTTTAGTGTTACTATGTGGGCATCTGGGACGTCGGATGACGAATATTCAAGTTTGAATGATAATGAAAATGCTTCAAACGTTGTTTCTGCATTGGTCATGTCACCCTCCCAAAAAATAAGCGACGAACACATTCAAGAAAAAAAGGAGACAGTATTACACCATCATTTGTTTTTCCAACAGCAACAAGAACAATTTTTACAGCTTCATCAGCAGGCGATTGTTCCATTAACTGGAACAGCAGTAACAGTAGCAACAGCAGACAAAAGTAACAACCGTAACCTTAAAGGAAACTTAAATTGCGAATCGCATTCTCATAGGTACGCAGTAACTGTTCCCACTATAGATAAGAAAGCATTGAAGCAAAAGGATAATGATTGCGAAATATCGTCAGAAACGTCGGTTTCAGGATCAGTGCCATATGGTTTAAGTGTTGATGTCGTTCGTCAAGGTAGGCTGGCGTACATATATAGTAATAATATATATTATATATTTTAATAATAATTTCAACTTCATCAGCTGAAACTATTGCAACTGATACAGACACATCAGACTTTACTCAATATGTCAACGATAAGAAGATTGCCTGTCCCCATAAGGGTTGTCATAAATACTTTCGAGATTCATCTGCAATGCGCAAACACTTACATACGCACGGTCCTCGCGTTCATGTCTGTGCAGAGTGTGGGAAAGCATTTGTTGAGAGCTCAAAGCTGAAAAGGCATCAGTTAGTTCACACTGGAGAGAAACCGTTTCAATGTACCTTTGAAGGCTGCGGGAAACGTTTTTCGTTAGACTTTAATTTAAGGTAAAAACTTTTTTCTTTCTACATTATATGTAAATAAATATTATATCTTTGTGAACGCAGAACGCACGTGAGAATTCACACTGGAGACAGGCCATTCGTTTGCCCCTTCGATGCTTGCAACAAAAAATTCGCCCAGTCTACAAACTTAAAATCACATATATTAACCCATGCTAAAGCCAAGTAAGTTAAAATTTTTGGTACGAAAAAGAATCGTCAGTGTAGCTGCAATTTTAACCTTTGCTTTCAGACGAAACACAAGCAACCCACGCTTTGCCACTTGCCCCAATACGAACGAACCTCTTAGTCCCAATGGAGAAAGTTCTACAAATTCAATTAAAGTCGAATTGCGTGATACTATGTCAGTCAACCATGCCTCTTTTGTAATGTATGCTGACTAAAATGTTAGTATATTTAAATTACTCAATTAGTAGTTAAGTAGTTAAGTCTATAATAAGCTCGTATTATAATAAGATGAAGAAACATAGCATGTATATATTATGTATGTACATATATAAGGAATGAAAAAGAGACTTATTCCCTCAATAAGATTGTCATTAAAATGGAACCCATATTTATACGAGGGTTGCTATTTATGTGTCCGCTGCAGTAATTTCAGGTACTGGCAGGTTCTTTCAGATATTTAATACATGTCGTCGAGAATCGCTGAGAAAATTTCCCTATATTCTAAGCATAAGCACGCCCTCCCACGCCCGAAATACAATAAGACGCTTTTAACACACATGATAATTATCGTAGCCACGATCGGATAATAATAATATATAATATTTAATAATTGGTTTTAATTCTTGATACGTAGGAAACACGGCTTTAATTGACTTCAGGATAGGTAAACATTGTTAAAATAGACAAATTCTCATACGCGATTACATTTGACGGTAATGATTATTATATTTGTTGACAAATTGTTTTTATAGACCATTAATTGTGTTTAATTTTAATGTACTAGTATTGCGACTCAAATTAGTCTTTTCTAAAGTTTTACTATTGACCCAAGTGTTGTCCAATGGATTGTCCACTCTTCCAAAATCGCAATTGATTGTTGAATTTTTATTAGGCATGGCCGGTTGAAACTCATTTATTGGCAACGGAGTATTTTTACGTAATATAAAATCTAGAGCCATCAATTAATAACAATAAATTAGTTTGAGCATAAAAGATTTTTAATATTTACTTGCCACGACTATAAACTTGGGATCGTTTGTTCCGTTGTAGATTTTGATCAGTGATTTTGCGAATGGGCCGGAAGTAATTCTTTAGTATGTTGACTTTATACATTTCAGGCGATTCGTTTATGTTGAGCTATAATATAAATTACGGGAAAATGAATATAGTGGTTATCGCATTTATTCTTATTTCATCCATGGACAATAATACAATTATGCGTCACTTTTCCAAAAAATTATTTTTTTTTATTTTAGATGTGTTAACTTACATCATTATCTTCAGAGTCGGTGGAGCTTATTTCTTTATCACATTTTGCTTTTGCTTCCAATTCCTTGTTTTCTATGCTGACTGCATTTTGAAAAGCTGATCTAAGATTGGTAGGAGGTAATTTGAATGTGTTTTCTATTGTGCTTGGTAAGTTCCATGTTTTTGAGTCATCATTCCATTTAGAGTTTTCCAAAATCTCTTCAGGATTCCTAAAGTGTACAAGTTCATATTCTTTAGTAGTAGCAGAGCACATATACCAACAAACTGGTGTAATAACCTATTACCACTATTAAGTTTGTTAAGATCTTTCTCCGTTTTTACACATTTCTATACCCTGTACAGGGATATACATTATTAACTTTGTGCAAAAAGTGTGGAACAGGAAGAAGGTGGCATCTCCGACCCTATAAAGTATATATATTCTTGATCAGTATCAAAAGCCGAGTCGATTGAGCCATATCCGTCTGTCCGTCCGCCCGTCTGTCCGTCTGAATGAACGCGTCGATCTCTATAATAGCTAGAGTCCCCAAATTATGGCCACATTTCTCAACGTAGGCACTTCTAACTTAACAAGTGCTTAAAGAGTATTATATAGAAGGAATGCTGAAAGTTTCATCAAGATCGGCTTATAAATAAGAAAGATAAGCACATGTGCAGAAGTAAATGAAGTGACGTAACACTCAGCTCTTTATGGAGTATGTACAACACATATGCAAAAGTTTGATGCTATAAGCATGTAGAGGATTCATATGCTAAATGTAATTCCACAATATAAATAAACGAAAATGCTTATCCAGCGTGCTTGACATAGTGTTTATGTAAATAATATACTAGAATTACCAATTTCTTCCATTTTTCCGAAGAATAGGACGAGTTTTGCTGAAAAGGAGTTGATAGAATTTTAAATGTCGACCAAGTTGTCGAATTTCATCTAGGTAATCTTCCCGATCTAGCTGAAATTCAGAGTTGAGGTCTTCAATTTCTCTTTCGAGCATTTTAATTTTTTGGTTAAACATCTTAATTCGATCATTTTTTATGCCGATCTCCTGCTGTATATTAGCATAATGATCTTGTAATAGGTCGCGATCCTCACTTTCAACTCGGCTTAGAGCCCGGGCAATTGCACTCAAATGTTGTTCCGCTTCCAGCTTACGTAATCTATGACGTTCCCTCAATTGCATGTCATTAACTCTTTCGCCACCGATAAGGGCTTGTTTTATTAGATCAATGCGTTTACGAGCGTTCAATTGAATACATTCTCTATCAGTTTCAAGCCGATCAGAGCTTGACTCAATTATAGATTTGGTATTGTCTTGACCAGTCTCCTTATTGTTCATTTCTGTAATCATCTGTTCACGCAACTTTGTTTTTTCCTCCTCCAGCCATAATTTCTTCTGTTTATTATTGTCTTCTGTAAATTTGTGAAGAATTACGCTCTCGTTTTGCTGACTCTCATCAAGCATTTTTCTCAATTTAAATATTTCTTCCTGATATTGACGTAGCTGAGCGTCCTTTGGGTCTTCATTTATTTTTGGTATATTAGATATATTTTTTGCGCGACTTGCATATCGTAAAGTGGATAGTGTTTCATCATAGTTGCTATCAGCGGGTGATATGCAAGATATCATAATCGTTTTGGTATTGCCTCCCAAGGAATCCTATAGATAACGCAATAACCAAACTGTACTTAAAATATAGATATCTAAAGAATTTAAGCCTACCTGCAGTAATCGTGTTAGCTTCGAGTCTCTGTATGGTACATGCTTCGTTTTACCATCAACTAAAGCGGATATCACATTACCCAAAGCTGAAAGGGATAAGTTGATCTTTGTTGCTTCTTTTAGCCTTTCACCAAAAGTTCCTGTTTTAGATTGCCTTTCGGAGCCAGCCAAGTCAACCAAGTTTAACTTGCCCCTTCGTATGCCTCCAATTAATGGTACCGATGTAGTATTATTAAAATCTGAGTTGCTACCCGATCCTTGAATTTGTTCCAAGCTTATTGTAAATATTGTATGGGATCGCGAGCTTTTCTCATTCATCAATGTGGCTGCGGTGATTCGATTCTTATTACCCAAACTCAACCAATTATAGCACTCCTGTGCATTCATAACAGGTTGCGTAGTTAATGAAGGTACTGTAACGCCTACACCTGGCACATCCTTAAGTGGATGGTTTGTTATGCTCGTTGACTCAGATCCATTTAATAGGTCTCTTATATTCTCATTGTAGATTTCCAAATAGCTTACTAAAGCTAAGTATCTGACGCTGTTGGCTATTGAGATTGTTTCAAATATATGATCAAAGCATCTTGGTATAATGCCATTGTTTGATGCATCTTCTAAAGAGCCATCGCCCTTTCAAATTGCTTAATATTATGAATCTTGCTGCAGCTTTTAATAAATAATTTTACTTTACCTGCATTGTATGCGTTTTGCCACAACCTGTCTGGCCATAGGCAAAAATTGTGCCATTATATCCTTCCAGAGTACTCTCCACCAACGAATAACACATATCATTATAGATTGTCTCGGTCTTTGAAAGTTCATCATAAACGCTATCAAATCTAAACGATTTTTTTGGTGCAGTTCGTGCCAAGGGATTTAGCACAGACACAACGTAATTACAAGATTGAACAATGTTCTACAAAAAGAAAACACACTAGACTTAGAATTCTATTCAGGCATAGAAACATTTATGATTTTATTAATGACTATTGTATACACAACATACATCACACTTTTTAGCTATTTCCTTGGGATTCATGGGTCGACAGCGTACAATAACTTTAACGTTTTCACCCATTTTTCTGCAGATAGTCGAACAGTCTTAATCAGCTAAAATATTTAATTGGTTCACCTGCCAACTTAGAGGATACACTCCACACTGTGTTGGAACGCAGTCAATGGCGTGAACTTGAACCAAAAACCTACTGTGGTATTTCCCTCAAACCAATACTGTTACATATACCCTGTAAGCCAATGGTTTGGTACTATGTATGAATGACTTTATATATCATTTTGGTTATACAAAAAAAGAAAGGGTTCCATAATACAGAGCAAAGAAAGCAGTAATCGCGCCAACTAGTCTTCGTAGTTTTCTGGGTATATCTGAGAGGCGGACATAGGGTATCCGTGAACGAGCATAATACTTATGTCAAACCGTTTTCCATTGTCATTATTT
Organism: Drosophila funebris; assembly: GCA_018901825.1. Classification (NCBI taxonomy): domain Eukaryota; kingdom Metazoa; phylum Arthropoda; class Insecta; order Diptera; family Drosophilidae; genus Drosophila; species Drosophila funebris. Next base: position 246,160 of record JAEIFK010000219.1, read on the forward strand.
ACACGTACATATGCATATATTATATATCAATAATCATACTGTGAATACTATGAATGTAAGTGTGTGAATGACTAATAACAGTAGTTGACAAATTATTTTTTTTTTACAGAAGCATTGATGATCAACCTCAAATTTGATTTCATAACTTTTCATAAAATAGTAAATATAAATCAATATACTATAAACAAAACCATTTTGTTTTTGTGTTGTGTTTAAATTGATGAAGCGGTTAGTTAGTACAACTAACTCTATATGTCCAAAAGAGAGAGAGAGAGAGAGAGAGAGAGAGAGAGAGAGAGAGAGAGAGGGAGAGAGAGATAGAGAGATAGAATTTCCATTACAACTTTATCAATGAATTTTTTGTGCCGTTATTAAAGCTTTGCGCCTACATTTTGAAACGCATGCGCTGTTTGAATGCAAATAAAAGCTTAAACAATAAAAGTTGCGTTAAAAAATATGTGACACAGTTTACAGTTCTATCGCTGCAAGCAACATTTTACGGAATATTAAAAACATAAATGAATATCATAATATTGATATATTTATCGATTAACAAAGAGATTTTGTATTACATTTTTGAACAGTACTAAATAATAAAAGCATTAAGCTATCAATCGATATGAGTTTTTGTAAAACCAGATAGAATCATAATTTTATTGGCTTAGATAAGTAACTAAAGAGCAAAAGAATACTGCGAATACTTGTACAAATGATGTCACATCAGTATATTAGTAAATGTTTAGATAATGTTGATAATTCTTGGTTTTACTGTGAACAACTGCAAAAAAAAGCGAACCAACTTCATGAAAAAAAAATCCGTAGGCCTTAATGCATCGTATGGGATATTTTATATAGTAAATATTGTTTTATTATCGACGGTTTTATCTGTCAATGCGCTGCCTCCAGTTATTCGAGTTGGTAAGTTAACTTAAGTTATGAGCAGACAGCTGAACTTCATTGTACAGAGCAGGAGGCGCATTACTGGCGCCACCTACAGTAGTAAGCTCATACTTAACTCTCAATTTGTTATCATGAATACATATTCAAGCTTACATATGCATGCATATCGTTTTTATCCTTACATGACAAAGGCGCTATATTTACGGAGGATGAACGAGAGGGAAGTATTGAGTCGGCATTTAAGTATGCAATATATCGCATCAATAAGGAAAAATCCCTTCTGCCTAATACACAACTTGTCTATGACATTGAGCATGTTCCGCGCGATGATTCCTTTCGAACCACAAAGAAAGTCTGCCGACAATTGGAAGCTGGAGTTCAGGCTATCTTTGGACCAACAGATCCTCTACTTGCTGCCCATGTGCAATCAATTTGCGAGGCATTTGACATACCACATATTGAAGTTCGCATGGATTTAGAAATGAGCGTCAAAGAGTTTTCCATCAATTTGTATCCGTCCCAGAACATTATGAATTTGGCTTATCGCGATTTAATTATGTACTTAAACTGGACAAAAGTTGCAATTATTTACGAAGAGGATTATGGTAAATAGCTACACCGTATATCCGCACATAGCTGTAATTTGTATTTTCACACTGTCTTTAAGGACTCTTTAAGCAGCAGGATCTAATTCATTCCTCTGCAGAGATAAGAACCGAAATGTATATAAGGCAAGCAAACCCGGAGACCTATCGTCAAGTCTTACGTGCAATTCGCCAAAAGGAAATTTACAAAATAATAGTTGACACAAATCCAACTAATATTAAAACTTTTTTTCGATCAGTACGATGTTATATATATACATAAATATAATTATTTTAAGCTATATAAGCATGCAACATTGTCCAAAAACATATATGTATAAGCGTGTGTATATATTATATTTCTCTGTAATTTAATATACATTTGTGTATATTTTAATTTTTATTTAAAAAAAAATTAAAAGGTTTAATTCTTACATACACTCATGCATACATGTAACAGCTTTGAATGCATACTATCGTTAAAAAATTTGAATTTATAACATTGCGATTAATTTTTTTAGATATTGCAGCTGCAAATGAACGACCATCGATATCATTACATGTTTACAACATTTGTAAGTATTCGCATTGACATTTTAATACACTACACGCAGTTTTTTAAACAATAGCTTATCTTTATAAGTAACTTATGAATAATTTAATTCATATAGGATCTAGAGACATATGACCTAGAAGATTTCAGATACAACAGCGTTAATATTACAGCGTTTCGCTTGGTTGATGTTGGAAGCAAACGCTACCAGGAGGTTATAGATCAAATGCAAAAGCTACAACATAGCGGATTAGATATGATAAATGGGATGCCATATATTCAGGTAAGACTGTTTAAAACCCGGTTTGGACTGAACGACTGACTGAAACTCAATATATAACTAAAAATTATTGTAGACGGAGTCTGCACTAATGTTTGATTCAGTATATGCCTTTGCATTTGGCCTGAAACAGCTGGATAATAGTCACACATTAACATTTAAAAACCTTTCCTGTAACTCCGACAAGGCCTGGAGTGATGGACTTTCGCTATATAATTATATAAACTCGGTATAAAAGAATATATATTATATAAGAATATCAGTAATTTGAAATATATATTTATACAGGCTGCAGTTGATGGTTTGACGGGAAAAGTTAATTTTATTGAAGGTCGACGGAGCAAATTTAAAATTGACATTCTAAAACTAAAACAAGAAATAATACAGAAGGTCGGTTATTGGCAGCCGGATATGGGTGTTAATATTTCGGACCCTACTGCATTTTACGACTCCAATATTGCAAACATTACATTGGTAGTAATGACAAGGGAGGTATGCTAACTAATTTACATTATATTATTAATTTATATTTCATATTTTTATTGCTCCCTGTGCTATTTATTATAACCTAATACAAATTTTTTGATGTTAATAAGAAAAAGATATATAAATAAATTGTCTGTATTCAGGAGCGCCCATATGTAATGGTTAAGGAGGACGCGAATCTTACGGGGAATGCTAGATTTGAGGGTTTTTGCATAGACTTACTAAAGGCAATAGCACAACAAGTTGGATTCCAATATAAAATTGAACTAGTTCCCGATAACATGTATGGTGTGTACATACCGGAAACAAATTCCTGGAATGGAATCGTTCAAGAGTTAATGGAAAGGGCAAGTATTAGTAGACTTAAGAATAAAAAATGTTTTCAATGTTATGACTTGGATTAATTATTTGTAATAATAATATTTTAGCGCGCTGACTTAGCTGTCGCCTCAATGACAATTAACTATGCTCGGGAAAGTGTTATTGACTTTACTAAGCCGTTTATGAACCTGGGAATTGGCATACTTTTCAAGGTACAATTTATATTTATTGAAAATGTTACAAACCAATATTATGTCTGTGTTGAAGTGTATGTTACAGACTGAAGGAGGAGGCGCATCACCGACTCTATAACAAATATATATTTTTTATCAGTACCGACAACCGAGTCGATTTTGCCCTTTCTTCCTGTCTGTCCGTATTTAATTATACTAAAGTTACTCAGTTGCCGAAATGTGATGAGATTTCCTTAGCATATTTATGTGTATATAGCTGGTTCTGACTGTGTGTCCCCATTATGTAAAATCCCAACTAGTTCGTACTCTTATATTAAATTAAAACTTTTTGAAAGCATTAAGTATGTCTGCCAGCATAAAATAGATTAATATTGTATGAACATATAAATTACTTTTTAATGCATGCACTTATAGTTAGAAGTAGTTGCTACTTATTGCAGACTTCAGCTCTGATAAAATTTGCATTCAATTTGATATTGCTAAATCGTTTAGGTGCCGACAAGTCAACCCACACGACTGTTTTCCTTTATGAACCCATTGGCAATCGAGATATGGCTTTATGTGCTAGCTGCTTATATATTAGTATCCTTCGCCTTATTTGTGATGGCTCGATTTTCACCATACGAATGGAAAAACCCACATCCATGTTATAAGGAAACTGATATAGTTGAAAATCAGTTTTCAATATCAAACAGCTTTTGGTTTATAACGGGAACATTTTTACGACAAGGATCCGGTCTGAACCCAAAGGTATGTGTGTAAGTTAAAATATTATAATTTTAGTGTTAATTTGTAATGAGTCTGAGTCTGACTGCAAGTCAGGGTTCCACAAGTTTATTTATAAGGAATATTAAGGATATTATAAGAATATATTTAATATTAAATTGAGTTGTATTGACTTTCAGATATCAGATCGAGCTCAGACGAAGTTTTTCTCTTTTATGAATCCACTTGCTATTGAAATATGGTTCTACATAGCTTTTGGCTACATTCTTGTATCTATATGTATTTGGATAGTAGCACGATTATCACCAGTCGAATGGGTTCACTCAAAGCCAGCCTGCTCAATGGCATGTGATCATATGTTGCATAAAATTCAAAAAGCTAATTATATTCAAGACCAATTAGAGCTAACAAGTTTGAGAGATAATAATCGCGATTTTATCATACATAATGATGATGCTGATGCTTTGGAAGAATGTGCTACAAATCAAACTATTGCAAATTATGGTTATATTAATAATGATAAAGATTATTATAACGATAGTAATAAAAATAATGCTTATGATGGAACTGAGTCAGAAGATACTTTGGAGTTAGTAAGCGTCCAAAACGATTTTACATTGAAAAATAGCTTTTGGTTTGCGATTGGCGCGCTTATGCAACAAGGGGCAGATTTATATCCAAGGGTAATATAAGATATCCTTATTTATTATATATTCTACAATAATTATCAAATCAAAAATATATCTTAGCTCTAGTTATATATTTCGTTAAAAGCCATTGTAGGGACACTGAAAATTTTGTTTTAACTATTATTGATTTATCCTTTTTTTTCAGGCGACATCTACACGGATTGTTGGCGGATGCTGGTTTTTCTTTTGTTTAATTATTATATCTTCATATACTGCTAACTTGGCTGCCTTTTTAACAGTAGAGCGCATGATAACTCCTATAGAAAGTGCGTCGGATTTGGCAGATCAAACTGAAATATCATATGGGACTTTGGAAGGAGGATCAACAATGACTTTTTTTCGTGTAAATAATAATTATTGATTTTTTAATTTTAATATTAAATATGTCATTGGCGTTTTGCAGGATTCTAAAATTGGTATATACCAAAAAATGTGGCGATATATGGAAAACAGAAAATCGTCCGTATTTGTAAAAACCTATGAAGATGGAATCAAGCGGGTTATGGAAGGAAACTATGCTTTTCTTATGGAATCGACAATGTTAGATTACGCTGTTCAGAGGGATTGTAATTTAACACAAATCGGAGGATTGCTGGATTCTAAAGGTTATGGTATTGCCACACCTAAAGGATCACCTTGGAGAGATAAAATTTCTTTAGCAATATTAGAGCTACAAGAGAAAGGAATAATTCAGATACTTTATGACAAATGGTGGAAAAATACTGGAGATGTTTGCAACAGAGACGACAAAAGTAAAGAATCCAAAGCTAATGCTCTTGGTGTTGAAAATATTGGTACGTGTACTTCATTGAAGAACTATTTTTGAAATACTATATCAATATATTTCAGGTGGAGTATTTGTTGTACTGCTTTGTGGACTTGCGCTTGCCGTAGTTGTTGCCATTTTTGAATTTTGTTGGAATTCAAAGAAAAACTTACATACCGACAATCAATCTTTGTGTTCCGAAATGGCCGAGGAACTGCGATTCGCTATGCACTGCCAAGGATCAAAGTCAAAACAAAAACCAGCATTAAAACGCGATTGTTTAAAGTGCGCTCCTGGTTCGACATACGTCCCGAGTACTGTAACTTTACCAAATCTGGGCGTTCATTACAACTACTTTAATTGAAATTAAAATCTAGTACATATGCCAATGAGCAAAGGTTCGGGCTTTTAAAAATGAGTAAATTATAAACAAAAGTATATATATTCATACATACTTACATATTCATTTTCTAAAAAAATAAACTATTTTTGTATCCCGACTTTCAAAAATGTAATAAAATATTTGTGCCAAAGTAAATCAGACCAATAACTTTGTTATTCATAGAGACGGCGATAAAGCGAGAGCATATTTCAAAGATATCCCAAACTTGCTGAACTCCGAATGATTACGTATTTGTGAAATCTTATTTCATTACGTACATTTATACATAGGCGATATTTATTTTTAGTGCATGTACATTTTGTTAATTGTGCTAAGCAGACTTTAATTTCTAAATTTTGTGTTAAAGATAATATTACCGCTTATTCTTTTTATGTGACTTATTTATTTTACGACGTTTCAAGATCATGTCGTATAAAGCATCCAATCCTTCTTGTAGACCTTCGCCAGTTATAGCACATGCGGGCTGTATATACCAGCCTTTTAGATGCATTGACGTGGAAGGATTCACTTTGTTGTGGTTTATTGCAAGTTGAGAACTGTTCATCGTTGCTGGTAAGCTCGGAACCTTACTTCTAGACTCCTCGTGGATATTTTGAGGTAAAGGTAATCTTATCAACGACTCAACATTGTTGCCTTCATTGTGTCCCTTGTCAACGTCAGGCACTATGTGCTGTTGTGCGAATTTGGATTGTTTCACAGAACATGAGCCATGATTTGTGTAACTTTGGTCTGCTGTATTACTATGACCGACAATGTTTCCTGTTGACGACGTTAAGGTGCAAGTCGATATATTCGATATTGGATTTTGTAGCTCGTGAAGTCCTAAAAGCTTTTCAAGTTCCTTTGGACAGCATGCGTTCGGTAGATCTTGCTTATTGGCTAAAATAAGCACAGGAACTCCCTAAAATATTAATTAAGAAATTACACCAAAACTATCTTTAGCATTTGTAAAACATACCTGATTATCTGGACATTTGGCTGTACGCATTAACTCCATTTTAGCTTCTTCCATACGTTCAGTGTCAACAGAATCGACCACGAATAAAATTCCATCGGTGCAACTAAAATATAAACGAAAATTAAGATAATAAATCATTACTTCAGCAGTATTCAATCATTACAAATAAGTATACAAGCGAAGTATGAAGTAATGTAAGCGTTGCACATACTTACAGGAACACAAACCGTTGAAACATCGATTTGGATGTTGACGTTGATTAAGAATATGTATACAAACTTAATCGACCTAAAGTAATTTTTAAGTACAGAGACTACACAACTTTTTCGTTTTTTATTAAATCATAGCCTTAGTGGTTTTTGAAAAAGTGGATGTGTTACCGGCTTTGCCGAAAACAAAGAAATTGAGCTGCAATTGTTTTAGTACATAACGAAGGACATGGTTATATCGGAACAGCTTTTAATGCTTATACAGAATATATATGTATATACTTTTTGAATGTTTTTTTTTTAGTAAGTTAGATATAAACGCTTTAATTAATTATATCATTGTAAACCAGTGGTTAGATCTAAATGGTAAGAATACTGATCGCCTACACCAAGTTGGTAACAAAGATAATGGAAGCCTCTGCTAACATCTCGGAAGGGTGTTCGATGTCGCATGTACCAGACTAACTTTATATATTTTATATCTTCAGTACACTTTGGTCACTGGGTATGAAAGCGTGGACAATACGTATTTTGCATGGTTTAAAATCCCATCGTGCACTTTCTTAAGCATGCATCTAAGATATATATTTGCCATCACATTAAAAATAGCTGTTTACGTACCGAGTGTAACTTCGCCATAATGGCCGAAGTTTTTCTTGTCCACCCACGTCCCAAACGAGAAATTGAACACCCTTTGCCTTTCCTAATGTACCCTGCACCTAAAAAGTAAATCAAATTTATATTATTCTTTTTAAAATTTATAATAACGTACCTTTTCACAATTAAATCCAATTGTGGGCACTGTGTTTAAATACTGATCGAACTTAAGTCTATAAAGCGCTGTTGTTTTGCCAGCGGAATCCAAGCCTAGCATTACTACGTGTAGAGTTCCCTACAATAATCACATTAATATATATTCATGTATTTTAAAACTATTACAAATATTATTTACCTGTGATGGCAAGGCATCCAATAAATTTCCATTTTTTACCATCGTTGCCCCCATTTTTTGTCCCTTATACGTTTTTTTATATTTTCTTACATTTTGTTTCCACAATTCTCTTTAGGGATGTTAATAGTATAACGATAAACGAATATATCGATATATTAATACAACATTTATTTATATAAATTCAAACTATCGATTATGAAACATAACAGTTCTGCAAGAAGGAGAAGAGGTAAATTTGTTAAAAATTTGAATTTTTGTTAGTATTTTATGGTAATTATAGTAGTAAATGGACAATAATTATAATAATTTTATTTAAAAAAGCAAACATATATTGTAAATACATTTATTTTAATACTTAATCAAATTGTAATCGGTTGTTAACAGATTTTTTAAATTTCTGGCCAACAAGATTGATTTTTTGTCATAGTGTGCGACATCTGTTTATACAAATTTCTTTAGATATATTGTATATACACTACACATGCATAGACATATATACGGTATCCGTATCTTTGCACGTTGAAATGTGTTTTAATTTTTAAATAAAACTATGTGAATGAACCTACACATATATGCATATGTCTACACATATGTACATATATATGCATATATTTACATATACTTGAACAAGTATAAATATATATGTTCAACAAACATATTTATATACATTTATTTATTTACGTATATGCATCAAATTCGATTTTGTGATTGTGTGGAGTATTATAGTAAAGAAATACAATGTGGACAGCGTGGATGCTGTCTTTGATGTGCACTCATATTCTTTAAATCGTATGGCATACATATACATATGTACACAGTATATGTAGATTCACGAATACTTTATTCACTCGAGGTCATTATTCTAGTCCGGACGGCAATTTCATTTTATTGTTATCTTTCAAAAGTTTAGACCGTTAATTTAAGTTTCATTGTTCTTGCATTTTTATAATAAAAGGAAAAAATTTTAAAAAGGATGTAAGTATAAAAATTATTTTCTTTTTAATCTAGTTAAAGTGATAACCTTTACTTCGAGTATTATGCAATAAGGCTATTTTAAATATGTATATGCATTTGTATATTTGAACGCTATTGCATATGTACACAAACATATGTATTATGAATTTATATAGGTAGCTTTGCATTCTCGCACGCATTCGAATAACATAGCTATGCATATAAATTGTTCAAGATTTCATATTCACTAAAAACTGTTTCAACAGGTTATAAAAATTAACATAATATATGCAAGTATATGTACATTACAATAAGTAAAAGTCAATAAGAACAAATTTTGTGCAAATTTTTGTAAGTTGTAGAAAATGGCGTGGCTGAACCTATAAAGTATACATATGTATATATTCTTGATCAGTGTCAACAAAGGATTGAGATATGCCCGTCTGTCTGAATATGTCGGCCTCAGCCGATACAAGGGCTAGGTACCCGAAGGTATATCCGTATGGTATTGATTGATAGCCGCACATAAATTAAAAAATAAAAAAAAAAATTAAAATTTGAAAAAATTCAATATTTATTATCAAAATACTTCTTATAAGATACTTGTACAAGGTAACATAGATTATTACAAAATGGAAATGTGTAGATATTGTTTGAATACTTATACTTAACTTATGTATATTTAACTAAGTTATACTTTTAGTGAAGATTTAAAATTAACCATATAGGTTTTTTTTTTTTTTATTAGTGCAGTGTTCTTCGTTATAACATACAATGGATTCTGAGATCGTGGTAAGTTCTATCAATTATTCAATGCTTTACTACAGTTTTTCGTATTAATAATTATTTGTAGTTTTTGTTATTTTATTTTTGCAAAACTAAAAGAAGCTTATTATCTAAGACACTCATCTTCTTACACGTCTTTGCTTAAAATATAAACCTAATAACAAATTCGTTTCTTTGTTAAACAAAAATCAACATATTGTTTATTTTAATACAAAAATTAAATTATTGAATTAATAAATACACAGTTTTATAATGTGTATAAGCTGTCTGCTATTGAATTTCATTGATGATTGAAAATACGCCACAAAGTACGGAAAATATTGCCATTAATAGCAGTGCTTGCTAATTATTTCAAAGAATGAACATACATAAATAAATATAAAACTTTTTTTATTTTTATTTATTTTTTTTTTTTTAATATAAAGACAAAAATAAATGAAACCGAGAATTTAAAATCGGTTGAAAATTCCAAAGAAAATGTTCCACCCGCAGCACTTGATAAAACCTGTGAGCAAGAAAAAGTTAATGAAATCGGCAATCAAGGAGAAGAATCTGTTCTTGAAATGGCTACTGATATCCCAGTAACTAAAAAAGAAGAGGTAGTTGAGGAAGTTGAAGTTGAAAAGGATGGCAAGGAAACTCCACTTATAGATACAAAAACAATAACTACTGATATTATTACTAAGAAGGAAACGAACGGTGAAAATGCCAAATTTGAAATAAAAACCACAACTACCACTACAAAAACTCTACTTTGCGAAGAGAAAAATGGTGAAGATGATCCTCAAGTGGAAACGCAGCCTACCACTATTACTGTAGCTGATACAATTCCAAGCCAATTAGATGAGAGCAATATAGTATCATCTGAGAACAAAAAATTGGAACCTGAGGAATCACTTCCAATTGCAGTTATTGCTGATAATCAAAATATGTCCAACAATTCTGTAGGAGGTAATGTTAATAAGTCAGTAAAGGATACAGCAGAATCTGAAGAGAGTGGCGATCCGTCTGAAGATGAATGTACGGAGAACGATGATGACGAAGAGGAGACAGACTATAAAACAGAAAAAGTATTAAAATTTGTATTATTTATTCATATTATACCCATATTCCAAATACGTAATGAAAATGTCCAATTAAATAGAATAATTATTATAATAGTGAATATTGATTTTTTAAGTGTGATCTTTTTTGATAACAAGTGATTGTGCCTCGAAATTAAAGAATTTGATGGACAGAATTTTAATAATAGATAAATATATATTAACAAAAATTTTTTTTTAATAGATTGAAGATGCCAAAGATTCAAAATCCAATCAGAGCTCTTCAGTGACGGCAAATATTAATATAAATGCCGAAGAAGTTATGGAGAAGAAAGTTATCAACGAGAATGTAAGAATCGTTACCAACTGGAATAAATAATAATACATAATAAAATATCAATTTGTGTCAATCTATATTTTTTTCAGAAGGATATTAATAACCAAATCGAGAATATAATATCTGATATTGATATTAATATAAAAGCTCAAGAGAAAATAACACAGCTTAAGGAACAAGAACTTCAACTGATCCAAAAACAAAAACAATTGGCCAACCAGATTCACCAGCAGCAGATTTTAGCTGAAAAACTAATTGCCGAAAATCAATTGAAGGAGCAAGAATTAAAATCACAACAGATTAAACAATTTGAGCTCCAAAATCGCAACCAATGCAAGGAAGAATTCATCCCAATTATGCCAGATGAAAATGCAAGTCTTTATAATAAACAACAAGATGATTTCTACAATATCAGAGTAAGTAACATTATTCTTGTGCATTATTATTTTTATTATTTGATAAGTAAGGGTTAAATTCAAGCCGAAAGAGTCCATGTTCTGACTCAATGGATAATTTATTTTATGACTCGATCATAATATATTTTCTTAATGCTGATGGACTATTAATAAATTGATCTTGTAACATTATCAATAGTAATTAATTTCACCTTCTATTGAAACTCCTACGATTTAACAGTTTTCAACCAATTTTCCTGCAGTGGTAGAGAGAATACAGGCTTGTTCTGTTAAACTCTAATAACTAAAAAATATACACAAAAACATCTGTCTATGTTCTTAAAATTGTCGTCAATAGTTCTCAAAATTCGTAAAATTTTATTTTGTGATTTCGAAAATATGCGGCTAAAGTTAAGGCTCGCATTTCCTATCTTTGATCATAAAGAAAAAAAAAAAAAACAATGTAAAAAATTCAGCTCCTTAGATTTTCTGGCTGAGGCTGTACGTAGACTGATAATTCGTTAGTTAGATTGCATAGAGATACTTGTACATATACTGGTATACAATACTAAATACTATAAGTACACACATATATGTACTTACTTATATAGATCTGAATAATTTGTTCTTTGTTTAACCATCTATATTGCTCACATATATTTATACATATCTTTATGTACTGCTTGAGCTCATTCGTGTGATTGGTTTTGTACTCTCCAAATATCTCTATAATTAGCATTACAGAGAGAGCTCCTAATATACTTATGCTCTATTTTTTTATATATATGTAAGTGTGTGTGAGAGGTATTCTCATGGCCATAGTCTTTGTATGTGCATATGTTAATGAATCTGTTTGGAACATTTTTATTTGAATCAACAGCTAGTATCGAAAATAAAGCAGATTTAATGATTTGTGGATATATATATATATAAAGAGTTTATATATAAAGATTTTAGTAGCTAGTACTTGTCAATATGCAAAAAAACATAAGTTGTAAGGGCCTACCACAAACTGTGTGGAGCTCGTGTGATTTAGATATGTCACACACACAGCAACAAAAGAATTGCACAATTGAAAGAAAACGGGGTTTTCGACCTAGCGACCGATACGATGACGGCAAAAAACAAATTTTGCTTGAGCTGAGCAATAAGTTGTGGCACAGGAATAATGTACGTAGCGTGGAGGAGGTCTCTTTACTTATGCACTTATGTATACAATCCAAATTACATTTTACAATTGTAAGCCTAGAGGAATACATGTGAATATGTGTATTGTAATTAAAATAGGAATCTTCAAATCTCTCGAGGACAGTTGATTTGCGCAAAATATTTACTCCAGCTACAGATGCTCCCCAAATAATACCCAAGAATCGTAAGTAGTGTTTTAAAATAATGAGAAAAGGTGATACGTAAATTTGAGAATCTGAAAGATGTTTCTTACTTTAACTGTTCTAAGGCTACCCAAAATTAAAATGCCTCTTACATTTCTTGTGCTGTTCTGCTGAACTGATGTACTTTTCCCTATCATTATCATCGTTATTATAACTTATCCATTGGTTTAATCACACATACATATATACTTGTATATTTATATCACTTGCATGTATTTCATTGCAAATTGCTATTCAATTTAACAATTTAAATTCGGTTGGGATTGGTAATGGATTACGTATCGCCTTTTAATAAAATCTATCTATTATACTATTTTGTTAAGTAACTAAATTCAATTAAACTTTGTCGAAAATATAGGAAAACTATATGCCTCATCAGCATTTTATTCTCCAACTTTGCATCCCACTGTGGAGGACCAGGTTGAGCTTGCCCGCCGAATATCACATTCATTAAGTGACATAAGCAATCAAAAATCTAAGGGTCAATCAATGTATGACAATCGAAAAAAGCGATCAGTCAAATGGGTTCACGAAGGTTCTGCTCAAGGTAATAGATTTGTAGATTTGCATTTTTAAGGTCATATAACTAGTACTATTACAATAATATATATTTTATAAAAATATATATAACAGTTTATAGAGTTCTGTTCAGTTACCATATTTATCCGAAGGCTTTTTGATAAGTCAGTAACTTTTTCAACTCTACTCTCGGTAACCACAACTGTGTGACAACATCAAATGGGTTTTTGCGCCCAAAGCTTACCAAGAAACAAAACATCAAATGCCAATGTCGATCTGTCGATAATTTATATATATCACCTTGGAAAAGGCTTAAAAATCATGGGCGAATGAGCGTTTGGACGGAATTAAAATTTGGGAAAACCTGGATAAAGTGTATCGAGCTAAAAGGAGCCTTTATTAAGAAATAAAATGTTTTTTTGTAGAAACAATTTCTTTTATTTAAAAAGTCACTGTCATATCTTACAGCCATCGAACATTGGACTACTAAATACAAATCACACTGACTTATTTAGTTATCTAAAATCTTCCGATTTTCCAAAAGATTCTATAGTAAACCGTATTAAACCAGTGTTCGGAAGATTGCGACGTGTTTGTCGTGCGTGCGTTCTCTCCAATGGGCTTTTATATTTAAGTGTTAGGGTATCTAAGGGCTTGGGCTCAGGGTATCTCGTAGTCGCGCTTCCTCTACTAGAGAGTTGTGACTTTTTTCGTATTGCATGGAGCTTTGGAAAATAATTTGCAATTAATTAGACGAAAATGGCATGTATGCGCTTTTCTACCAACAGTTTTCCACCAATTTATCACATTGTAGTTGGAATATTTGAAATGTTCTCTTATTCAGTTAATTTAAAAATATTTTTAAGGATCAATTTAATAGTTTTATTTAAAGCTTTATTTATACTACATATTATCTTGAATTTACTTTACTCGTTGTTACTAACCCAATCATCTTCTTCTAGGAAAGATACATACATATGTATATTATGGATTATCTTATTTGTTGTATATCTGAGAATTGACGAAACTATAAATAGATCAAGGGAATATTCTCTCTTTTTCGATCAAATGTTTGTATGTGTCTGTGCATGCTTCTAAGATTAGGAGGACGAGTTAGATAATCTTTAATCTGTGTTTAGGCCTAGCATTTCCATTTGATAAAATATATTTCATGATTAATGTACATATTTCCCAACCGATATAAAAAATCCATAAATGTGCTATTATCTGAATAGGGGAAGATGACATAATTGAAACTAAATCATTATATAAAGAAAATGCGGAAGAAAACTTGACGCAGGAACTAACCAAACTGGACAAAATGCCGTTAAAGCTAATTATGAATCCTCGGGGACAGTTGCGTGACTACAATTCACTGAAAGAATCAATAAATATTGAAGCAGGGCTTTTATCTCCTGACAATTGTGCTGAGCTAATAACTGCGCTGCAACTGCATAAAGGCCGAGGTAAATAGTGTTAATTCTATGTAATTGAAATATTCATAAGTTAATAATTAAATAGGGTTCTGTAACAATTTCGTTTTTAAAGATAGCTTTGTAGATTTTCGTTACCTGTCAAAGTTAATTAATTAATTACAACATTAAAATAAATTTAAAATTGTTTAAAGTATTTAAAATGTTACACACTATTATCAAAAAATGTTACGAAAAGAGGAATATAAGTCTTTTGTGGATAACACGAAAGAGAAACCGGTATTCACATTGGCAAAAATATAAGATTTATGTTGGTTTTACTATGCATTTCTATAGGTATTTTTAGGATACAATATATTTGTATATTGATTACTTATAACAATAATAATCTGATTCATTAACGAACTATTTCTTTTCCAAACTTCGACAACAAAATAATTGCTTTGCTTGTTACCGCTTGCTCCTTCGCCTCGGCCTGCTTTAACTGCGCTATTATCAACAACAACAATTGTACCAAAAGGAGCTGAGCTATTTGCAAAACGTAGACGAAAGGCTGATAATTGGGTAGTCGACGAGACTAATGCTGGTACTTACAGTCCATCTGGTATTCCAGATTATCAACAATATCAAACTAAGCCGGCAACATCTCCAAATATTTTACCAGCATATTCTGATGCTGGTAAACATCGCGTTCAACTGAATTTACATCAGGATCAACTGATTGAGAAATACTCAAAACCTGGAGTTCAGGTGGTTAAGTCGCCCTGGGAAGCTGCTCTTCAGACGGGCTCGGCAAGTTCTGCCTTTTTTCAAGAAACGAAATTTGGGGGCCAATCGCCGATGACCTCTGTCGCGTCACCCGTGCATTGCAATCAAGATGTAAACGATAACCCAGGATTGGTTCAGACGCATTCTCTATCGCCATCGGCCTGTGGTACACCGTCAAATAACATCGCACAGGATTCGTATAAAAATGTAAGTCATAAGTACTTAAGTACAAATCTATACTTATACCTGAATCTGAAATTTTACATATTTTCCAGACATTTGAAACACGATCCCACAACCAACCAATTCAACCATGCAATCCTCAGAGAGAACTGGCCTATAAGCCTAGTGTGGCACAAGGCTGGGGAGGACGAAATGTTGAATTACCAAGAGGTAAAATTATTAAACATTTAAAAAATTCTAATCAAATGGGCTTAATTATTTCTAATTTTTATAATTATGAAAATTTGCTAGTTGGATCTTTACTTTTAAAATACTCTTAATACTCTTTCAATTTGAACTGTTTAAAGAATCTTAAAAAAATATATTTCAGAGTATTATCATCAAGAATATGAGAAACATAATGCAGATGATATGAGTAGCTATTATAGTGGCACGAATGAGAATAATATTTTGATCCATCAGAATGTAGCACATGGCAACAATCTACCTGATAATCCTAAGACTAATTATTTTAGTAAAACTCAAGAAATTCTCAATTTTAATGATGAGGTGCAACACAGACTTCAACAATTGGAACATTTCCAGCAAAAAATAGCTATTGGCCTTGGTCTGGGTCTTGAGAGCAAACAAAGCGCAATACCTTCTAGTCAACGATTCAACTCCACGGATAGTCTTAATAGCTCAGTAAATTGTAATTCTTATAAGCCGACTTCAACTAATATATTTCAATTGGACTGTGAACAAGAGCCCACAATGAAAATAACTGGCAATAATGAAACAGTTAATGTACAGGAACTGATTTACTCATTTGAGAAACAATCATTAAGGGACCAGGCAGAAATCAAGCATTGCAAATCAATTATATCTGACGAGGAACGACTGATGAGAAATGATTCCAAAATTATAAATTCTCCAGTATCGGAAAGTGCACTAAATAAGATGGATACAACATCTTCTTTCACAGGCATGATTGCAAATTCTTTAAGCGTTAACTTTATGTCTTTTATATACTTTTTACACTACAAAATTAATTTTGTTTAGTGGAAAGAGGAAATTCTGTACATGTATCTATGTGATTCATTAGTAGTTCTGTGTGCGCTTAATCTCTCAATTGTATAGTCTAAGCCCTGTTTACGTTTCTGTGCCTAAATAATTTGATTTATTCTCCGTCTACGTGTTCTTTTATGCAAACTATGTGTTTAATTTTATTCTAATTATAAATAAGATTTTTAATTAATATTATTTTCTATTGATTGCTTATTTTTCCTATAGGCCTTTATGTACCCAAGGAGATCTCTTTGGCTAGCTATGCACCTCCTCCTGCCCAAGCTAGAGATAAACAATTTACACCTAATTACCAAGGTCCAACAAAGGCCGATTTTGTTAAAGAATATTCAACTGACGCTCGGGAGACATTTCATGGGTTCCCTGTGTCGAATGTCACGTCTGGTTTATATTTATCACAGCCACCTAAGCAACAACTCCTTGCTCCACTAAGTTACCAGAATCTGCCAGCAAACTCCATGCAGACTGCACCACAAGTAAATTTTAACCCTTCGCCATTGTCATTTGAAAAGTTATCGAAATTTGAGGATCTCGACCAAAGAAATTCAGGTATATCGAGCCCTCGTTATCTAAACATTAGTAAGCAACCGGGATATAATGGCGTGCGAAATGTAACCCCGACTCCTTTTGGATCTACAGAAGATCGATCGACTTTCGAAAATTTACAAAGCTCACCCATTTCGACGATCCCAAAGAAATTTGGATGCTATCGACAATCGACTCAAAACGCACAGGAATATCTTACAACAAGGAGCCCTAATGGTCAAAGCTTTAATAAGTGCGCCCGTGGATGGAATAATGGGTCTGCTGCTGAACGAAAAGTATTCTGTCCAAAAGGCCAATTTGTCCCATCACATAGTCTGCCCTACTCGGACTTTTAACGACAGCGAATGAATGATTTGTTATCCCATTACGATTTACGACATGTTAATCTTTTATTCAACAAACAATTATGTGCTTTTTTTCAATACCTAGATATTTATAAATTAAAATTGTAATTGTTTATTTGCGTCTTTCAAATAATAATACATAATTATGAAAAACATCCTATTATGGTTATTTCAATGTAACTTCGATATTTGCGTCTAAATTGATATCAACATTAAATAACAGGTAAGAAAGTTACAGTAGAGTGGGTTCGTCAGTCAGATACTCACAATCCAAAGCTTTGCAGCCGCTCGACAGGATCGCACATAGGAACAAAATATCAGAATACGATCGCGATTGTAGCTTTTCTGACTTGTTATTATTATGTATTATGTGTAATTGTTTCACTGAAAGTGCCCATTGTACCAAGCTCCATCTACATTTTCTTAAAAACATATGAACAACATAAACAAAAACAAACGGATCAGTCGAGGCGCATGCGACAGTATAGTACCTTGCATCAGTATTTACAACTGAAGGTGGGTAAGACTACAGTCGACCACAGTCGACAGTGGGAGACTCTGTACTAATCGTGAATAGCAAAATCTACGCATTCAAAAAATATTGTACAGATAGCAAAACGAATCTTCCGAGCCTCGAACTCGCGATCCCTTGATTCACAGTCTAATGCTCTACGCTCTGTGCCACCGGCAAATCGACCCGCAAGTCGACAAGATCAAAATAACTGAATTCGTATTTCCCATTTATTGCCGCCTTGAAAGTTTCTTAAAAGTATTTTCTAATGCAAAACAATCAATAGTGAACAATACTAGTGCTTATGTATTGCTTTTATTAAATTGTAAGTACGTTAAAGAATGCCTGCATTTGCAAAAAAAAAAAAAAACTTAAAAACCAGTCGAAAAGGCTACAGTCGACCGCATTCGACAGTATAATACCCTGTACAGGCTTCTATATTAAAAGTATTTTGATAATAGGTACTTTGAATAAAATAAAAGTAAGAACATAAGAGGTGTTTAAAGAATACTCTTTTGAAACTGTCATTTAGCATAGGAATTCTTTGCATGCTTATATCAGCAAGTTTTTGATGAAAAGCTTAGCGCGACGTCATTTCATATACGTCTGCACGTTCGCTGTCTCGCTCGCACACATGTGCTGCTTGACGCAACCGCAACGATTCAATGGAAAAAAAAAACATATTATTTTTTTCATGGACCTCACTTGCTCGCCAATATTTAAAATGCAAATGATCATTAGAATAATCAATTCTTGAGAGGCAAAATCTAATATTACAAATATAATATTAAATGATTATTTTTTACAAATCTCTGCATACATTACGCTTAGACTTGCAATATAATTGTCAGCAAGCAGTATGACATTTGAAGTAACACAACTCAGCTTAACGGCGAGAATGTGCTCACTTGCAAAAGCTAGCTGCTATAAGCATGCAATGAATTCTAATTGTTGGCAAAGCAGTGCGATTCGTTGCAAAATGTTCTAGTCTTTTCCATCTATTTTCTTTTCTGAATGTCTTCCGTATTCCTGGACCGATCTTTATGAAACTTTCACATGTGTTTCAGAACAGTATTTTTAAAACACCTGTTAAATTAGAAATGTGTACGTTCAGAAATACATGCTGTTAACAGGGTATAACGAGTTTTGATCGATTTGCGGGGGAAGGCGGGGGAGGTATCCAAAATTTGAAACAAACTTGATCTGCGGACGGTATAGAGGAACCTTCATGCCAAATTTGGAGTCTCTAGCTCTTATAGTTGCTGAGATCGACGCGTTCATATAGACGGACAGACGGACATTTTTTCACAAAGTTAATATATCCCTGTACAGGGTATAAAAAAATTAAAAAAGTTGCTCGCGGTCTCAAGTAATCTTCGAAACCCCAGACCTCTCGCGCGTAAATCCTATGTCCTCTAAGCTAAGCTACTGCTTCATATAGTTCGAAGATGGCAATCTCTATACTTATGCAGCACGAATTTTAGCATTTGACATATATGTAGATTAATTTGAATTTCTAACTAAATTTTGTTATTTCTATTTTTTAAGATTTTGCTACTTTCTGACAAATGAGGCAGAATTTATAATATATATTTAAATAAAATAGCAATAATTAATTAATAATTGAAAAATATAACTCAAATTTGTAATTGTCAGCAGCGAGATTTGAACCCGCGTACTCGTAGCGAGTCTTGCTGTTGTTGTTGCTGTAATGCTGCTCATGAATTTGTAGGTCATTCATTCCTTAAAATCTCCTTTGTTTATGGTCCGATCGTTATGAAATTTTCGGAAAACGTTCGCACACGGGCGCACTCGATGTGTGCAAAATCTGCCAAGTGTGCCAAGTCTGTAGCTCTTATAATACGTTTTTTTTCGATTTGCGGGGGGCGGAAGGGGGCGTAGCAAAAATCTAAAACAAACTTGATCTGCCTGCACACTATAAGAGTGTTGTCACCAAATTTGGTAGCTCTAGCTCTTATAGTCTCTGAGATCTAGGTGTTCATACGGACGGACAGACGGACATGGCTCAATCGACTCGGCTATTGATGCTGATCAAGAATATATATACTTTATAGGGTCGGAGATGACTCCTTCTGCCTGTTACGCACAAATCGCTTTCGTCAAACTTAGAAGACTATGTACTTTTAGTACAGAGTCTAACTATGTACTTTTAGTACAGAGTCTAACTATGTACTTTTAGTACAGAGTCTAACTATGTACTTTTAGTACAGAGTCTAAAAATTATGCAGTACCTTTTGCCTAAAGGGTATAAAAGTAGTTTATAAGTATAATTATGGATATGTATGTATGTATGCATTTTGCGCAGGGTTGGTTCATGTACCTAAAGTTGACGCTTTTAAAAGCTCTTCAAAGTTTTCCTTTGGACTCTCTTTTGATGGTGGAATAAAGCTGAGTTGCGCATTAGAAGCAAAAAGGCATTGTGAATACAAATTGAAGGAATAAATATATTGGACAAGTTTTTCTACACCTGACAAAAGTAATACTTTAAAATGAGACCCAGTCTTAAATATAGTTAATTTGTATGATCAGCAGAAACCAGTGAAGATGAGATCTATTACATTTAAAGGGATTACAATATTATTTTATGGCTCATAAAAAAGAGAGGATACGGTTTCAAGCAATTAAAAAGTAAGTACGTTTAATGTTTTCAATGTTTTTTATTTTTTCATGTACAACTCTTCACTGAATCTGGCGCGTTAATAATATGTAAAATAATAAAGTACATTCAATTTCGTTATTGCTTTTAAATAATATTTAAGACCCCCGCGCGATAGATAGTGTTAGTAAAACTATGGTGCTCTGTGCTCTGTGCTCTGCATTATATTAGAGCTTGAATAACTTTATTGTTGATTATCTGATCGACACGGTTAGGTTGGAAAATAACGTGATACTAGTGATGTCTTCATTCCTGTTAGCTAATTATATTATTTTCAATGGGTACAGTCTATCAATACATATAAATAAGTATTTATTTGAACATATCCGATTATTTGACTAATTTATAAAGCTTTATTGAATAATTTCTAATCAAATTTCCCATCAAATGAAATCTACATTATAAGTTAATACAAATAAAAAAATGTATCTAGTTAACATGAATATTTAAGTTCTAAAATTGAAACTTTTATATTTTTTTATGTTTTTAATTTCAGTTTTCAGTCAGGAAGCGCCGTTTATACTAATAAAGATTACCCAAGTTGAACAATATGGTGGCTGCATTTGGAAAACTAAAAATTTCAAATAATTTTAATAAAATGAATACCATCATATTTCTGATATTACATTTAAATAGTGGTCTTCAGCATATCAACGCATCTTCCGTTTTAAATGTAAATGGTAATGAAATGTGCAATATAATGAATTAAATAATTTCAATTAAAAGCATATTAAATTAAATAAATAACCCTATTTTTAGACTTAGCCAATATGGATAGACCTTTCTTTGACGACATAAGTCCAAGAAATATTTCCGCGGCTGTTGACGAAACTGCAATTTTAAGATGTCGAGTTAAAAACAAAGGCAACCGAACTGTAGGTAAAACAAATATAATGACAATATTTTAACAAGCTACCTTTCCTTTAGGTTTCGTGGATGCGGAAACGCGATTTACATATTTTGACCACTAACATCTATACATATACTGGTGACCAGCGATTTTCTGTAATTCATCCGTCAAATAGTGACGATTGGGACTTAAAGATTGACTATGCCCAGTTACGGGATAGTGGAATTTACGAATGTCAAGTGAACACAGAGCCAAAAATTAATTTGGCAATTTCGTTGGAAATCACTGGTAATAATAAAAATTTACAAATACCTGTTCAATGTACCCTATATACCAGGCCCCCTGCACTCACAAATTGAAAAAAAAGAAACAATAACAATAGTTAAAGCTATAGCTATAAGCTTTAATTTGGACAATTAATAATTGGATAATAACATTAAAAATCATTCATTCTCAGAGTATACTGAGCTTGTCCGTTTGAGTGTGTAAATAGGTCGTCTGGTATCTTGGGGCTGAACAGCATTCTCGACTAGAGTGTTGTCACTTGTTTTCATTTACCAACTTGTCTCTTTTATTGCAGCTAAAAATGATCTGAGAGAAAGAAATTCGGAGAAACTTTACTATGATTCAAAAGGTTTGATTTAAAGTGATATATTAAACAATAACGACCGATTTTTCAATATGCCAAAAAACCCAATCGCTTTTTCATAATTATTATGTACTATTAAATGTACTATTTATTTTTCTACTAAACACTAATTTTAAACATTATCTTCAAAATTAAAGCGGCCAGAGCAAAGATTTTGGGATCCACAGAAATACACGTAAAACGAGATAGTACTATAGCCCTGGCCTGCTCGGTGAACATACATGCCTCGTCCATATTGTGGTAAAGTTAAACTCCATATTCTATGAGTTATAAATATTATAATAATAATTCGCAACTAAAGGTATCATGGCTCAGCCATAGTCGATTTTGATTCCCTTCGAGGCGGCATAAGTTTGGAAACTGAGAAAACCGAGGCGGGTACTACCAGCCGTCTAATGTTGACACGTGCTTCATTGCGAGACTCCGGAAATTATACATGTGTGCCCAATGCAGCTATGCCGGCTTCTGTTCGGGTTCACGTGCTCACGGGTAAGTGACGGTTACATTTTGTCATTATATTCTTTATTTTACTACTTTTATTTGTATTTTTAGGTGAGCAGCCGGCAGCAATGCAGACAAGTATTGCGACTGCTCTAAATTCTTCTACTGCACTCAAATTTACATGTTTGATCATATCAGAAGTATTGTTGATTCAAATTTCCAATTTAGCCCAATACATTCTCGTACATCGAAGTTTAAGTTGACTAACTTCATATACTTAGCTATAACCCAAAATGTTCTTTAAAGGTAGTTTTCCTCGTCTATATATTTATAGTTTGGTATTGTATAAATTTAATTTAATTTCTCCTCAAATTTATGCAATCCCAATACTATTAAAGCTCTATTATTATCTTTGAATGTATAATATTTCTGTAACTATTACCCTTTTTATTATAGATTACAAGCATATTCCAATGGAAACATTGTAAGAGAACGGGTTTACTAAAAAAAATTGAATATACATACATAGATACTACGTTAAGTATAATTCCTATAGTCTTATGTAATAAAAACTAAAGATAATAATAAATACTTATATACGTATACATAAAAACGATCTACAAATAGTACAACATTTACAATTGTGGGTTCTAACAAGTCTTCAAATGGATTAATCTTACTTAAAATTATTCTTATTACAGATCGCTTAAACAAATTGTTTATTTATATTTATTAAACTAATATAGATAACATACAAAAACTTGGACTGGAAAACAGGTTAGCTGAGGCTCCAAAAAAATATGTCTAACGCTTTGAGCTAGATATTAGTTGCTCCCGCTTATAAAGCTGTTTCGACTTGCGCGTGTGGGTATGGGACTCATTATATGCGGAATTTTTATTAGTAGCTAATTCAAATTCCGCAGTTTTGGCACTTAATGTTGCTCCTCCAATGTTAGATATACTCGTTGGTAGTTTGGGTTCAGATATATCTTTAAGAAATAAATAATAAGAAATAAATAGTATGTAACACGTGCTTGGCAGTAAAGCCCCGGAACTCATATCCAAACATACATATATTACTAAATATGATATAAATATGGGAAAAAATAATTTTTTTAATGAAAATACAATAAAACAATAATTATTTAAAATATATACATAAATAGGCAAAGGCAATTAAAAATAATAATGATATGATAATAATGATAATAATAATATAATATATAAAATATGTATATAATGTATATAGTATATATATATTTATATAAACATTAGTACGCATTACCTTTTATATCAAAAGAGTGCGACACTTGTATGGCTGCTTCATCCGGCATTGCTATCTGTAGCCTGGCTGAGAAAACGCTTAGTTTATCAAGTGAAACTGGCGTGGATTGGCGCCTTACATCACATAGAAGGGTAGAATCGTATGGTGCCTCCTTCACATATACCCGATTGTCGTTATCGCTTTGAGATTTAGGTATCTCAATTTGAGTACTGTAGATTAATAATAATAATACAAGAAAACAGTTTAATTAAATTTCTATATAACTTGCCCACATATACATAAAACAAACACCTATATCATATTTATATTGAATTGGCATTCTTACCTTTGCAATTCTGTGATTTTACTCGATATAAGTGCGTGTAGTTTATCTGGGCAGGTGTCTAGCATATGCGAGTAAAGAACATCAATAATTTCACTTGGTACTTTAAACAATTCCTCATAGTGGTCAATCATTATTCTATAAAAAACAATAACAATTAAGCAACTTGGAGTGTGCATTTAATTTTCTTATATACAAATTTGATTCTATTACCTTATTACATTTATTGCATCGGTCATATTTCCCTGTTCTTTGTATTCAGCTGTTTTTGGCGTAGAATTACGTAAAATATTTGGAGCAAAAACTGTTGATAAGTTATAGCTGTCCATTTTATTTCCATACATTTGAACTGTTCCATCATTGCTATATATATCATCACAATGGGCAGCTACGTTACCAAGAAATCTAAGTAAAACATGCAAAGTGTCTCGATGTGCAATTGGTAGCAATTTGATTAGATGAGATATTGCCTCAAGCTGTAAGCGTCGATTTCGAATACCTAAATGTAAGATTTTCGGCTTTAATTTGCATTATCTTTTCCAAATTGTATCTCTTACGTTGAGTTTCCAGAAATGTTGTGTACAATTTTTTGCACAGCAAAGGCTCAGGTAGATCGCGTAAATATTCCTTGAGTAATGTAGCTACATCATGAGGGCATGTATTATCAGGAATGCACATGTTCCAATTTCTATCAAAGTCATCACGTAGCTAAAAAGTTAAGGAGAGTTTTCATTTTTGTTATGCCCTGCTTTTTAATTAATTTTATAAAGTACTTACTTGTTTTACACGCTTTTTTGAAGTACTAACACGAAAGATACCTACTTTCTGAAGTCCATGTTCATTTAAATATTCTATACAATTGATTATGAACAGTGGTACATTTAACTTAAAATTATACTTTAATTCATCGAATAATAATCTGTCCATATCCATATCAATGCTTCTCATATCAAACTGACTTCGTGACATTTGCATCGATATTGAAGAAGATTTTTGAAGATTTGTGAAACAATTTGCTGAAGATACTAGCTCCGAAGGACTTCGACCAACGTAATCTAATGATTTTGTTGGCAAACTCTCATAAGAACGTACCTATAATGTACATCGCAATCATAAAGAAAACTTCAACAGTCTGTCAATTTTTAAAAAATAAATAATTACATACATTATCATTCAATTTTCCAACTCTATTATGGCTGTTGCAGTTACTACCGCGAAATACTGATATCAATGAATGCTTTGATCCGGGATCCATATCTGCTTCTGGTTTTGCTTCTCTTGATAGACAATATTCCAAAGATGTTCCAAATAAAATATCACGTCTATCTATTTAGTTATACATTGTTTTCAACCAAAGTCATTAAATAAAACTTAAAACAAGTTAGCACGCCACAGTCAAGTGGTCTCCTATACAACACACCCTTTGCTCAGTACTAAGACACCCTAATACAAAATTAACTTTATTAAAAAGTATCTTTCTAATGTTATTTTTTGCCCATTTTAAGTGAAAAGGGGGCAGGGTGTATACCAATTTGTTTTAATATATGTGTTATTTGTTGATTACAAGGAACAAACAATTTTATTAATTTAATTTATTATTACATCTCCGACAATATTTAATGCAATGCTTACTGTGCTCATCCTTTTTTCCAATGTCAAAAAAACTTGTTGTAAGAGCTCTCTTTTTCGAAATTACTCTTTTTTTCTGAGACTTGAACTCCAAATCTAAGCATTAAAAAATTGCCAAAAAATAAAATGTTAATCCAAATATTTATATTTATTTAGTGTAAACATTTTCGTTTATTATCTTGGGCTTACCTATATTCATTCCAATATTTAATTCCTTTATCTTTTCTATAGCAATATGCTTTAGTATTTCTGCTTCGGTATCAGAAAGTTTTTCTAAGGACGTGTCCGTCAATTGCAAAACTTGGCCTTGTTCGGAAATCCATGTACAATTTACCTAAGCACATCAAAAATTCAATAAAAATTCGATTCGACTCTGTTTTTTTGCTTAATAAGTATAAGTAACTCGCGACATGCAGTCTAATTACTTAATACTTATTTACTTACCGATGGAGCCCACTTCTGAGGATGTGGCACAAAATGCTGACTGTCATTTTGTCTATGTTGATATTTCGATCGACTTCCCCAAATTTTTCGTGATACAAATTGGCCGACATTAGATAATGACTTGGATTTTTGCATATTTGTTTCATTTTTAGAACCTGTAAGCAATTTGATCAAGTAAAATCACTGCAGATTCAAGTACTTGACTTTGTAATAAAGTATCTCAATTGTGATAGATATAATTTTCCACAACTGTAAGACCTATTTTGTAAAATGAAATGTACATGTACTTACTTATATATGTTTCATTTACATTTCCATTTTTGGAGTTCTGAAAACTGGAAGCTTCTGCATTGCTTGCATGCCAAAAATTGGAAATAAAATGGGAACTTGATGTCAGTAAAGCGCTGGCGGTTCTACCAGCTTTCTCCTTTAAATGATGCGGATGATTTTGAATCGTACCTGTTGGGGATGTTGGGGATGTTGGAGCTGATATGCACATTGATTGCGGGTGTTTTTGGGGCATTTTATTATTATTTTTGTTAGAATTGTATTTTTCTTCGCACATTTTTTCATATTCCAATTTATTGCGTATTCGCTCATCTAGATCTTTTTGCCAAGCAATGTGCGAGTTTTGCAAATTTTTGGAATTCTCATTGCCGCGTATAAAATCCAATGCAACAAGTGCCCAAGCATCTAAAGTCTGAATTGCTTTATTGTTACCTTCATCCATTCCTGGGGGGTTTATTTCGCCCTTTGACTTAATATTTCGTAAATTTCGGTCATAGTTAACTGACTTAAAGCGATTCGCGTCGCCATCATGTACACTCTTCTTCCGAGCCATTCTCAAATATCGTTTAATTGTATCGCTAACGGACTGTGAGACATCTTCGTTATCTATAGAGCTTTTTCTCCGACTTGATTGGTTCATAGCTGAGCTTTTTTCCTCTTTCGCCTCATCCTCAGATGCCGCTGAGTTATTACTAAAAGTATGCTCTAAGATTAACTCATATTGTTGAGCAATTAGTTTTAATTCGCTGAGTGGAATGAATTTTGTTTGCGTTCCAGTCGAGTTCATGCTCTTCTCCCGTATCATCTGTCTTTGGATCAGTTCTGAGCTTGGTTGGATTGTATTATTTTGCACATCTTTGTGTTTACTGTTGCTAAGTTCAAGTGATTCTGGAGGTTTTCGTTGACGTTTTGCAATTGAGTTCTCACTAGTTTTACATCTGGATTGTTGTATATCTTGATTATTGTTAATATTGTTTTTGAAATCTTTAGAAAGGTCTGCCGAGGCATTTTCGTTGCATGTTGTATAATTGAACATACTTGAGAATGACGAGGCGCGGCCAAGACTCGATTTGCATGGCTCCGAGGAATGTAATATGCGGTGCAGCTGCTGCTTTTTTAATATATTATATAATTTCTTAAGTAGCACTTTATCTTCAAGAATCGCTGGTGTAATATCATTTAGCTGTATGCCCCCGAATGAGGAACTTTTATGCAGCACCTTTAATCGATCTAATAATTCCGATTTACTGTACTCACAGTTTTGAAAAGACTGAGAAACTGATAGACTGCTGGATACATTAATAGGTCGACGAGAGCTTGGTGAAGAAGTTTGGTCAGGCCTAATAGTTTTAGTGCCAAGTAGGAACGTAGTTTTGTACGCATCACGAATTTTTAGATAGGATTGTAAGAGTTCTATAGCTTGGTCAATATTTTCATTAGCCTCTTGATCTTTTTGTTGAACATGAGCTGCGTAATTATTTCGATGTCGGGAAAGTATCTTAAGGCGCCTCCTCGAATTTTTTGTGGCTCCTGGAAACGAAGATTTTCGACGCCATAATATAAATCGGGGTTCCGAAGCACATACACGTTGAAACTGCGTTTCGATATGGGATATATTATCTAATGCTCCATGTTGCATTCCATCGGGGAACAACTTTCGTCCCGCATCGGTCATGTACCTCCATGTTTTTCGGGTTAATAGCCAGCGTTCGCGTTTCTTCTCTTTATCTTTAGTATGACAACGTCGCCGCCCTGCAGCCGAACATGATACTTCCGAAGATTTTATAGATGGATTTGCCGTTTCACTTGCAGTTGTGACATTTGTTTGATTATTTAAAATGTTTGTATTTATCGTCGAAATAGAAGAAGCCTCTTCAATTCGATTAAGCTCATCAAGCATACCATCTAATGGGCCTGATCTTTTTTTAACAACTGTTACAGGTCGACGCAAAGTATTTTCCAGTTGTCCAGAGGAACTTGTAATTTTTTCTATTTTTTTTCTCCATTATTATATTTGATTAGTTATTATTAACTGATGATGTCATCTGAAAATTAAATTAATTTAATTAATTCGCTCGAGTTAATTACATGCATAACATACAGTTTGTAGACGGAAATTGTTCTTGCGGTTTTGATATATGAGTATATGACAGTATGAATTAACAAATCATGATGGTAATTTTGGAAAAACTGCAAAAAGTATTAATATTTTATTACATTTATTTTTAAAAATTTTATAAATTATTTTCAGAGATAATTGATGAACACAATTATTTAACAATAGAGTTCAATAAATTAATTGTTGAAATCTTACACATAGATGCAAACTTAGCTCAGTTAAGAATCAGTTAAAAAATTTAAACTTGTAAAGGTGTCAGTCGGGCTTAGTAATATTTAAATGTTTGAATACTACTATACTATTTATATATACTTTCTATTTTAGTTACTAATCTAATTTTCCTACTTATATTACGGCGACAGATCAATTCCAATAAATCCATTTTTTCATCGTTTATTTTTAAACGTTCCTTGATTAAACATCATGATTTACAACAAATTAAATTCACATTCTTACATGAAGTACAATTTCCTACATACACTCTGTATAAAATTAGAATAAAACAAGTCTGTTTTAGCACACACATTTTTGCAAGTAAGTTCACAAGATTAGTTGAGATTAATACTCACAGTAAGTACATTTAAATTCAAAAATGAAAATTTAATATTTATATTAATAATATTTTTATTCTGCTCTATATTAAATCGAATTAATAGTTAAGAACATGCTATAAGAAAAGAGAAAATTACAGCAAAATACAAAATACACGCCGTTCAACAAACTTAATTCTCGAGAATAACGTCAAATATTTTGAGAGCACGCATAAAAAGATAGAATACATAAAAAATCAGTTTATTCTTCAGAAATTATGGCTGCATGTATACATATGTTTATAAATACTAAGAATATGTGTGTTTTAACATACACATGCTTAAATACGCTCTCACTCAGTTGTGCAGAATTATATGTATCTACATTAAGTGAAAATATTTAAGTATGTGTATAAATATGTATTTATTCGAATATATATATGTATAGGGAATTACTTACATACAAATTGAACGAATTAATATCCACAATTATTTTCACTGTTATACTAATATATGATGATTGCTTAATGTATAACAAAACATACCCGAGTTATGGTTCTGGATCGGGATGCGGATCAAATTTTGTAAGCATATTTAGATATGAGTTCATTATTGCTGTTCGTTCATTGTGTATTGTCATTTTTTATAATGCTTACTTATTTTTATTACGAGATTGATTTTTAAAATAGACTGTTTTTCACATTTTCAAACAACTCAGACTTTGGCAGATTAGGCCATAATATGATAATAAGTTATATTTTGATATTTATAAATAGCTTAGTATTTCAGTCGCCACCATTACTAATACAAAGTAAAACTAAAGATATTATTTCATAAAGCAGAATGTTATTCGTAACATTAGTGTATTGCTTTAGTCAACTTTTATAAACAGACAACCGATTCGTCCAACAACTTATTTAAAATTTTGAAGATAATTGGGAAAGCTCTGCGTTGTGCTTTTGGATTCAATATTTCAGACAGATAGCAAGCCATGTGCGAATGCCATAAGCACCAACAGTCGAGTCCATTTGGTTAAGTTAAGTTCACTGAACAGAATAGTCTCTGTGTATAGTCATAGAAAGGAAAATGAGGTGCAGCTCTACTGCTTCCTTTTGTGCTCCGCTTGTAACATGTTACTATATTAATACGAACAATTTATAGATTTATAGATTATTACGAATACAGATCAATAATTTATAGATTATTTCAGCGATGGTTACGGGCAAACATTGTATTTCATTTTGCATAGTTTTGGTACACGGAAACGTTATGTCAGCGCTTTTGATTTACTGTGATTCCTACAATTTTTTTAACTTTTATTTAAGTAATATCCGGATTTTCCGAGATCCAGGACCTAAAGCTGGAAGTTTATGGAAGTATATTAAGCACTAAAGTACACCAACCCTTAAAATAAGGTAATTAAAAAACCACTTTAGCCTTTATTTATTTATTTATATATATCTATTTATATTTATATACCTGGATAGAAAGTTTATCATCACCAATAAGATCAATCAATAAAACTTTTAGTTTGGTTACTGAAAGAAACCTGCTTGAAGATGGAAAGAAGTTTCAAAATAAGAAAACGGCAAGAGCTGTTTAAAATTTCACAAAATACACTCTTTGACCATTTACAGTCTATTTTGCTTATATTTTATTTAAGCACGATGCTTTTCTATTACAATTTTGCAATATATATTGTCGTATATTTGTATATACACAGTTACTGAAAGCACTCGTATCTTTGAACAATGTACAAAGTTGATTAACATAAATAAAATAATATTTGTATATATGCCTATCAATTTGTGTATTTAGTATTTATGCATAATCTTAACTAGTCAGCATTAGCAATAAATTATATTCACAGCCAATTCCTAAATGTACATTAAATATTGCATTCATTTTGCACATGCCCGTTGCAGTT
The DNA here is from genome assembly GCA_018901825.1 of Drosophila funebris. Lineage (NCBI taxonomy): Eukaryota > Metazoa > Arthropoda > Insecta > Diptera > Drosophilidae > Drosophila > Drosophila funebris. The sequence continues at coordinate 277,617 of JAEIFK010000219.1, forward strand.
TACTTATTACTATTATTGTACTATGTAACAATATTATTAAAAAAACATCTTTTTATGCAATATATGTATGTATGTTTGCTAGAATCGATATATTTCCATATATGTGTACGCCAGTCACTACCTCAAACAATATTTTGTCTTAATATGTTTTGAGGTTGGAGAACAAATCAATTTTAATAAATATATAGAGTTTGAGACCTTATTCAAATTCAAATTCATTTAGTGTAATCGGAGTTCAAACAAGAAATAAATAAAAAAAATTTAATATCTCATAAACACTCTTCTTCTTTGATAGGAAGTGTGGAGAATAAAGGTCATCTTAAAAAGTCAGGACATATGTACATGCATACGGAATTACACATTTTATAAATTATATTTTTGCATACATATAAGTGCATTTGTCACATTCGGTACTACATCTAATATTGTCACAATTAAAGTTTAAGTTTTCACATAATTCTTAAATATTTATGCAAATATGTAGTACATATATTAGAGCCTAACGCAGATGTTATTAGTCTTTGTAGTTGCATATTTTCATTTTAAATCAGTATTATCTATATTTAATTCTCACATATTTTCATCTGTATACTAATATTGTTGTATATGTTCTTACTCTATTCGATCGAATATTGTCGAAGTTTGAAATATGATAATAATATAATCATTATTTATTCCTGGGCTTGTAAAATAACCAGTTTTATTTTAAGCAATTAAGGAAAACAGTACATTTATTACCGATAATTGACTAAGTTCGGAAAAAACTGGTTATATTAGAAACCTATTAACTCCGGCACTCTCCTTAAAGGGCTTCCACTTAGCTTTTAAGAAAGTTAGAAAATGTATTAGTTTCAGACAATTGAAAAAAAATTTGCTAAAATGATAAATAGGAAAATTTAATTAAAATTAATGCCTAATTTCATACTGACCAATTGCAATCTGATCCTTATAGTAATCGAGTAAGAGAAAGTTTTATATTTAGTATTGTGAATAATTAAATGAATAATTTGTAAATGAATATACATATTTATATATACATACATAGAATTTGTAATTTAGTGTAAGTACATATGAATGTCAATGTGTTTAGGCCTTAGCAAATACTCAGTCATTACCATTCGGATATTTCAGGATATTCTGCAAAACGGAAAATCTTCTACATTTGTAGTATGTCTATGATTATTATTATATTATTATTTTTTTTTAAATTGATTCTAATGTAAATATATATGTACATATACTAGATGTTTACATGTACATATACAAAAACATTTATATGCACTTCTAAGCAAATGTGGATATGGATCGTTGTATTTAAGTATGTCTGCATATATGTGCGAATCATTTGACCATTAATGAAGCCCGCAACATATATACATTCCACTTCTCACATACCACAAAACAGATCAACACATTTATATCTCATTAATAAAACTACCAATGTAACATTTACGATAACCCTCTAGTAATATGTTATGTACAATTTCTTATAATTAACTTATAAAGTTATTAAATTTTCTTACTATTAATTATTAAATACATCCTGTTTGTGCATTTAAGTTACAGCTGACCAAAGCCCTGTGAAGTTTAATGTTTTCTGTGTCTGGTGACTCACGATACAAAGTCACGGTTCGGATTGGTTGAATATTCATCGGTAAAACGACCCGTAGCTACAATTAAATTAAAAAAAATATCGTTAATTTCCAAATAAATTATCATAAACAGTCTGCATTATTATGTTGCGTGTCAATATACTTCTTCGAATAATTTTAAAATTCTTAGTTGATAATAATACTTACAATCTTCCATTAATATAACCTGAGCATTTTCTATATTTGTACTAGCTACAGAGTGCGGAATTAAGTTGAATTCATCTTCAGTAATTGTAGTGTTCCATCGGGATCTGGCACTCGAACGGTGTGCAGAACTCACAGTCATTGTTGGAGTTGAATATAGACTCAGGTTTGTTGGATTTATAACACCTGACATTGTCGAAATAGATCCAGCATATCCCAGCAACTGTGATTGTATGTGATTGCTTATTTGCTCTTTAATTCTGTGAATTCAGATTGACTTACCGATGGCGATTGGGTATGGAAGTGATTGAAATACTCTCGACTATTCGTTGCAGGATACATTTGCGTTGTGATTCTAGTAAGGGAATTTGAAGCAATTGGTTGCATTTTACTTCGAGATACTTCAGTGGAGACATGAGGACTTGTTGGAGACTGAGGATGTGGCGGAGGTGATGCTCTTGTAACAAGAGTTGTGCAATCTGCCGAATTAGCATTTGGGTCCGCATCTGTGTTTATAGGGCTCTGATTACTCTCCATCGTATTAACATTTCGACTATCTCCATCGATTAAGCTACCTTTCGGCACACAAAGACTGTTTGACACTAGACTGGAAGACTGGTTTGCTGATGATGATGGAGGTGATTGGATCATTGCTAAATCTCCACTTGTTCGTATAATTGCTACAGGTCGGGCCATCGGAGGCAACATCGGTGGCAACATTGAGCTATGATAGTGTGTCGATGGTACGCCAGTTAATCTGGAGCTTCGCAGTTGTTGGTGTATTTGATAATGCGGAGAATGTGTGTGCGATGCTAATTGGTGCGAGTGTGTATGCGAAAAAGCTGGATTCTCCAAGGAACCGGTTCCCGATTGTATACTTGTTGTATGTCCAGCATCCTGACAAACATATGTCACAAAATCAGAAATATCATGAGCTTCAGTTGAAAATTTCTCGGCATGTTGTTGCTGATGTGACTGGGTCTGTCCCTGTAAATGTTCATGTTCCTGATCTAATGTAGTTGAATGCGTCGGTGCCAGCAGTCGGGGACTACTATGCTGAGGATAATACAAGGTATTGACCGGGCTAACAGAGCCAGCCAGCAATGCAGAACAATTGTGGTGCAAAATTGCTGTAATAAAAAAAATACAAAATGTATAATATAAGATAATTGCTAAATTAACTGCACTACAAATCATTCCTTAATAACATTCTATAATAACAATGGTATTAATCCTTCAAGCAATTATATAAAACAGTCGAAATAAGCCATCTCCGACTATACTAAATATATATAATCTTAATCAGTATGGTATGGCACAGATTGCCAAGTTTACTGCTTTGTTGCGAAGACAGACGAACTAATCGGCTCGTCTGTCGATACTGATCAAGAATATACACACTTTGTAGGGTCTGCCAAGCCTCGTACTGCTTGTTACATTCTTTTTTGCACAATGAACATATCCTTGGCATAGAGTATAAAAAGGCTTGGAATACTTTCAAAATTAATCAATCAAATTAATTAATCAATTAAGCGGTTATCGATTTTATATAATAAAAACCAGTCGAAAAGGCTACAGTCGACCGCATTCGACAGTATAATACCCTGTACAGGCTTCTATATTAAAATGATGTTGATAATAGGAACTTTGATTAAAATAAAAGTAAGAACATAACAGGTGTTTAAAGAATACCCTTTTGAAACTCTCATTTTTTGCATACGAATTCTTTGCATGCTTATAGCAGCTAACTTTCACATATTTATACATATTCAATCAAAAGCTGAGTGTTACGACACTTAATTTACTTATGCCTGTGTCGCAGTAGTTCCCTATCTCGCTCGCACAAATATGCACACATGGTAAGCAGACGCATGTATCACAGTCGTTCGCTGTCTCGTTCGCACACATGTGCTGCCTGCTGTTCTACGATTCCGTGGAAAGATAACTTTTATTGCTGATTATCTGTCTTATTTACAAACCGATCTTGATGAAACTTTCAGCGTTCCTTCTATATATCACTCTTAACGCACCTGTTAAGTTAGAAGTGTCTACGTTGAAAAATGTGGCTATTATTCTTTTTTTTCGATTTGCGGGGGAAGGGGGGAGGTATCCAAAATTTAAAATAAACTTGATCTGCGTATGGTATACAGGAACCTTGATGCCAAATTTGTCTCTAGCTCTTATAGTTGCTGAGATCGACGCGTTCATACAGACGGACAGACGGACGGACAGACAGACGGACATGGCTCAATCGACTCGGCTGTTGATGCTGATCAAGAATATATATACTTTATAGGGTCGGAGATGTCTCCTTCTGCCTGTTACAAAAATTTTTTTCACGAAGTTAATATAGCCCTGTACAGGGTATAATGAGCCCACAGGATACAATGGGGAATGCCGTAGTTGACTATATTCATATATTTTATATTACCTTCTGCTGTTCGAATTTGCGGATTAGAGGTTGCAATTGGTGGCCGGCTATTTACTGGTGTATACCGGTGCAAGGATATAGCGGAGTCGGTTGTAACAGTTGAATCGGTATTTGAATTTATGTTATCGGTCGATCGTAAAATTACGGAAAAGCTTGCCGACGGGCAGTTTTCCGTTGTTGTGCTTGCACGGGAGATAACCGGGGGCGATGAACTGTGATCGATCTTACATGCATCTGTAGATCCATTGGTTGTAGCAGAGCGCAATAAGGGCGACTGAGATAAATGCACATTTCTGTGATTCTGATCAACAAAGTCAACTGTAACAAAGGAAAAAATACATTAATGATAAGTTACCGACAAAAGATTCAATTATGCGAAATACTCACTGCTGTATCCGCTTGGAATTGGGTTTGCGCCCATGACACCTGCCTGCGCCTGAGACTGGCTCTGCGAACTGGAGATTGGCGAATCTGGGGTCAATTGATATGTATTACAGTCATAAGCAGATGCCACATTCTCCCTCTTAATAATGTTAGTGTGCATGCTATTGTCAGTCGCTTCATCTAGTATTGAGTCTAAAAATGAATTATTGAATATATGAATATATTTCATATTAATTGAGGTCAGACATTGTACCTTTAGATAAAGTCCAAAGCTCTTGGGATGAAAATACACCAGTCGCTAGAATAATATCATTGCAAACAACTCCATTATATGGATTGTGTCGTAATCCTCTGGATTTTGCATCATTGCTATCAATACTTTCCTCCTTTCTGTCTGCAGCTGTCGCATTGTTGTTGTTGCTGTTTCGATTATGACTAAAAATAGCCACATGGGGTGGTCTTGAGGTTATAACTGATGAATTATGAGTATTTATAAAGTTGGCCAAATATAAATCCAACTCTCTTACGGAGACGTTTATGTGATAAGGATTCACACACAAGCCGGGGTGGAGGCAGTCTGGATTCTTTTCTAAACGCTCTCCATCCGTACTCTCCAATGGTATGGCCTTAAATAGGATCACCATAACAAGATCAAGTCGCCAGACTTTATCAGCTTGCCTTAAGCAGTCTATACGTCGCATTTTACCTTTCTGATCAGGATTTGAGAGAACGCAAATGGATTTTCGTTTGCCAATTATTGATTGTACAAAATCTTCACGACTCTCTTGTGTTATATCCTTTCTGAGTTTACCCAAAAGACGAGATGCCCACTTCTGTTTCACCTCAGTCTTTTCATTCTGTAATTTGCACAAATAATTGTTGCATACAATTTATGAGAATATATTACAAATATACCTGTAACTCATCCTTGCAGTGTCTTTCTTCTTCCAATGACATACGCTTTTCGTGTTTTTTATAATACTTTCGCTTAGCAGCTTGCAAGTTAAACCAAGAGTACGAGAACGATTTGACGTATGGTAATAATGCCTCAATAAAGGGGTGAAATTCATCCTACATTAAAAAAAATATCACATATAAATTAGTTTCACATATTTATATTATAGAAATTTTGTTTACACGTTTAGTAGCATTCAAATGTTTTCACACTGTTATTCTCAAAAATAAACTAAATTTGACAATATAAAATTTTATAAATTTAAAATTATCTGCATTATTCCAATGTGAAATATTCAGGCTTTGCTTTTAAGCAAGTAAACGCTCCTCGACTGCGAAAAACAATGTGCCTAAGCCTTAGATGCCCGATTAAAACACATTAAAAAACCTACAGATTGTAGCTACAGTGATGCTTCTTCTCTTACTGGTACAGACGACTGTGATATCCACGAACTCAGATATAGAAATGGACAGGGTTAAATCGACTCGGATGTTGATTTTATTTGAAGAGTATAAATATCGTTCTTACAACGTATAAATCACATTATTTTGGGAACAATGATGAAGCCGAACTACGAAAACTCTTAAAAAAATTAATTTAATGAACTTCATATGACTATTGAGAATATTTACAGGGAGTGAAAACCTTGGTCTGCTGCATAAATAATAATAAAAACTTTTAGAGACTAACTTCATTAAAACATTTATCACAATGAACCAAATTTGATATAATTATTTATTTTGTATTGAACGGTATAAATCCAATAAATGTTCCAAACTGTTTTTTTAAGCATTCGCAAAAAAAAGTTAAAGTTTACAGATAGGAACAAAGATATGTTTAACTACATACTTTAATGGAGTGAATGAAAAATGCAAATGTATTAAAGTATTAATTTAAGTGAATGCCATCTCTGACACAAACACACATAAATTAGAAGTACAGCTTAGATTCCAAATGACTAGTACTACTTAGGTATAACATACAATCCTATGGGACTGTTCTTAAAAGTGTAGTCGCGATTTATATATGGTAATATTTATATACACTTTTGTAACAAATATAGATAACATATTGTTAAAGTTTTTTCGATTGAGTGATATTTGATATTTTATTATAAATTATAGTATTTGAATATTATATTTCGATAGTATTGAAATTTAATAAATAGTTAGGTAACATGCAATGTTTACCGGACAAAGATATTTTCTTCATGTTTTGGCATTATTTATCTGATCTGGTAAATATCTAATATATAAGACATCATATATAGTATTGAACTCAACCCCAGAATGGTAAAGAATGGTAAAGTACATATGTACATATATAAGTATTTAGACAAAACATTTTTATTAATCAAGTTTCAGACAAAATAGATTTTTTTGCTTCTATAGGGGCAAAGGAAAATATTATGTAAAAAAGTAAAACTGAAAATATATAATGTATAAAACACGTTAATAAATAGAAAAAAAATTCTGAAAAAAAACTGCACAAAGATTAAATGAATGATTGTAAAGAGGCAACACGATGCATATACTCAATACGAACATACTCATATGAGAATTTTTTTTTTTTTTTTAACTTAAAGATACATACATATCAACATAGAGACATCAAGATTGGATTGAAAATCCAAGTATGTAAAAATTTTAGTTACATTTGAAATATTATTGATTAATGTTGAAACATGGTATTTGCGATTCTTTTCCTAAACATCCGGAGCAATTTTAAACCTAACAATAGAATTGGTTAATGAGCATTAAATGAATTATTATGCTTACAATTTTCAATCAATAAAATAAAAAAGGAAATAAAAACAATATTGTGATCAGTCTTAATTTATAATATTGACAATTAGACTTAATAGTTGGATCTTAAAAGCGGCTATCTAGAACTAGTTCCGTATCTCAAAATCTTTTTGTCATATAATCTGCCTATATTATATTTCATTACATATTTGAATTTTATGCTTGTCTTACCTGTCCAGTCGAAGATGTTTGTAAGTAAGAAGATACGTCCGTCTCGATCATACAGCTTCTCAGTGCATCTGGTATAAACATACCTTGTGCAATAGATTTATCATTGAATTAATTATAAGCTTGATTACTTTGACAATTATCTGAAATTTATGTAAATGTGCATAAGTAAAGCAGCTCTATCAGCATGATATGAAGATAATAAATAGCAAAACTAAATTTAAATTACATATTCACAGAAGCCCGCGATCCAGTTAACTGGATTATCAACTGATAATTTTTAAGTTATACTGCGGACAACCCAAAATTAGATGAATTTGTTATTTTTTGCCCCCAAAACATAATAATAATTATTATTAATATAAATAATAATTCAAATTATCAATTTTGTTTTTCAATTTACCTAAATAAACTACACATTTTTACAAATAATTCTTTTTCAGCTTTGATTAAAATAACATTGTTCTTTTAGAGTTATTAAGATTAACGATGACCGAGATATTAAAGCACTGTAGGTTATCCTTCCGCTTTCTTAATTTATTCATTTGCAAATGGAAATTTATTTTGGAGTCGTAGACGCTGAAATTACGAGACAATTAGTTATAATATATTACATAACAGTTATTATTATTATTTGAAATATGAATCATTTGTCCTCAAATCGCATTTCGAAAATTACACAATGGTATATACATATAAGTGTATATTATCCGAACATCCTATACATTTGCAATATCGATATAGAATCAACTCTAGTGTATTATTCGATTGAACTTATATGGGTTGATATATATTCATATAGTTTTTTATTTGTTTGTAAATTTCAGTTTATCCATAGATTGCAGCAGAACACTGCGGATCAAAGATATATAGCCACATACATTCATCTAAATCACTCAACATAACCAGAAAGTGACAGAGTAGGTGCGTTGTGCAATGCGGATTCCTTTCGACTAAATTCAAATTAGAGGAGCTATCATACATGTAAGCTAAATAAGTATCGCTCTCTTCTCTCATTATTCTTGATATCTCTTCGCTTAAGAAGACACAAATTTATAGGGAGGTACCATTTTTCTGGTTAAATGTCTAGAGTTGCTTAGAAAGCAAATGAAACTAAAAATGGAATATTCTACATTCTGATGGTGTAAACCAGACAGTTGACCATCCGTCGGCGAATTAACTAAATGCATGCGCACACATTTAAATTCATAATGCGCATGGCGCAAAATGGCTCAAGAGAGAAAGAAATGCAGAAAGACCGAACTCTCTCTCTCTCTCCATTATTATCTCTCTTCTAGCTACACAGAAAGAATTGGTCTGGCACTATGGAATCCTCTTTAGTTTAACAAAAACTTTTTAAATGATATGAATGTAAACTAAAATTACTAATATAGTAGTAAACGAGCTGATCAGTCGAATGGTATAGTTAAAATCCTTGTGGCAATCTCCTTAAAATAGTATTATGTATATAATATATAATACGAATATAAATATATATATAGAAATATATATATATATATATATATATATATATATATATATAAATATTATATATATTTATGTATGTATTTATTAAATTAGTATTAAAATATTATTATTATTATTATTAAAATAGTATTATGTATATAATATATAATACGAATATAAATATATATATATAAATATATATATATATATATATATATATATATATATATATATATATATATATATATAAATATTATATATATTTATGTATGTATTTATGTATAAATGCTGACGATCGCTCTGTCTCGCTCTCACACAAGTGCCGACCGCAAAGATCATTGCTGCAAACAATTCAGCGCAACAATTTAATATAACTTTTCTTTCATTTTTGAATAACTTTCTTATATGTGGACCGATATTTATGAATATATCATAATTGTTTCACAATGCTCTTCTTTAAGCATGCGTTAACCTGTAAGTGTCTATGCTGGTAGTTTTCTTTTCGATTCGTGCACGAAATAAATAAAATTGATCTGCACTGTATCAGGGATAAGTACCTTTCGTGCAAAAAGTATGTAACGGACAATAAGGGGCTTGGCATACCCTATAAAGTATATATTCTTGATCAGTACCTTTCTCCCTACCTCGCAAATCGAATGCTGTCGACTCAACTCCACCGAAGTTGCCAAGGTTTCAGGACAGTCATAAGGCTTTACAGCCTACTTAATGGGTCACACCTTTCCGTAACAATGATGTGCAGAGCTGCACCAACTTGGCTCGGTGACTTTAACAAATTTAAATTAGCTTTGGATGAAGCTTATTTCAGAATGTATTTTATACTTTGTTTACAGGTATTTCAATAATACTGAACTAAAACGATTCTAAAACGGCCCATAAGTGAACCAGTCGGAAAGGTTACAGTCGACCGCAACCGACAGTATAATACCCTGTACAGGTTTCTATAATAAAAGTATTTTGATAATAAGTACTATTATTATAATAGAAGCAAGTACATATTTACATGTTTAAAGATTACTCTTTTGAAACTCTCATTTAGCATATGAATTCTATGCATCAAACTTTTGCATATGTTTACTCCATAAAGAGCTGAGTGTTACGTCACTTCATTTACGTCTGCACATGTGCTTATCTTTCTTATTTATAAGCCGATCTTGATGCAACTTTCAGCATTCCTGCTATATAATACTTTTTACGCACTTGTTAAGTTAGAAGTGTCCACGGGGAGAAATGTGGCCATAATTCGAGTTGCGAGAGAAGGGGGGTGGTATACAAAATTTAAAAAAATTAGATCTGCGTATGGTATACAGGAACCTTGATGCTAAATTTAGTGACTCTAGCTTTTGTAGTTGCTGAAATCGACGCGGACAGACGGCTGGACAATCGACTCGACTACATTAAAGGGTCAGAGATGCCTCCATCTGCCTACATACATACTTTTTGTACAAAGCTATTATATCCCTGTACATGGTATAAAAAAAGTTGTTTGTGAGTCAACCAACGATAGCGACCGCATAGAAGCGTTTATCCATTCTCATTATTGACTTTTACAGTACCTCTTAAAATACTTTTTTAAATACTACCATCATCACTTCGTCTATCATACTATACTGGGTATCATACTAAATTGTAAAAGTGTCAGCATTTAACTAATCAGCATATGTACAAATCTTATTCTTTTTTATATCTTTTATTTATGTCATTTGGCTGATATGCTTTTATACCTAATACCTATCAGCTTTGAATTATGGTCAAATTGCTATAAAGATATGGAGTTTAAACGCCGTCATGCGCAATGCAGCCCATGAATAAGCTTTTAAGAGAAGTACTTAGACAAAAAACCTCGGAACACATACGCATATGCCTATGTATGTACTTTAGGTCCTGAAATTAAAACATTTTTCATTTTCGATTCTCTTTGTTATTATAAAAGAGGAAATACTAGAATAGCAAAATTTGATGAAAAATCTGTTGTACCTTTGCATACATTGTAATCGTATAAAGCAATGGGAATGGGTAAAAAAGCATCTGCAAGCTTTTATATGTACCCATCCAATATTATTTGTGTGTATCAATGTTTTCCGATAACGTATTGGGCTCTCAAACATTACAAGCTTTCAGTATTCGGGTTGTTCATTACAGTTCGGTTACTGTCATCGTCATCCCCTGCTGCTTAGTCACATTAACTTATACATACATAAGTCAAACCGAAGTAAAGTGTTTAAAAAAATAAAATACATAAAAAATTTAATTTATAATATTAATGTAAAAACATATGAGACATGCATAATTTTTTCAATACGTGTGCCTCAAATTTAAATTACATGAACTACTGCGAATAAGAAATTTTTTAAATCGCGTTATACAAAAGGCTTATATATTTTTATGATAACATTAAGAAGGTAAAATAATAATTTTTCGCACATTATTATTATTTAAATAATAAATAATAAGAAATGAGAAGTACTTACTGTGCGTTTAAAATGTTAATATATAAATTACATACATAACCTTTTTCCTTGTATATGTAAGTATGAGCAAGCGTGGCAGATGTACAAGCGCTCAACTATAATATTAGTAAATAGAAAATAAATATGAAAATTCTTCAATGGATTATTCGCATGTTGATAAGAATAACCATAAGAACATAACTAATTTAAATACACACATTGCAAGTTAATGTGAGAAAAATATTATGCAAACGAAATTGTATACCCTGCATGCTTTATGTTCAGCGTACATATAACAGGCAAATTAACGCATTTTTAACCCCAAGCTTTTTATATACATAAATTTAGTTGATCATAAATACTGAGAGCAATAATTTGAATCAAGTTTATTTGATTCCCGTTTCCTCTATTATAAGAAAAGTTACAAATTCTGCAAGGGTATAATTGCAGAGGGCCCTAAAATGTTGTCCAGCAATGAGAAACGCAATAATGTATATATTCTCAATCAGGACGACCAGCTGAATCAATATAACCATTTCCTTCTGTATCTATAGAAACTAGTCTCTTAGTTTTAAAGATGCTTCGATGAAACTTAGTAAAGGACTCACTTTTTTGCAACAGTCAATCCGATCATTCGATCGGATCATATTATTATATAGCCTGATTAAATTTTCCTTAAAAGTGCTAGCCTACAATATGACCACAAAACATTCCGGTTAAATGTATTATGTCTTGATATGTTATATCACAGGCTGGAAGCATTTCGAATCCTATATCCTTGATCAGTATCAACTGACAAATCGCCCTTTCCGTCTGTCACATGTCCATCAATTTATACTCGTCTATTAAATCAAGTTGACAATATAAAACATAATAAAATTAGTTATAAGTTTGTAATAATAAGTAATAAGTAATGAATATTCTTCGTAAATTTCAGATATGGCGAGCATAATATTAATAGCTTGTTTAGCCATATTGGGTCTAATCATTGCTATAGCGCTATTTTTAGCCGGTGGTTACTTATGGTGGAGACATAAAAGGTCCCAGTTACAGTTTATTGAACCAAATGAGGATGAAGAATCGAGTAGTTATAGCTTGAGGTAAGTTATAATTCACAAATAATTTTTAGCATATTTTTTGTTTATATATACCCTATATGTATATAAATTGGTTTCCCAGAAATGGCCATGAGGTATTTTCTTACCGAAGATTCTCAGCTGGAGGATTCTTACCTCTTTGTTTCCTTACTATCATTCAACAGAATTTTTAACTTTTAATTATATATTTAATACGACCATTGCTTTTAACTTTAGAGCTACGCAGGATATTGTGGACTCCGGTAACCCTCCTAGCAAGCCGCAAATCCCAGTTGCACAAAATATTGCAACTCCTCTGCAGAATAATATTAATCGAAAATTGAATGGCTTCTTAAATCTTAGAACTCCACTCATTGGGTACGTCAATATTTGATTGCTTAATTTTAACTTAAAGAATTTCAAACTTTAAATAGTTTTCTCTTAAAAAAACGACTTTTTCCGATTTTTTATTATATTTCCCGCTGTGATGCTACAATTTGTATACCCTGTACAGGGCTATATTAACTTTGTGCAAAAATTTTGAAACAGACAGTAGGAGGCGTGACAGACCTTATAAAGTATATATATTCTTGACCAGTATCAACAGCCGAGCGAGAGATTGGGCTATGTCCGTCTGTTCGTCCATCCGTCTTCATGAATTCATCGATCTCAGCAACTATAAGAGCTAGAGACACAAAATTCCTGTAAACCATACGCAGATCAAGTTTATGTTAGGTTTTCGATACCTTTCCCCCTCTCCAGCAAAACACTAATTATAGCCGCATTTTTCAATATAGACACTTGTAACTGAATAGGTGCTTGGAGAATATTATACAGAAGCAATTCTGAATGTTTCATCAATATCGGATAAATAAGAAAATAAATCAGAATAGAAAGAAAGTGTTTTTCATTGAATCAATAATACATGTGTGCGAGCGAGACTGTAATGTAGAAGACTGTACAGAGTATTATACTGTCGCGTGCGTTTTATACATATCTTATTAAAGTTGTTGTTCATAGGGGCGGAACAATGGCTACACCGACGAAAGCAACAAATACTTCCACAGGGGCTGCGAATGACAGTACTTCAAAGGATTCAGCAGTAAGTATCTATATTAGATGTATAACATATTCGAAGAGAAATTTAGTACAGTACGGTATACAAATTTTTCTCTTAATTAGTTTAAATTTAAAAAGAATCAATATTATGTTACGTTAATAAAAATGTATGATTACATCAATATTTTTTGACTTGAGAATTTAACCATGTTAATTCAATATAAAATTCTCGAATGTTTCATTTTAGAATAAAAGCATCTCAATGACCGATATGTATCTTGATAGCACAGATCCAAGTGAGAATGTCGGACAAATACATTTTTCATTGGAATATGATTTTCAAAATACAACACTAATATTAAAGGTTCTACAAGGAAAAGAACTTCCAGCAAAAGATTTAAGTGGTACCTCAGATCCATACGTTCGAGTGACATTGTTGCCAGATAAAAAGCACCGCTTAGAAACCAAAATTAAACGAAGAACCCTTAACCCTCGATGGAATGAAACATTTTACTTTGAAGGCTTTCCAATCCAAAAACTTCAATCGCGTGTAAGTCCGGTTAACAGTAATACCTACATTATGAATCTGATTTTTTAATGTGGCATATATAGAAACAGCATAACTTTAACTTTATGATCTTAGCTTTAATAGCTTTAATTGCTTCTTTGTGTGTGCGTTTGGGCGTATACCATAGTCGAGCACGTTTTTACACATTTTTCTCTTTTTCTTTTTATTTGTAGGTACTTCATTTACATGTCTTTGATTACGATCGTTTCTCAAGAGACGATTCCATTGGAGAAGTATTTTTACCGCTTTGTCAGGTATGGTTATACGAAGTTATAATTAATAGATATATGTATGTGTATCGAATATTCCGGGTGTAACAGTTTTTGATAATTGTGTGCAAAATTCATATCCTTTGTATATATTCCATTGCATTTAGGTTGATTTCGCTGGAAAACAATCATTTTGGAAAGCTTTGAAACCACCAGCTAAGGATAAATGTGGTGAACTCTTGTCTTCGCTATGTTATCATCCATCAAACTCGATTTTAACATTGACGTTGATAAAAGCAAGAAACCTAAAGGCAAAGGACATTAATGGAAAGTCAGGTAAATTTCATATTCGTCTAGCCTTACAATATATTCTGTATAGATCGTGAGCACATCAGCTTAGGCCTATTTTCTGACTGTGACAGCTGCTTTTCTCCTGCCAACAGGGTAGACAGTGCTCATAAATCATAAAAGCTAATATACAAGCACCTTACCAAGGTCAATCAGTTTAAGATTTACAAATATTACAAATTAATTATATTTCAGATCCATATGTAAAGGTGTGGCTACAATTTGGAGATAAGCGCGTTGAAAAAAGAAAAACACCTATATTCACCTGTACGTTAAATCCAGTTTTTAATGAATCATTTAGTTTTAACGTTCCATGGGAGAAAATCCGAGAATGTTCACTTGATGTTATGGTTATGGATTTCGATAATATTGGACGAAACGAGCTAATCGGCAGAATATTATTAGCTGGTAAATCGCCCGTTTTTTCGATAAACACAAGAAATACACTTTTACTTATACCATTGTACAGGTAAAAACGGTTCAGGTGCCTCGGAAACGAAACACTGGCAGGATATGATCTCAAAACCCAAACAAACAGTTGTTCAGTGGCATCGTCTAAAGCCAGAGTAACTCTAGGATTGACAACATATTATACAAAAGAAGTAAAAATATACATATGTATTCAGAAAATTATTTACGAATTACATTTATGCAAAACGGTTTAGCAGTATTAAAGCAAGCTGCACCCTGACTAAAACAGCGCACACTTGGCGTATATTTGAAAACATCAAAAATTTAAAATATGATAATGTAATTTGTGCTTGCATTATATGATATATGTAACTGAGGTCTATATCTTTATTAATGCCTAAATTATATTACATTCTAAGGCGAGCTTGAAGCTTATCTGGAGATATTTGCATAGTGTACAATAATAACGAAATTGTTACGATTTAAGGATATTGTACTGTAAAGCGTAATTCTACGAAATAGAATTTGCAGGAAATGTTATAAGTCTTAGCTTAGTTTCAAGCTCACTTTTTCTAAAACAAAAAAAAACGTTATGCATACTGGTAATAAAGTCGAATCAATATGAATTGTGTTTAAATTTCATTAAGTATTCATATGAATGCAAATTTTTACAAATTAAATCAAAAAATTAATCTTCTATATTAAGAGGAGAAATAAAAATTATTTAACTGTTGTAATGTTTATACATATAGAAACACCAGATTAATTAGCTTAAATTAATTAATCGGCAGCAGTAGAACATATTGTTTATGAAGAAAATATTAATAATTCTCGTAACAAACGAAAGAAAGAAATAGATTAATCACTTACGAATATATTTGTATATAATAGTAAAGAGTTAAAAATTGTTATTACATAATAGATTATAATATTAACTCGTGAAACGACATTGTTACAAGTTACTTACATAAATGCATATTGTTGTTTCTTTTACAATAAAAGAAAGTTAAAGTGTGAAAGTCAAAGGTCATGTTAATCTTAAATATACAAATACAAGTAGATTAAATAAATTAGAATGATAGGGCTGTAGGTTATAAATAAAAAATATTTTTATTAGAGAAGACAATTAGAAAATAAACATGGAAAAAAATAGTAACTGTAAAGAAATTAGCCAACCATTGCCGGAAAAAAGCGTCTACTGAGATGAAGTGCAAATATAAAAATATATAAACAAAGACACAAATGAATATGATAAACTGAGATTGAAATTAAGAGTTAAACAATAAAAAATATTGAATTATAATTGATAGAGAGAAACTGAGTTTAAAAAACGAAAAATCGAAAATTCAACCCACCTTGAAATTACATATTTGTTATATACCTGTTATAATATTATTAAAATCAATTTATGATAATTAAATAGCTGCAAATAAAGCATTTTTAACCTACACTACACTTTTCTCTACATTTGTATACATGGAAATGACTTTCTTCTTCTTCTTAGTGATCGCAAAGTATTAGTAAAATACCAATACCCTGGTTTGTGGCCAACTTTTACAATCCCCGGTCCGATATATATAGATGTTCAGTAGATTCTTTATCCATTTTGCAGACAAACTTAGCGATTAAAGTCTAGTATTCAGTTTGCCAAGTTGACCATTTTACAGAAAAAACTAATCCATATAGTATATCCGTTTTTATTTTTTTTTTCCTTTTTTGCTGCAGTGCTGCTGTGGGTGTTAATTACTACTCAGTATTACTAGATCCAAAACCCATCGATTCGAAAAAATACTAAGAAAATAAATTAAACACGAATACGAAGAAATTTGCGTAGTTTGTTTTTCACCTTTAAAAACATTATATTTAAAACGGATTTATCATTCCTTATCAAATTACAAATATATTGATAATCTCTTAGAGATACAAATATAAACGATTAGGCAATTAAGTCTATAAAATGTTGTATGAAAACTTATGGTTTCTTGGATTGAACTGTTTGTTTTAAATCGTTTTCTTTTCTTCGACTTTGATTTTCATCAACTATTATTTTAAAGGCGTAATTTGCGTTTACCGTTAAGAATCGCGAAAATTAATGCATTGCTCTAATTTCGCTCTCGTTGTTAGCTCTGTGCCTTAGCCGTTTACTTTATAACTTTGTTTAGCAACCAATTACAGCTAAGAATTTTCATTAGGTTCGCATATACAGTTATACAGTTTATGAACTCGTTCTATAGGTTCGCATAATCGTATCAGCGAATTATTTTATGTTTACATATATTGTTGCAGTAGATATTAGAATTTTTCTGGTTCTCACACCCTTATCTTCTTTCTTATTACATATAAAATTATATATATGTATATGTATTACCTTGATTTCAAGTGTTGTGTATTCTATGTTTGTAATAAGCTGTGTTATGTTTTCTTGTGTTTTATTTACTTTGCCCTAACTCGCTGTTTGTTGCCTCTTCGAGTATATATTGATGCATTAATTGGCTTCTTCGCTGAATGAGTTGAAAAATGGATTAAGACTTTTTACAGCAACACCTACAATGATAAAAGCAACCAATCAAATGATATTAAATATTGAAATTTTTTTTTTAAATGTCTCTTACCCTTGCCAGCTGACTGATCTTTTGAATCGCGCCATTTATAGAACGATTCTTTCTGTATAACATAACCATCATATAATTCCACAAATAATTCACTTAATAAACCTGTCAAAATAAATAAGTATTTGTAGACATTCAACATGGTTCTAATACAGAAATTTGAAAATTACAAACCTCTAGGATGCTCTAAGCTGTGCACAAGTAGTTGCACTCCATATAAGCACTCGAGCTGGAGGTCATCATTGGAATCAATACACCGTTGAAAAACTGGTATGCAAATCTTTTGAAAAATTTCAGGCTCGAGCTTATAACTATGCTCCTTATACACAATTGCAAAGTTGCATAGAGTTTTTGTCAAGCCTCTAATAAACACCTTATCGGCCTTAACAATATTGCCCTAGAAATTTGTTAATAAAAGATAAGATTTAAGTATATAAGTGCATTAAAATTCGGTATGCTAATAATTTTCGGTACTTACATTACTATAATCAATTATGCAATCTGCAGTTGAACCTTCCTTAAGTAAGTGTTCAATATGATCTATCACATTTTTGACGTGTTTCTCAGCGGACTCGCGTTCTTCAATCACTGGTGTCTTTAATTCATTCTGGACATATTCAAATCTCTGAAAAAGTGGAACTTTATTTGAATATGAATGTTAAAGAGATGAAAAGCCAACTTACGTTCGATTCAATAAATTTGTTTACTTCGCTTTCAGGCATAAAATCTGTCCAGCGCAAGTTAAATTTCTGCCACATGCTTCGGGTAAAGTTCGGTCCAACTTCTCGTGTACAATAGGTCAAGTATGTTTTAAGGAAGTTTTTACCATTGCTCGATGAGCTGTCTCGTAGACTTTTTGTCCACAGATCTGACACTGTCAACAATTTCTTCACTATTAAGGGACCTAGAAATACGATTAACTTTTATAACAATAAATTCAGATATTTAATGAGAATATTTACCAGAAAATTGCAGAACATAGAGCCATAAATCTGGAATATCAAAAATTAAATCGTTTGCGAGCTCGCTAAATTTTTCGTATGCAAGTTTAAAGTGATCCACAGACATATAATTTTGCTGAATAAGGTAGGCAATAGTGACAGCAAGATATCTCCTGTATTGTTTGCCAACATCCGATAAATGCAAATAATCAGTTAGTATATAGAATAAGAGACCACAGCGTTGTTGATCTGGTATCCGTTTTATGCATTCGACAACACTCGGAGTAACAGTTTTGCTTGTCACCGCAAGCTCGATCATCTCCGATACAACTGATTTAAAGAGCTTCAGGTCGCTTTGTTGTGGCTCGATAAACACTGCTATCGGTGCAACATTCTTATCGGACTGAGACTGAGAGGCAGAAATAGATGTTGAGGAATTTGATAAAGACTGATGATCGCTGCCCCTGTACTGGACACCAACGTTGCCGCCTGTATTGCTCAGCAAGGAACCCATAGCCTGTCAAACAAAGTAATCTGAATAAACGAAAGAAGCGATTGCATAATTAAAAACCATACCTTATTGGAAAGTCTTGCTGGCGGCGCCTGCTGTGTGTACTTTGAGTGACTAGCTGATTTTTGTAATGAAGAGTTCATCATGCCTCGACTTTGCTGATGTTGTCCAACGCGTGATGAGGAGTTTTCGCGCGACCCTTGTGACGAACCTGTTCTCGAGTGAATGCCTAAATGGTAAATATTTTTTATAATTCATACTACTTTATCGAGGATCAATTGAATGCTTACCTCGGTCGCCGTAACGATCACGCTCTATGGAGCCCTTGTTGTAAGATCCTTTATTCCTGGGCCCACTGCGATCACGATCACGATCTCTCTCACCCGTATTTTTATCAATTAATGAAGATAACGCTGCAAATGAATTTGAAGGCGTTGTCGTTGGAGTTGAGGATTGCCTACTTCCATTATTATTCCAAATAAATTGAGATAATCCGCCCATTTTCTTAGTATCCAAGTTTTGATTTAGCTGTAATGTCTGAAAATTTATGAAACCGGTTTAAAGTTTGGGCAATACGTTGAAGGAAAGACATCCAGACACTTACTAGACCTTCCAGTTTATCTGTATCAACTGCTTGGGAGCGGCTACCTTTGCTCGTCTGGACATGCCACGTGTTGTCGTCGTTGTTACCATTGGAGTGAGCACTGCTGCTTCCACCGCTGCCACTATTGACATTGCCACCTCCGACGCTGCTTCCTTGCTGACGGCGTAAATTGCCACCACCACTGCCACCATCACCTCGTTGGCTGTGACTGCCACCGTAACCGGCAGATCGGGCATCGAACCGAGCGTTGCCGCGATCATCACGTTTACCGGACCCTGTCTGTGGCCCATTGGCACTCGAAGAAGACAGCGAACCGCTATAGTTCATGTATTGTGCGGACAGCTGCTCATTCTTAGCTTCCTTCTCAATTTGACCCATTGTTTTGGGTGCTTCATTCCGAGTCGATTGCCATTTATTTTTGCGCAAGTCAATAACATCCTGAAGCATAAATCGTACACGAGAACTAATTTTGGCGGCATCTTTATCGGTCCTGGAAGCGATTCCCTGCATGCGATCTATGGATTTCTCTAGTGAATAGCATCGGCTGGGATCCCTGGCATTCACAGGTGTTTGCTCAAATTTGGAACCCACCGTAGTAAGTAGTTTGCAAAGGCATTCGAGCATGTCCTCCGATTTGGGATTAAGAAGCGTATCGATACATGAGTAAACAATTTTTCCAGTTAACATAGATATCTTAAAAAGTTCGCCAATGAAGCGAACTGTGCCTCCAGATCGCCGACGGATCCTTCGCTCCTCCTCCTCGAGAATCGCCTCCATTTCAGCCTTCTCATTTGGATCAGTGCACTTCTTGATCTTATCTACAATTGGTTGTAGTTTCTTTTCCTTCGCCGTGCTTTGAGACACATTCTGTGTGAACTCTCTTTCAGTTTTATCCAACAACGCATTGCGAAAGTGCTGTAGATTCAATTTAGTACCACTCTCCATGCGCTCATCTCGTGCTTTCACCTCACTAATTAGACGATGGCACAATCGGGCATACGAAACGGAGAAGTTTGGTTCATCGATAGCTTTTTCGAAGACTAAGACAATCACCTCGTCCATTTTTTCGGGCGTATCGATCTTGAGCTTAACTATCTCCTCAACCAGAGTATCGAATCTTTCTGGCGTCAACTTATTGAGGATACCCCGCACACGACGCACCAGTTCAACTTTTTCCTGGGTGGTCTTACCGTCGGATATAGCTTCACTTTCTAGCTTGTTCTGGGCTCGCGGTCTCCAGGCGTTTTCAGTTTCATTTAATTTGACATCTTGGTTAAGCGATAAATTAACATGGATCATGCCCTTCATACTACTTCTACCCGCTTGGACACCGGACATGGATACCTGTTTTCCAACAAAATTGCCACTGGATTCATTATTTCGATTGCCGCCTCCAATCACGCCAACCATCGATTGCACGCGCTTATTGTTATTGTTATTGCGCATAAACAGTGGCATAAGGTTCGGATGAGGCAGAATTGAAACATTCTTCACCTCAGGCTGAACACGCGATGCCTTCGCCTCTCGCAACTGCATCAGCTGCTCCCGATCGTACTGTTTTTTGCCTCCGGGATTACTTGGAGACCATTGCCCTTCGTTGTAATTAATCAAGGTTGTAAGAGACGAATCCATGCTGGCTGTAGCAATAAATTCGTTATCTGAACTCCGTTCTTCTTCTACTTTAGACTGCTCCGGTTGTGGTTCTGATTCTATTTGAGGTACCAGCTCCGATTCCGGATCACCCGTTATAGTGCTTGAAACTGAGCCGACCTCTGTTACTAATGTGCTGTCAACACTTTCGGGATTTTCCTTAATTGCAGATTTTGTTATCACACATGTTTCCATTTCCACCTGTGACGTTGGGGCACGATCAGTCTCATCAGGCGTTCCCTTGTACATGCTCTGTGGGGGAGATGGGGTCGACGAAACTGTGTTCGAAGGATCAACTGCACCCGCCGACTCTGAAACAGTTTTTGTACTTGTCACATTTTGTTCCGCTATGTGCATAGTAGAAACACTATCAGTTAACACGCATTCAGCACTCGACTGTAGTTGGGGCTGGGACAATGGGAGTCTGACCTCGGCAACCTCTGAAGATGCTTGTGGCTTCAATGATGCATCAGTTCTTTCAACTGGTGTATTGTGCAGTTCTATTGTAGAATCCTTAATAATGCCAATTTCCTCCGATGTGGCTGCCGAACTCGCCATGAACTGAGTATGCGATTGCAGTTCCTGCTGGAGGTTCTCCTGTTGAGGTTGTGGTAAGTTTTCCTGTTTGTTTTGTGGTAAAATAGAATCTGTCTGTTGATTAGTCTGTTGACTACTCTCGATCGTCGTCTTAGTAGCTGTGATTGCTTTTGCTCCAGCATCATCCACTTTGACTAAGGAAGAGATAAGTCAAAATATCTTTAAAAAAGACTCATATCACAATAATATTCAAATACCACTTTATTGAAATATATAATCAGATCTGTTTATTTTATTTACCCTATATAGTTATTGTTATATTTCAACCAAAACTGATAATTAGACGAATCCTATAGCTTCGACCGCTACAATATCATATATTTCAATATATAGACATAACAATCAGAACCAACAATTTTGCGAGAATAACTTGAAATTTTATGTAACTAAATTCCTAACACTTTTAGTCGATACTTTAAATTGAAAATAGATTGTCATCCGAGAGAAATTTGTGATTATAACAATTCCAAGAAGATCCAAGTTTAGCGGTAAATAACATAATAATGTGTATTTATACAAAATACACCACACTGATAAAATTTATTTGGTTGAGTATTTAAATATATCCAGACTATCTTTGTTATTATATTAAACAACTATCTTTATATCATATAACGATAAATGTATGTGTACATGTAGTAGTACACATATGCCTTATCCAAAATCAGACATACCCATTGTTAGATCTTATATAGATATTTCTATTCATTACTTTGTAATGATCACTGTCGACGATAAGCAATGATTACAGACTTCAAAACTTCAAAACGTTGCATTTGCCAAATATTTAAATTATTGTGCATATGCTGTGTGTGTCTAAAAGTGGGCTAACGGTATAAATTGTAAGTTATAATTTAATATCCTGGATAATAAGAACATTAGTCAATAAGTTCTATCTAAACTTTGTACACGTTTTTCTAAATACTTATATACATATATACACATGCATTTGTATACTTTTTCAATATTTTAATTTCTTTTCTCATCAAAGTGGACACGATTATGCGTATGTGTCGCGCTGTGGCCTAGCGCTATAGATAGACGCAGATGATATCGAATCGCACTAACACTAATACAATCAAATGACAGCATCGAACAGTTAGCGACCGGTAAGCAGCAACCGCAACTAAAATCGCCTCAGCGGACAGAAACACGGGACAAGCACCAGCGTCATCAGCAACAGCTAGACAACCTTAACATAGAGCCAGACCAAAAGTAAAAATGTGCGCACACAATGACAAAGTTACCCACACACGTAACAGCATATAGGAATAAATGAATAAGTCAGCCGAAAGCACGTGCTCGTGTGCGGGAGCAGACCAAGTTAAACAGATGAAGCGAATACTCAACAACAACAATCTATTCACAATTTTTAAGGCGCCGACATTAGCGAGAGAGTAAAAGTCAGCAAATGAGAGAGGAGCATAGCATAGCACACACATATATATAAACTATGGATGCACACACAAACTAACACAAATAAAAATACAATATACATATACACTGCCGATCAACCAAATTGACTCATAGGTTTTTCTTTTGAAAAAATTGAGTTTTAAATTAAAAAAAAATAATTTGGCAAAAAATATATATTGTTGTATTCACTATTCAATTCTTAAGTAAACAAAACAGAAATGAGCGTACTAAGCTAAAAGTTAAATTATTACCATTTTTTGTGGGTGAACCTTTTTTCTCTTAATCAAGTAGACTCAAAGCTTAAACTTAATATATCTCTCAAACTCATAAAAAAAACATAGTAATAAATCAAAATTTTATTGTGCCTTAAAGTTAATTATTAAAGTCTAATTCAACATTCTCAAATTATCTGCCATATTGATACACGTTGGACGTTAGCCATCCCCACAAATTTCTCCAAAACTAATAACAGCATACTAACTTTTAGTGATTTTTCAGGCATTTGTTCTAGTTGTAAGTTTAATAGCTGAAAGTTTTCTGCATCAAACTCCCATCTCTAACATTTGTCTATTGCTTTGCTCTAAACCTATAATAACCATTGTGGCGACAGTTTGCTGTACAAAGGAAATAATCAAATTGTAAAAAATAAAATATAAATACGGATTTCACTGAATTTTTATACCCATTACTTGTATTATTTGCAATTTAATAGGGAAAAGGAGGGGTGACAGTTCTTATATTCCTAATCACCATTAACATGTACGAAACAAACGGTTTACTCTTTCTTGGGCTCCAAACTATGGCAGATAGATAACATTGAAAATTGCAACAAACAAAAAACGAATTTTAAATATCTAAATTGTATAGTATAGTCATTGAAATAGGTACGTTCATATAAGGGACTGACAAGAGTACTTTTCAACTTACTTGCGAGGACTGTTTGATTTGGCAATAACCATTGAATTTCCCTGTTAATCGATTAAAGGTTCATAGATCATCACGCCAGAAACGGTGCATAGTTCACGTGAACTACCTGAATCTGTAGACAACTCAATATGATATGAAAAAATATCCGCGCGGTGGATGGTGCCGATAGGTTTGACCTTAAGCGCAATATTTTTTTTTTCACAGACTTTTTAAGCAGCCCTCGTCACTTTCTAATCATTGTCTTGCATTAGACTGATGGAAAGATGTGAGAATGCATTTGTATGCTTTTAGAGTTCTCCTAATAAACCTTTGTATATGTTGCATGTGTACAAAGTGCACGACCGAACTCATAAATTTAGTACAGGAATCGACAAGGTATAAATTTTTCAGTAAGGAATGGAATTGACAAAAGTAGTCTATAACAGGAAACTTGAAGAAAAAAAATCTATTTGTGCTTATGACAACAAGACAAAATACATTATGTTACGCATACTACATACGTTGAATTACACACAATTACCCACATACACCTATCTACAAAATATGTCGTTAGAAATCTACATTAGCATCGTCATTTTCTGCTTCCTTTGCAGTTTTTGGGAGTACTATTTTAAATATTTGTAACGTCAACAGTGCAAAAATAAAAGGAATAAAATAAAATAAAGAAATAAAAAATAAATACTTCATCCGAGAAAAGAAAATAAAAATACCAATTAATTATCAATATAATATATAAATCAATTGCTATATAACACATTTACTAAATTTAATATCTAGTGTGGCAATAAGCAAGGCTATCAAATTGGCCTCGGAATTCCTTCTTTCCATTTTGAAGAGGAGCGTAGCACAAATGTAAAACAAACTAAATGTTCTTGGGATATACAAAAACTTATAGACTAGCTCGTATTATCTCTAATGTCTAGGTGTTCATAAAGACTGATATGACTGTATAATGATATAAAGAATATAAATATATACTTAATGGATCATCTCCGAATCTTTCTTCTCTACTTTTTAAGTCTAGGGATTTGTTCTTTTATATGTATGTATAAATATAGGTTGTTCTTGCATATATTTAATTTAAGTACTTACCAGGTGTGAATAATGTTGACGACTCAGACTCATCCTTTGGAGAGACTATAGGAATTCTGACAATAGAAAAATTTGATTTGAAAATAAGTGCCATATTAGAGAATTGTCATTTCTTTATTGAGTAAAAAAAAATAGGCTTACTTTTTGCTTTTGGACTTTTGCGGTGTTGGCAATATTTCGACAGATGGTGCATCAGACATGGCTGAAACCACTGGGGTTTGACCCACAATAATATCTTGGCGATGAGCGGGGATTTGATCTAAATATAATATTTTTTATTAAAATTATATTCTGGAAGCAATGAGATAAAATATATACCAATTTTGTACTGGACATTTGTCCTTGGCTCAGAACTGCCGTGCATAACCATACCACTGAGAAAATGACCTGCTTGTGAGATAGATATTATCCCATCTGGTTGAGCAACGGCAGTTGAAAATAACCCCGCCGCTGCAGGCACTTGATCCTGGTATTCATTGTCCGCACTTGAATTACTCTGCAAATATTATAAGATTAAATGTCAGGAATAATACATTTATATTTGCAATCCACTCACTTTATCCAGATCATCAAGAATATTCTTTCTTGTAGCTGGATCGATGATCTCTAACCGATGTTGATGTCGACGCCTACTCGTTGGAGGCGCCTGAACCGAATGCGGTGCCACATTCGGTGTGATCACACTAACCATTGGCGGGACACCCACTTGGCCGTTTCCAGTGCCTCCGACGCCAAGAACCGTATTTGCCCCGGGCTGCACTGCGCCAGTCAGCAGCTGTAGTTGGGACGATGAGGCCCCAGGACCAGCCAGCGGTCCATTGGGTCCGGGCTGTACGGGCATAGTGTTACTTATGTTGACGTTTGTGTTAACCGCAACGCCACTGCGAGA
Source organism: Drosophila funebris (assembly GCA_018901825.1). Lineage (NCBI taxonomy): Eukaryota > Metazoa > Arthropoda > Insecta > Diptera > Drosophilidae > Drosophila > Drosophila funebris. Next base: position 303,998 of record JAEIFK010000219.1, read on the forward strand.
ATGCGTTGGCTGCTGTGGCAGTGTTGATAGATAGGGATACGGATAGTAGGAAATGGGACCAGGTGCATACTGTATGTGTGGTGTTTGAAATGTGGGCTGTCTTTGACTAAATGGAGGGAACTGTTGTAGCAGAACGTTCGGATACATTGCTGACATATGTACATGGCGAGTGCCTCCTCCACTGGACCCGCGAGGCGCATTGGACGCTGGCGGCGGTCCACGGAACATACCACTGTTTTGTGGATTTGAACGGGTGTTTCCAGAGCTGTTGTTACCCGATGACACGAACTGTAATAACCGAAAAAGTTAATTATAAGTAAATATAAAATAGAATACGTTGATCAGAGTAGAATTATCGTATGCGATCGTTATATAATTTTTACTGCTATTGTCATTATGGCATGGCGAATTACTTTCTCTCTTTGTTTATGTTTTTCACTTTTATTCAATCAGATTATTTGAAGTGATTGGTCACAAATATATATTGATAACGACGGAGCTTATAGTAGCAGCGACTATACAAAAATATTTTGAAAACAATGTTTATGACTCGATTAGTCTAGGGAAACGGGGAAGTATCCAAAACTTTAAATACACTGGAACTGCTATTCATGATTCAAGAAGATTTTAGTTACCGGGATCTCCGCGTTATGGTATATTGGATTAAAGATAAAAATCACTTAGAATAATGTGTTGTGGTCAATTTTTCTGCTTGGAGGAGCTTGCCGGGGGTTATTATATCCACATTTTTTCTATCTTTCTAAGAATTTCCTATCAATCGGCACTTAACCTAATCGTTCGGCAAAGATCGTAAACATGAATTTTTTATAGGTAACATAAATATACAAGGCAGTTTACGAGTTTATCCTGGATTAAATAATAAAATTGATTACATAAAAAAAAAAAACAAAAAATATATAATGTCGAAGATTTCAATAAAAAAAACTAAAGTATTCCAAACCGTCTGAGACTTTAAAAAGCTTAGAATAGCATACCAAGTTAGAGATTGCGAAATCTTTTGGACGTCAATTGTAACAAATAAGAATACTCCATATGCACGAAACCGAGATACCCCGAGCCCAGCCCCTTAGATATTCATACATACATATAAAAACACGTTAATACGCATATACACGCAAAAAGCACGCCTCAAGCTAAGAGCTTTAGCGCCTCCTTAGTTTATTCGTGATGAAACTCGCAAGACTCAAAATCAAATGAACTAAATCATTAAATATTTATTCAGTCTTTCCAAGAATTTTTTGTCAACTTAATTCTCAACTTAATAGTTCACAATGTTCGACATGACATGACTTTTTTATAGATAACAGAAATAAACATTGTTTGCCGGTTAAAGGATGAAACAGATTACACAAAACATAATATGTAGAATTAAGTCGAAGATTTCAAGAAAAAAATAAAGCATTTCATTCTAGTATAGAAAATGAGAGATTCAAAAATCTTATATAGAGAATGGGAAATGGAAACCATGCCAATTGAATCGACCTCTGCTTCATAATGGAGGAATTGAAAATTAACAAGCAAGAACGGTCTTCGCGGTAGGACACGAAAACGAGATAGCCTGAGCCCAGCCCCTTAGATATCAATACATTCATATACAAGACCGTTAAGATGCATATGCACACAAAAATGAATCAAGTTATGTGAGTTTTAGCGCCAGTGCTGACATCTTCCATTGACCGAACGCTTTATGAAATTGTTTCTTTAATTCTGAATTTATAAGTGATAAAACTTTAGGAACACATCCAGACTAGGATCTGTCGAACTCTCTTTTTGAAGATTTGATCTCTCAGTTTAATAGTAATAATTCAATTCTGACTAATAAATTAATTAATGTATGCCTATTCGGCAAATGGACATTAAGAAAAATTTAGTAATGAAAGAAAGCTAGTTGGGTTGATTTATGGTTTACCTCTTGGGTTGGTTGAAAACTACTGTTTGACAGCAGATTACTGTTTTTATAGTCGAACTTCCTATTATCGATACAACTGACGTTGACACCAACGCCGACGCCCAGCAAGCCTTTGTCGTGTATAGTATAAGGTGCACTAGAAGTACCCACAGTGATGCCATGCGAATTGGCCAGCGCAATAATGCTCTGATTGCTGCCGTTACCGCTACCACCATTGTTGCTGTTGGAGCCGCCGCCACTTGGTAGTTGTGTGGCATTATTCGAAACTGTGACATTGCCAGTGGCAGCGCCACCTTTCGACATATCCGAAACGGTGGACACGCTTCCAACAAAACGACCATTGGAGTCGATGATGCCACTACTGCCGCCAGCCAATTGTTGAGCCCTGTGACCAGCAATATTGTAAATGGCAGCTGAATTAAGCTCGCCTGTATTCAGTTGGCAGCTGTTCACGGTCATTATGTTGCCACCGCTGCAAATAACTGTCGACTGCTGCTGGGATCCAGCAGGAGGCATCGATGGTCTGTTTACCACATTCGCGTAGCTTTGCTGCTGTGACTGTGCCTGTTGAAGATGTGGATGTGATTGTCCTTGGTGTGGTGCCATGTGAGAAGACTGCTGAACGTTTGTCGTTGAGGTTTTTAATATTGAGACAACATTGTATGCCTTGTTTATCTGAAACTGCGGCTGAGTTGTACTGTGCTGTGGTAGAGGCTGCTTCGAACCTTGGGATAACTGCACTGGCGATGCATACTTTTTGGGTTTTTTATTTGCAGGTAAAATCTACAACAGATTGTAAAAGTTTCATATTGTCGTAGTTGCTATTTAAAATATAGCAGATTTAACACAAGGGCAAAAATGTTGGAATATATTCAAAATCAAGAGGAAAGAAAATAACCAAACCAACTAAACATAAATCTGGAACAACATAAGAAATAGTACATAACATTTAAACAAGCTGAACAAAACGAAGAATTTAATAGAAAACCACAATCAGTAGAAAACGAATTAAAAAGAAATCATAACCGTTTATAAGTCGGTTCACTTGAAGAGAAAAAAATTATTATGCCCCTTAGACTTAAAGAACAAAAATATTCTAACAAAAAGGAGTTATTTAAAAAAAAAAAAAATTGGTATTATTTGTGTATGTGCATACAAAAATTAAATTCAATTATCATCAATTAAATTTTCGTACTGGTCTGTTAAAAAACTATATATATACATATAATTCAATTCAAATTTCTTCCTGAATTGATAAAGAAAATAAATATATATGTTTTTTTTGCTTTGTATATTTTTTATTATTATACATATATATATATTACTTTATTGGACATATCTTTAAGGCGTTAAACATTTCAAAAATAATAATACCCTCTACACGATAGTAAAAATCTGTTCTGTTTGTAATCTCTAATAAAGTTCGTCACACAATCAACTTCTTGAAAAGCTGTAAGTTAATTGACATTTTCATTGGTCAGACAATCCATCAGAAGTAAGTTATATACAGCCATGGACGTATAAATAGCACAAATCCTAACAGAATATTTCCATCGATCATTTGCACAATATTTTACATTCGATCCTTAAAATTTTGATCTCAAATGGTAATTGCTTTCTTCCTCATGGTATACAAGCAAAAAATTTACAGTTATCACTTTCGTCTTTTGTTTTACACTATATTTCGTTTGCGAGCAATTATTTTGCATGGTCATAGAAATAGCACATTTTGATGAAGCAACAGAAAATTTGATGTACAAAATTTTTACGTTGACTTTTTTGTTTGATTTTACATATTTTGGTTCCAAATTAATTAAATTAACCAAAAACATACTAAATTGGGTCGTGAAACGTATATCTCGGTCGAACAAAGGAAGATTATATTCCCACTGAGTGAATCTGGAAAAAAGTGGCAGAAATTGCCGAAATAATGAAATGATCCAGAAAAATTGTCTATAATGCACTTAAATTAGTCAAGTTAATCACAACCTATTTGACTGATAAAAAAAAGCGTAAGCCAAAGCCACGAAAAACGGATATTTGTACGGATAGGCTCAAAGTGCGAAAGAGCAAGTCGGACCTTTTTAAATCCTCTCGAGAAATTATGAAGGAAATAATTGAGGAATGTGGGTAAAATGTGTCAAGAAAACTAGTATCTAGAAGACTAGTCGAAGCTTCGCTCTTTGGACGCAAAAGCAGGAGAATTCCACACCTGCCAAAACGCAACATCAAGCAAAGATTGAGTTTTTCACGGGCCCACCGGGATAAGAGTCTAAATTATTGGAAAAATGTGCTATGGAGCGATGAAACTAAATAAATAAAGTGGAAACCGATGGCAAAACATTTGTTCGTCATCCAAAATGCCAAGCTCTTAGTCCCAGGTACTCTTTGAAGACCATGAAGCGCAGTGGCGGATCCATTATGTGTTGGGGTGCATTGTCCTGGTTTGGTGTGGGACCGCTCTACCGAATTAATGGCTTAATGGATCGGTTCATATATGAGAACATTCTCACAAATCAAATGGAACTATTTACTTTTGAGAATATGCCTGTAAAATGGACATTCCAACACGATATCGACCCAAAGAACACATCTCGAGTCGTTAAAAAGTGGTTAAAGGACGAATCGATCGAAGTCCTGGGGTGGTCGGCCCAAAGCCCTTACCTAAATCCCATAGAAAACCTATGGAATGATGTAAAGATGTAAAAAAAATTCCTAACTTGGACGAACTGTGGTCAGGTGTCCAAGAAGCTTGGAACTCCATTCCGAAGGAGAGATGTCGGAAGCTTCTGGAAAGTATGGGCCAAAAATGTACCAATCTTATTTAAAATCATGGTTACTCAATTAAATATTAAATTCGTTAAGCAGTTATAACTTAAAAGCTAATTGTTTTATGAATTATGGCAACTTTTTGAAATTGTGCTATTTCTGTGACCACCACTTTTCGTTATATTTTAATTTTTTAATATTTATTTATTTTATTTCAAAACTTTTATGAATTTTTCTCTATCAGTTAATTAGTAATTAAGTTAAGCTTTGAAGAGCCAAAGTTGTTTTATTTTCAAAAACTATTTCTTAGGAAAAAAAAGCATTTCATATACAGAATATTTTTTTGTGCTATTTATATGACCATGGCTGTATATAATGTAGGTGGAAAAAAAATCTGTCTTACCGGAATTGAGTGCCCGAGATACCCCGCGATCTAATCGCTCGATAACCTAACAAGTACTTACTTGCATACATTGCTTATGCCGAACATAATTCTTGTAATTCGTTATTCCTGATTGATGGGAACTCCAAATTTAAAATAAATTTATTTCCGGCCGGTTTTCAGAATCCTACCATAGCACTTATCACGGAGATCGACTTTTGTCAATAATCAATATATAAATTTTACAGGGTTTAAGATTGCTCCCTTTGTATTTTCCACTTTTAGCCAGCTTTAAGATTGCTCCCTTTGTATTTTCCACTTTTAGCCAGCTCTTCTTTGCCCCTTTTTAGGGAATAGGGTATAATAACCTTAACCTTCTGAAAGCTCGAACTTCGAGAATATGTTCATCAGATAAGAAAGGGGAAAATAAATCAAACTATAATTGAACGAAACTTCCAAAATAATATTTAGTAACATTTTTAAAGCCCCAAATACTCGAAATTATTGCGGCGAATGTATAGTAATAGGTTATAATAAAATATTAAGGGAAATTAAGAAAACTTTAACATTCTTAAATTCGACTTTCTTGAACGTTCATTGCAATATAATTATCACTGTTTTTACCTGTCTGAAGATCGTCTAAGTCATATTTAGAGTTAGGAAATATAATAGGATAAAAGAGCTCTTACCATATTTTGAGGCTGCATGTTTCTTGGAATTTCAGATTGTGTTGATAAAGTTGTTAGAGATGGTCGCATTACGAAAACACCAAATTTATCTCGTCAAATGGTTGCCTTATCCCGTTTTGCAGACGATCTCCGGGGCGATTTTTGACCCGCTGGCAACGCGTCAGACAACCATCTGATTATGCTTTCTGAGGATTACAATTCTATTATATACAAACACATATCAACGCTGTTTAAGATATACATTAAACGTACCTGCAAAAGTTTAGTCGTTTGATAAAATGTTAAGGACACGGCCTACAATATAGACATATTATACAGACATATTAAATTGAATTGATTGCGTATTTATGAACATTTACATATATATATAGTAAATCTAAACTTAACAAAAATATTTGTACTAAAAGCAGTTATTCTACGGTTGATATAAACGTACTTATATGCATATACATATATAAACGTATATATGTAAATGAAAGTACTTAAAAATTTAGCTTTGCCTTAAATTGAACGACTTCATTTACGTTGAGGATGTGCCACATGTTATTCTAATTCACATTTTTAGAGCATTTTGTTAGAGCTTCGTAACAATTTTAAGCCTCGTTTTCATAAACATCTCTTTTGATAATCATGCTTTCTTCACATATTTGCCGACGTTGCGCCGTTCACGTCGTAGATGAGTGCGAGCGAGAAAGCCGAATATAGCAAGAAATTGACGGAACAACTTTTACACAAAGAAAATGTAAGTAAAGAAAATTTCAATCAACACAATTACCACAGACCAAAGAATAAATCTATTGTAAATTGCACTAAAATAAATGTATTTCAAAACGCTAAAATGAAAATGAACTGCAACAGATCTACGTCAACGAATTGCACTATGCACTGTATGATATGTCATCATGTAATTTTACTTCATGTTCATTCTCGTTCTTGATCAATTTATATTACCTGAAGCATTCGTCACTAGTACGGCTAGCAATTATATACAATAACAAAAACAATGCCTGCACTTTATATGTAAAGTTGTAACTAGTTAACTAAGTTATATTCGTCCTCTGTATGTTTATTTCCAAAAACAAAATTTTCTATCAATTTCATTCCACATGCAATGTGCTGCTTGGGAATGGTGACATAGTATCGATATTTATTTCGATCTATCGCTTAAAAACCCATTTTAATACACTGTTGATTTAGTGGTTTCGATATTTATATCGCAATCGAAATTTATATTTATATAGTGCTGATTTCGTATGCAATCGATAAGTCCTCCGATAATTTTGGTCGGTACATTTTGAAGATAGGTCATTTTCTGAGGTAAATTATTTACTCGTTAGCGATTAAATGGTATTTGTTTTCAATTACAATTTTTTAATTTTACCCAACGTTTCAAAGGGTAATTAGAAAAAGGAAACTATTTATGTATTGCAATATATATTATGTACACATGTGGATTGCATACATTGACTTGCATTTAATGTTAAAAGAGGAGCAACAAAAGCTACGAGGCTCAAAGAGGCACACAATGAAAGCTTTATGGAAGAGCTTTTCGTTTACTCTTAAATAATGCTGCAGTGCGAACTGGAGGGTGGGGGTAAATTATGAGTTCTTTTTGGTAAGAGTTGTGTACTCTCTAAGCTACATTTATGCGTATGTGTGTATTTTGGCTGATGGTTTTAATGCTTTCGCTTACTCTTTGAGGTCCATTGCGGCTGCTGCAGTGGGGCTTGCGCTCCTGAAAAAGGCCATCTAAGGAGAGATGGACAGTTAGATGGATGCTGTGGATGTTGTCGTTGTTGCTGCTGCTTTTACTGTTGTTCTTTTTCCTGCTAGTACCCTCCACTGTTATAGCTCCTCCGCTGTGTTGTTGTGTTACTGCCATGGCCGTTGCTGGTACAAGAACTGCTTGGTCTTATCATAAGTAAATCAGTTTATCTACAGTGTTAATGCTTTACACAATGTATTCGTCTCTCACTCGTGGCTATAGTAATTGATAATTAAAATAAAAAGCTGAAAAGACTCTTAATAAAAAATTCAACGAATATAAACAAATTTAATTATAATAATTAGTATAATTATGGTAAGTATATATATATCTAAATTCTTCGTTTATTAAGTTTGTATGGTTATATATATGTACTAATATTTCTGTAAGCGTAACTGTGCTGTATGATTGAATGTATATGTATGTGTTCATGTTGGTGTGTACCTTAACACCCACACAGCTAAAGAAGCCAGCATAGGAAAAGAAACCAGCGTCACAGGACACCTTGTACTACATCATATGTACATATCTATGTATAAGCCTGGCTATGTGTTTATGTATATGCATTTGTATTTGTATATGCTTTTGTATATATAAATGCATTATTATATGTACATATGTTCATTTTTATGTATATATGGTTGTATACGTACCTTAAGTTATTCGTCGGCAGTCACAAATTGAACAAGTCTTTTGTATCTATGTAGCTATTTTTATAGTAGTAGTCTGCACATAAAATCACTTACGTCCACTACTCTAATTCTTTGGCCCTTCATATGTAAATTAATACATGTATTAACTAAATATAAGAAAAATAAATTCCATTCCTTCCGCATTGTCATCATATAAAACCCTCTGTCTTATATTTTTTGCTCCCGTTTTTACAAGTTTTTTCCAATACTAGAAATAAATATATGTTCGAAATTGTACAGGCAACAATATAATTTTATTATGAAAAAAGTGTAAAACGTAGGTAAATGTGAATACAATTTGTAATGGAAAGCGTGTATTAGATACTTCTTGTAAAGTTTATGCAGCAAAGCTTTTTCTGGGTCGACACATACACATGTAAGGAGTCAGTGTTCATTCTTTTATATTCAACTTAATTTGACTGTTTGTCACTGTGTGACTCTGCCAGATCTATCAGATCCAAGGGAAAACATAATTTGGCGCTTTGCTTAACGTATTTGTGGGCTGCGCAGCAAAACTACGATCAACTCATAACTGAAGTATTAGACAATGCCCGTTTGTAACGACAATATAAAATCATTTTTTGGGTACGGAGTGCATAAAATAAAGGGAAGCAAATAATTAAAGTTCTTTTTTAGGGATGGAAAACATGTTGTTAGAAAGCTGTAGTCGTAATCGTTGTCGCGCTCTGCCCCCGCCCCTGTCTTCTTGGCTCTGCAATCAGGTATAATATATCATAATATTTTCAGATGTTTCGGAATGTCCTTGAAGAAGAATGTGCGCTAAAATCGAGCACCAATTTGTGAATGTTGCCTAAAGCGTTTAGCTATTGATATGGCTATAATGTGGGAATCGTTGGAAAGAAGCTCGTATATGAGTAATAGCATTCCAATAGTTACTTTGGTTCTGGTGTCAACACTCTGCAGCTATCTACCAGTTCCCGCTTATGGCAAAAGTTCGCAAGCGCAGGATACAGTGTCAGTGTCCTTACCAGGTGATATAATATTGGGTGGATTATTTCCCGTTCACGAGAAAGGTGAGGGTGTATCACCGTGCGGACCTAAGGTCTACAACAGGGGTGTCCAGCGATTGGAGGCTATGCTCTATGCTATTGATCGTGTAAACAATGATACAAATCTCCTGCCGGGTATTACGATAGGCGTACATATACTAGATACATGTTCCAGAGACACCTATGCTCTAAATCAGTCGTTACAGTTTGTTCGAGCGTCGCTTAACAACTTGGATACGTCAATTTTCGAATGTTCCGACACATCGAGTCCTCACTTAAAAAAGAACGCCTCATCGGGCCCAGTGTTTGGAGTCATCGGTGGCTCGTACAGTTCAGTGTCCTTGCAGGTTGCAAATCTATTACGCCTTTTTCATATACCGCAAATATCCCCAGCGTCAACAGCCAAAACGCTATCGGACAAATCCCGCTTTGATCTGTTTGCTAGAACGGTGCCACCGGATACGTTCCAATCCGTTGCATTGGTGGATATTATTAAGAACTTTAACTGGTCTTACGTCTCAACAATTCACTCGGAGGGCTCCTATGGAGAGTATGGCATTGAAGCCTTTCATAAGGAGGCCACCGAACGTTCTGTATGCATTGCCGCCGCCGAGAAAGTACCGAGTGCAGCTGATGATAAAGTCTTCGATTCGATTATCAGCAAGCTATTGAAGAAGCCGAACGCTCGAGGAATAGTTCTATTCACTCGCGCCGAAGACGCACGTCGTATTCTGCAAGCAGCCAAACGTGCTAATCTTGCTCAACCATTGCACTGGATAGCCAGCGATGGCTGGGGCAAGCAGCAGAAGCTACTCGAGGGACTAGAGGATATTGCAGAAGGTGCAATCACCGTTGAGTTGCAATCTGAGATAATAGAAGATTTTGATCGATACATGATGCAATTAACACCTCACTCCAACCAGCGCAATCCCTGGTTTGCGGAATACTGGGAGGATACCTTTAATTGTGCCCTAACCGCTAGCTCCGAAGAATTCAAGTCAGTGAATGCTACAATCGATAAACAAAAAATTCTTTGCGATGATAGGTTCAGACTATCAGAGAAAGTTGGGTAAGGACTTCAACACAAATTTTAATGCTTTTTTTTCGATAAATATATAAATATATATGCAGATATGAACAAGAATCAAAAACGCAGTTTGTAGTTGACGCAGTCTACGCATTTGCTCATGCACTTCATAACTTACATAATGATCTGTGCACCCAAAATGATCAGAATGAAGGACAACAAAAACTTCAACAGCATAGCGAATCTGTATGGTATCGTAAGCCAGTAGATAGCCGCTCACAGGCATGTCCAGATATGGCCAGCTATGATGGCAAGGACTTTTACAACAACTACCTGTTAAACGTCTCATTTGTTGGTACAGATACCTCTAAATATAATAGTAACTATGTACATATATATTAATAATTCGATAACTTTCAAGATCTTGCTGGCAGTGAGGTTAAGTTTGACCGTCAAGGGGATGGCTTGGCCAGATACGACATATTGAATTATCAACGGCTCGAAAACTCTTCTGGATATCAGTACAAGGTATTATTGTAACTATTAAACTTAATCTATGCGCGATCTACGAAAACTCATTAAAAGTCTATGAGTTATACATATTGAATCGAACTGACAGCATATATTTTAATTCATAGGTGATCGGTAAATGGTTCAATAGTCTTGAGTTGAATTTGGAAACTGTTGTGTGGAACAGGGAACAGGAAGTGCCGACATCAGCATGCTCACTTCCCTGCAAAGTTGGCATGATCAAAAAGCAACAGGTGAGCTTAAATATCCAATATTATCTACATTTCCTTCCAGAAAATCTTTCTTTTCTTCACAGGGGGACACCTGTTGTTGGATCTGCGACAGTTGCGAGCCTTACGAGTATGTCTATGATGAGTTCACTTGCAAAGACTGCGGTCCGGGTTTATGGCCCTATCCCGACAAGCTATCCTGTTTTGCTCTTAACATACAGTACATGCGTTGGAAGTCGCTTTTTGCTATCGTCCCCATGGTTATTGCAGTAATCGGTATTACGATGACTATCATCGTTATTGTGCTCTTTGCCAAAAATCACGACACACCACTAGTTCGGGCATCTGGCCGTGAGCTCAGTTATACGCTTCTATTTGGCATCTTAGTGTGTTACTGCAACACTTTTGCTCTAATCGCAAAGCCGACAATTGGATCCTGTGTCCTCCAAAGGTTCGGCATCGGCGTCGGCTTCTCTATTATTTACAGTGCTCTCCTCACAAAAACAAATCGCATATCCCGTATCTTTCATTCGGCATCGAAGTCGGCACAACGACTCAAGTACATCTCTCCCCAGTCTCAGGTGGTTATTACAACTTCACTGATCGGTAAGTAAATTTATCAGTGTTGGGTATAATTTGTTCATAGCTTTGTAAGAACACATATGTAAATTTATGCGTTATCTCTCTGTTTAGCAATACAAGTTTTAATCACGATGATATGGATGATTGTGGAGCCGCCAGGAACTCGATTTTATTATCCAGACCGCACTGAGGTGATATTAAAGTGCAAGATACAGGACATGTCCTTTCTCTTCTCTCAATTGTACAATATGATACTCATTACAATCTGCACAGTTTACGCTATAAAAACGCGCAAAATACCAGAAAATTTCAACGAATCAAAATTTATTGGATTTACCATGTACACTACCTGTATAATTTGGTTGGCATTTGTGCCAATTTACTTTGGTACAGGCAACTCCTATGAAGTAAGTAACGATAAACTAAAGATATATAAATATGTATGTTTATGCTTATACTATATAAAACTAACATATTCGAAGATAAGTTGCAAAGAATACAGTTTTCATTTGTTATATTTACATTCCTATGAAGAAAATTAAAGTGCACTTTCACCCTAGGGGTGTTATTTTCCAAAATCACACTTTGGTTATAACTTCTATTTAACTATTTGTAAGAAGACATGATAAAAGATAAATCACATATATTTTTATATATTTGATCGATAGATCCAAATAACAACACTGTGCATCTCAATTAGCTTAAGTGCTTCAGTGGCATTGGTCTGCCTTTACTCACCCAAGGTGTACATTCTGGTTTTCCATCCGGACAAAAATGTTCGAAAGCTAACAATGAACAGCACTGTATATCGACGATCGGCCACAGCAGCAGGGGGACAAGGAATGCCCACAAGTTCCGGATATAGCCGCACGCCACTTGGTACCGGAGCCGGCACAGGTGTGGGCGCTGCTACAATAGCTGCATCATCTGAGCGACCATCCCAAAACGGTAGTCAAAACAGCCCAAGTCCCGACGTCGACCACAATCAAACCGCTGTTATTCATAAGGATGAAGGAGGATGGAATGGACCACAAACAAGTGCTAAATGCGAATGAGCGATAAAATATGTTGAGCACTCCTGCAATCCAATTGAATGATTAAATTCGGATCTAATAAATCGTATTACTAAAACTAACATTAAATAGGTATATGAGTAGATCAGATTTGTGTCAAAACGTTTGTTCTACGAAAACTGCTTCTATAAAATGTAGTAAATATTTTGCCAAATATGCGTAATTGAGTTAAGTGAAGTCAGCTTGGCTTCAGGAAGTCATATACATGTACATATACAAGTATATATGCATATTTACATTAAAAGCTTTATATCCTTCATAAATTATAAAAATGTTGATCGAGCGATCTGTATACTTAGTGAAACTAGTTATTACCTACATTTATTGCACTAGATCATTTTACATAGTAAATAACGTTATTACGGCTGCGAGTAATCAAAGTCTTACATTTAACTGATTATTATTATTGGGCACTTTCGGAATCAATGCCGAACAATAACTGTATATAAATTTATCCTGCCAAATAATTTGAGTGATCATTGCTGTGCACTCTCAATCAGTATAAATAGAAATTACTAAATTTACAATTGTGTGAAGGACAGAATACAATTGTGGAAAACAACAATATGTTAAAATATTGGAAAACCTTATAATAAATCCAATGTCAATATCGTTAATGGCCTGAGCGATGAGTGGAGAGAATATATATATCAAAATAGCCAGTTCTAAAATAAACTCAAAATACTTGCTAGAGAAATAATTAAAATGAGTTGGAAAATCTTACAAGCATACCCCTAAAAAAGTTATAACTTGTTCAAAACTGCTATGTAACAAATCATTAAAAGTCATTAATTAAACCCTGTCCGTCAATTGGTCCACCTGTGAGAACTTATCGATTGTACATGTATTAGAAGCTAGGTACAAGGTTTGGTTGATATTTCATACGCAAAGTTTATTTTAAGTTTTGGTTATGTGCCACCTATTATTATTCTACCCTTGTGCATTAGGGCGGGTTAAGCAAGATCACCATATCATACGGCTGTCGTAGGATCGATTTCGGCAAATTCAACCATTAGTATAAGAAACTACTATTTAACCAATCTCATACACTACAAATTCTGACCAAATTTGGTTCAAAGCGGAAAATTATATCATGTAGCTGTCATATGAATGATATGTCGAAGTTTTATAAGAGCCTCTGCAATGGTATCAAATTTTCAGCGTGTTGAATATAAGCTTTTATTCTCGTTGTTGTTACTTATTTATTTATATTTTCAAATTGAAATCATTCTGATTTTATTCTAACAAAATGGTATTTTTATTAAGTATTCAACCATATTTAACTGGTTCAAAAGCTTAAAGATTGTTTAAATTGAAAATAGATAGTATCAAAAGTGGGAGGAATTTCGCTAGTTGTCTCTGAAACACACAGAAATTCGAGAGTGAACGACATTCTAGTCTCCAGTGAGTTATATATAAGTAACTGTCAACATAAAAATAAATCTTATATTAGATTCACTATAATAGTATGAGTAAAATTCCAAATTATGGTACTTTTTTACCACATTGCAAATTTATTTAGAGCATAGATTATCCCACCTACAAACTGTCATAAGCCTACTAATTTTAAAATTTAATATACAAAAATGCACATATAACGTAAGTAAGAATGTAATCTACTATATATATATGCACAATTAATGGGGTAAATCAATGCTATTTCCATTTTAAAATCAATGCATTAATCATTCTGAACGAACAGGAAGAAATAAAAAACAAAATTCTCATTTTTCATGATAAACTTTTTTAGCACTATAAAAGTGAGTTAATGGATTAATTAAATACGTGAAAACGAAGTTGTGTTTCATTATACTATGTAATTCGATAAGAAGGTTTATCAGAATAGGATTACAAATAAACTGGATCATAATATAATTTATAGCGAAAATAATGAGAAAGTAGAATATAATATATACTATCAAAACTATCATATTTGGTTGTAAGTACGAAATTGTACACTGACACTAATCGACTTCCTATTTGTTTATTTAAAAATTTTTATTTTGCAATATGTACAGAAATTGTTTTTACAATACAATCAACTATGATTAATTATTTCAAAAGTTTATAGGAAACTATCAGGGTTCAGAAATATGCAAATGTGCATACGCATATTTCCCGTAATTGTGAAAATAATGTAATGCAACTAATGCAAAAATGAACAGAACAATTTATGCAAGCAAAGAAACTGCAAGAATATTTCCGTTTGAATCATTCACCATTCATTTCATCTAATTTATTTATTTTTAATTGCATTTTAAGCTGGACTCATTCTTAGTCTTCAATTGAGCACTGTGGCTGAGGAATGTTGCATATTTCGCTCAAATTCTTCCAGGCTAAGAGCTTGGTTCACATTTAAGAGAGGCAATTTACCAGCAGATGCCCTGGCAAGCAATTCTGGGGAAAACCATTGGGCCAATTGATTTGTTGTAGGCGATAAGCGATCATCTCTGTGGTAGTTCATCGGACTGAGGCTATTGTTTTTTATCAAACCTGTACACCCGGTGCCTTCGGGGCCACCTAAGTGATTAAGTACAAGGATCGATTACTCAAATGAATAAAATAAAAACAGTATAACCTTAGTACCTGTAATGGGTGTCGACGAATGCATCGGTATATTAGTTTGGCGGTGTAAGTCTCCATGAATCAACCGGTGTCGGGGTTGTTGCTGTTGCAAATAATGATGGTGCTGCATTTGAGATATACCGTCGTTATAAGCAACATTTTGAAGTAGTGCAGTACCACCGTGAATGTTGTTCTCGTTATTCATGGTTTCTGTTGCTTGCAGAGTCTTGAGTCTTAGTTGGTGCATTTGTTGTAATTCGTTATTTGATGATATTGTCTGTGGGGTAACTTGTTGCGAGCCAGAGTTAAGAGTGCCTTTCAGAATGGGACGACCTGAAAATTAGTGCATAAGACAGCCATACACACATTAAATTTGTTAGTACAAATCAGTCTTACTGTTAAAAAATATATTACATAATTAATATAGAAATAATTATGTAATACAGTATTAATCACAATATTGGAACTACTTAAACCAAAGCGAAAGAATGATTGTATTTTACCATAAGACTTTGCTCCATGTGAGGTCTGCATGTTTCCAGGTGGCCATTTAATCTGCTGACCTCGCGATTGTGACATCTGTGGCAATAATTTTGGTGAAATTTGTGGACTGCTCACACTTAATTGATTCTGCATTGTGTAGTTTCCACCCAAAATCATTCTAGGTTGGAGATTTATGCCTGCAGATATTACCGATGAATCATTTATCATATTGTGTACATTTGTTAGTTTGGCATGATATTGATTCTGATGATATTGCTGCTGATTGATGACACTACTGTTATTGTGCAAGGAAGTTGTTTCTTTATCAGCAGTCATTTTCCTTAACACAGATGTTGGAGTAAACGCCAAAGGTGTTGGTGAATTACTATGCCTTAAGTGTTGATGTTGTCCTATTACTTGGTTTGGAACATGTGGAAACATATCTAAAAGTCAAAAGAAATGTTTAATATACAAATAAATAAGTAAAGTGCACGTTTAAGCATACCTTCAGTAACATTGGACCCAATATTTTTATTAAGCATCGGATAATATTTTATAGCATGAGGATGATTTAAGTCATTAGGATAGGCTAATTGCTTTTGTTGTACAGCATTAGGTCCAGGATTGGAACATTCAAATAGAACTGTTGCAATTATCTCCTTAGATTGAACTGTTGTGCTAGGGTTACTCAACTCTTTTTCCAGAAATTCAAAAGAAACATCTCCTCTAACAACACCTATAAATTTAAAAAAAAAAATTTTTATTTTTATTAAATTAAAAAATTAAAGTTCTAGTCGATTGTCATTTATTTATTAATGGCCTTTCTTTTAGAAAAATCGGAATTACTTACTTTGAAGCAGATGCTGAACCTCAATTCTTTTCTGTGCTTGCAAGGGTAAAGGTCCAGATATGTTCGGATCTTGAACACAAGGCATCAGTGGGGAATGTAACTGACTCTGAAGGATCGCTTCATTATGCCTATTATAAGGGATAGAGTCATTTTTTACAGCACGTTGTTGATATGATTGTAAATCATCCTTTTTCACTTGCGAATCCTGGCCCCGAGCTATGTGTTGGTAGCGATCGTGAACAGGAATATGTGCACTGCGTACCGTTGACGAATTTTTTAAATAAGACTCAGGGGCGTGTTGAGCATTAGTCTGAGAGCCAAGTTGTTGCAAAAGTCTCTTAAAAGCTTCAGTATCTCTTGTAACTGGTTTCTCAGCTTGCTCTGAATGAACAGGCTGCTGAGCGCTTGTAATTGGGTTTGACGTTGCATATTCAGAACGTAAATCCACTTTTGTCATTTGTGCTTCCAAATCCTTAACACTGGGGATTTCTGTAAATAACAAAGTGCTGTAGTCAAGATTGCGATTGCGAAACTAATTCCCTGTGCCTATTTCTTTTAACGAAATAACAGTTTAGTAACCGATTCATGTATAACGATTGGTATCGGTTCGGCTAATAATAGCCGATATGACTTAGCTGATTTAAATTTAATGACACAATCTTGCTTCCTGAATACTGCACGCAGATCAAGTTGGATTTTAATATTTAATGCTAGAACTATGCAAAATATTTGATTCCGGCTTCATGATCGATCTATCTTAAGCATTTCAATGACCAGAACTTTCCTACTTACCATGCTTACCCTGTGCATCTGGCTTAGGAGTTTCCCCAAAAGATATAATTTCATTGTTATTCGTTGACTCTTTGGGTGCAAACCATCGGCTGAATCGCGATGTCCCTGTAACTTCACCTTGTACCTCTCCGTCATTACCCTGGAAAGACAAAGCGTGTCATAATCAAATTTATTTGTAAGATAATATACTAAAATACCATATTAAACATGATTAAATAAATAATAATAAATGTTAAATAAATCTTAAAACTCAATTTTTACTGAGTTGTGAAGAACGCAATTTTTAGCCAATCACGTAATTTGAAATATTTTGTAAGATAGAATTTTATAGATATAAGAAATACAAACGAGAATATAAAATAATTATTATACCAACCATAAGTGTATTATCCATTGGGTCCATGTTAAGAAAAGCATCAAAATTAAACTCAACATCAGATTTAGAAATGTGGCTAAGGCTGTTCCTACTTTTATTGGATGTAATGATTGAGACTGTAGCTTCATCAGGATCCTTTTTATTACTATTCGGATCGATTCGGTTTAAGCTGGAAATGCTACTACTCCTTGATGTAGTAGTTGTTTCAGTTTGGTTTGCATTTGAAGTGATTTCCTTGTTCGAATCATCATTGTCTTCTTTTAAATCAGCTTCAACCACCAAATCGTCGAATCCATGCAAATCGATTGTTTCATGTTGGGATGTCGGTCCAGCACTAAACCATTCAGGTTCATGTGTATCATGTATTTGGTATAAGTTCCCGCCTCGCTTGCTTCGATTTGGATTAACAGAATCACCAAAATTGAATTTGTCTCTATTGTATGCTCGGCGTCCGCCCTGAACATTCTTTTTCCCATCATTTTGATCCCGAGAGTCACCTCCCCGACGTTCATTAACACGTCGGTCGCGATCTCCAAGATTATCGTTGGATCTTTCGCTATGCTTCCCACTTAATGTTCGCTGTCGTTGTTGGTTAGTAATACTTCCATTAAGGGGTCTGTCTTTATCAGTATTAATTACAGTCGATTCTACAACTTGATTTTTAAATTCCCAATTATCGTTTCGTGGTAATAGTCGGCCACTTCCAATACGCCTCTCCTGAGAATTTAAGCTTCCACCCTGTCGTGCTGATAGGAATGTAGGCGATAATTCCAAAGATTCTTCGTTGTTTGGCTGATTATGTGACTGTTTCTCACTACGCTCCCATTCAGCGGATCCAATTATATGATTGCGCACCGGTGAGCTTAATGAATTGCTAGGATGGCGTAAATGACTTTTCAGATCAGCGATTGCATTGGCTGGCGTAGGTATAGTCATTCCTTCGTTTAATTTTGGAGGCCCATCATCGTAATTTGTTAAAGGATTCGCTTTTTCATTTTGTAATTCATTTGATGTTTCGTTACTTCCTCCAGATGGTATTACGAAGCGTCGCTTTGCAAATGCTGGCATTAAATGTGATGAGGAAATACTCCGATGATCTATATTGGACGCTTTATATGATGTACTCATATTTCCCGGCATTAATGCTAACCCGGTCTGCCCGTCTTCTCCTCCGACTTGATCGCTCGAGCTAAAGCGTTGATAATAGTTGTGAGCTCGTTCCCTATTCCGCAGGGCACGCCTCGAACTTAGTAAACCATTTGAACTGGCTAAGATTACATTTTCCCTATCAGGAGACAAGCAAGTTTTATTCCCGTAGGTGTTATTACTGTTGCTTAAATTCGATGGAAGTCCATTTATCTTCCAAAAATTTAATGTATGTAGCTCCACTTGATTTGCACAATTTGGACGTAGTCGTGAACTTCCTTCATATCGAAGCGATAGCAGATCCGCCCGTGAATACCTGAATTTAATATAAAGATTTAAATGTAAATACGATATGTGAATGAAAATTCAATATATATATATATGTATCCATGCAAACAATTCCAGTACGCACACATGCACACTCCATATAAAATATTTTTGTGAAAGTTTTAATATGATTTATGAGCTACAAATAGCTACCTATATAATTGTGTATACCTGCATTTTTAATAACTTAAAGAGATATCAAAGGTGTCCCTAGCTAAAGCTACTTTTTGAATTCATGAATTTTCTTATGAAATAAATTGAATATATAGACATACATACATATATACGTTTTTCTTACCTTGCTTTATCTCTAACATTGTCCATTTTTTACTTTTATGTACTGTCGGCGTCGTCCTACTTGCTGCGTTTTCAAAAACAAATTTTAGTATGCATACATCTAGTGCTTGTTTGAACATACATATATAGAGATTTAATACATGCCATTATACTGTTTTAATTAATCACATATGTATGTACATATACATATTTTGCAACGATGATGCACAGTATCTTTTTGTAAAGTTTAACCTGTATAAAAGACTATAATTGTTTCAAATGCTTAATATTTGAGCATGTTTAATTTATATAGTAATTACAATATTTTAAACTTAGGTATATACAAACGTACATTCGTTGTTGTTGTGTCTCTACTGGATATACACATACATACCCATGTACATATGCGTACACATATGCACAAAGAAAATATATCACTTTAAAATTTATTGCTTAAGTTCTTGTCTTTACTTGTTGCCTTCCACACCTGTTTTATTTATATGATTATAGCCACTTTTGTATACTTATATATTTTACATCCGTGACAGTATTAATTTTTCATAAAATAATCACTTTATTACATAGTGGTATCGAATCATTCGAAGTAAGTTCGATCGAACTAAATGAACGAACTAAATCCTTAATAATCGCTCATTTCGCTCATTCGATAAATACTTAGTTATATTATATTTTCTAACGCTCCTACTGCCCTGGTATATCGCTCAATTAATGGACCATGAACACAGTGCACTATCGATTGCAATGATTTAATCAGTTGTAATTATATTAGTAGTTTCGTTGTAATTATTAATTTTTCAAAAATGGTTTCTTGTTAAAAATTACTACTATAAAGAACCCTAATATAAATCACACTTTGCCTTATATATTTAGAAAACGCGACTTTAGATTCGGCTGATGTGCAATAATAATGTCAATAAGGTTTTTAAGATGATTTATTTCAGTGCTATCGATTTTATCTATTTAATTTTATTTTTTTCAGCTACATTATTAATTATACTATTTTCACAAACAATGCACCACTATATAACAAAACTTTTAAGGTTAATCTCTAATAATCTGTAGTTATCAATTATTTGTTTTCCTAAATCTAATGGCATTGTTGGTATTTATATAATTTTCGTTACTATGATAATCTCAGTTACAAGCAAATTTTTGTTCTATACTTCTTAGTTGCGCAAAACAATCGATGTTATCGATTTACATTGTTGACAATTATCGATTATTATTATTATTTCACTATAGACTTTATTATTTTAAGCACCATTCGGTAAAATTTTCCTTCAACAAAAAGTAAGTTAAATGTTCTCTCTGTTCTATTTTTTTAATTTAATTTTGCGTGATCAATTTTTCTTATTTATTTATTGAAATTAAAGTGTTAACGGCTGGTCCCGCAGTTCTTTAGTCAGCGGGTAAAATATCATCTTGCTGTCGGTATAAATAATTTCTTAATTGGATGTGGAGGCCATTGCGACAGAAGGATTAACTTCAAGGATTTGTGTTCCAAGTTTCTTTATTTATCTATAGAGATGATAAGAAAACCTTGTGTCAAACCGATTTACTTTTGGTTGGATACGAGCTGAACAGTGTGAAAAATGGGTATTTTAGAATGAATGAATCGGGCTATTTGGTCTGTGTAATGGAAGCTTTCTAGTTACGATGGTAGGGTATTGGGTGAATTTGTTCGTCTTAACTGATACGCTTGTTTTTTTTATCTTTATTCATTCAATCTGTTATTTGTAATACATTTATTACTCTTTAAACTTATTTTTTAAAATAGTCGTATTTTATTGTAACTATATATCTAAAAATTATACATTTAATGAGTCCGTGCCATTATCATTAGCTCTTGGTGATGTATCACAACAATAGAATTGTCTTGACGTGTTGGGACTGGGTTGACGGTGGTGGCGTTGACGAATAGAATTCAAATGCGATTTGAAAAACACTGGAAAAGTTACTCGCTGTTGAATATGTAAACTAGGTTGAGTTGAAAATAGCTTATCGGTGTCTAGTTTAGATCCTATTCCATTCTTTTTTATAATTTGTCGCTCTCTTGGTGGATTGGAATATTTGCGTCGAGACAATCTTTTTAAAGTTCCGTTTGTATCCTGAAAATACACGGTAATTTAAATTCATAATATATTCGGTAACAAAATACTAGCATACAATACATAAGTATTCAAATATTCTTTAAAACTGGAACAATGTTGTATCGAAAAGTCGTTACACCTAAACAAAAATTATATTTTTGTGCAGTATTAGTTTAATGAACAATTTATGTACTGAGTCACTGCTCTTTTGATCTGATTCACAAGGATGTAACTTATATGATTGTATCATACTTTATCCTATCTCTCTTAAATCTTAAGCTCTCTAGAAGATTATATCGAAGGATTCAAAAGATCTTATTTAATGTTCTTAAACTAAATTACCGTCAATCTTACCTCATTACTATGCTTAAAATAATTTGCACGTATTTCCTCTTCATCATTAATGGAAATGGATGTTATTCTTTCTTTTTCAGTATTTAGGTTTAGCTTAATATTTGAGCGACTAATGTTAATGTCATATGAGCAAATATTTGC
The DNA here is from genome assembly GCA_018901825.1 of Drosophila funebris. Taxonomy (NCBI): domain Eukaryota; kingdom Metazoa; phylum Arthropoda; class Insecta; order Diptera; family Drosophilidae; genus Drosophila; species Drosophila funebris. The sequence continues at coordinate 326,078 of JAEIFK010000219.1, forward strand.
TTTTAAATCAAACTGATCATCGGCATCCGTAGTTGAGCCATCGACATCAATATCGACATTTGGGCTACCAGAATGAGAATGGGACTGTCCTGCACTGGGGGATGAAACATAATCTGGTGAATGGGAGCATACAACATTAAAAGCAACATCATCATTTATTGTTTCGATTTGGTTTTCATCCTCCGTGGTTTCAATATCGACAACTTCATCGTCATCATCCTCAACATCATCGGTATTCTTGCAAATGCTTCCCGAATTGCCGTCGTATATTGGTCCTGGTCCATTTTTATTCTCAACATTTGTTGATGAGATTGGTATATTATTATCTGGTTGTTCGCTTTCTGGACATAACTGAATGGAATCTAATATTGGCGAAAAAGCACTTGAAGTGGAGTTGTGGAATATAGCACCGCCTGATGGTAATCGTTGTCCCGCGGTAATCGTATTATTGGTAAAAACTGTAGTTGTTCTCGTGGATTGTGTTGGACTAATGTAGATATTGCTATTGCTCGAATCATTTGAGCGCGCTGCATATAACGATGTTGATACGATTGCTGTCGAGGCGACTACAGGCTTAAAAGCCGAGGAGTTTAATATCGATGGTATATTGAAATTAGAGAAATCATTAGTGTTATTATTATTGACAGCTTCAGATATTTTCCGAGCATTCTTAAAAACGCCGCCACAGCTCGAAGGATGTTGTGTTTCGTTTTTTATAAGAGTTGCATTAAACGGTGAAGAGTTTATTTCCGATCTAATCCACGGTATTGGACAGGATTCAACGCTGTTTCTCGACTCATTATTGTTTCCAATTTTTTTTGAATTTTGTTGGTGTTGTTGTTGTTGCCACATTGTGTAGTCAACAACAAAGTTTCTTGATAGTGGCATAATAGATAAATCGTGTTCGTTACGCAGTGATTGCAGTGGAGATAATACCGTTGAGCGATGGTGCAGGTTGAAGGGCACACCAACTGTAGTAGCTACTGCTGTTACCCCAACGACAGCAGCAGCGGCAGCCACAGTGCTATAATTATATTGATGATCCATCGATCTTTTCGCGCATGGACTCTCCTCGGTGAGGGATAACCTTTTGGTATCGGCCTCACATTCGACTGAAGAATCCACTAACCCTGTTGTTATTGTTGTGCCTGGTGAATTTTGGGAATTTCGATTGTTATTATTGTTGCAGCCAACAAGTCGCTTTCTGGTGCCACCATTAAACATAGCTTTCACATCCTCCCAGGCATGTACAATTTTCTCCTCCTGTGAATGTCCGCAGAGAGTCATATGGCGACGCCAGGAATTAAAATTGGCCGCATCCGGCTGGATATATCTATCGTTGGTGGTTAAGCGATGTGAATGGAATATGAATTTATTTGGTGAGAAGAACATTCCGCAGTAGGTACACTTGATACATTTGGCACGTGATGAATTATAACGCGATGGTAGAAAAGATCCTCGACACCCCCAGGCGCATTTGTGCTGTACGTTAAATGCAAAATCATCGGGTAATCTCGGTGGGGTATTATCACCCAAGAAACTTTTGCACAGCCGTTCAGCCTCACGGCGCGTTATCATTCCGCACCTCCGCGAACTCACCGGCATTGCCCCAGCTCTTCTTAGTATTTCCAACTGAACTGGTGTGCATTGCACACATGTTATCCCTAATGCTACTCGTCGATTATGTATCTCATTGTAACTGAATTGCTTTAGAAGAGTATTTGAAATTTGCGCCAAACACAAGCGCTCTTGGCCTTCAATGTGCAGTGATACGATTGGTATACCATACAGCAACACTGAGCTTACCTAAAAAAGAATGATAAGAGAAATTATATATATAAACTATTATTTAGTTAACAATATCTCGAGATAACCCAAACTTATGCGCGTTCTTATTGTGTCTCCGAAATACAAATTTTGTACGATACGGACAAGTGTGAATAATAATTAAATAATTTAAACAGCTGAATATTTTAAACAAGAATCTATCTATTGCGTAAATACGTGCAGGACGTGCTACACAACTATAAATAAATTTGTATACAAAAATTATACGAGTTTTGATTGATTTGAGTTCTGATTGGTGCACAATTTGCTGGGGTTATTAATGACGATAACTCAAGATAAAGTTTATTTATTTCCTAAGCTTATTCTTCTGTTCTACAAATAATTTATTAAAATTTGAGATTTTATTTTATAGAGATCGGGAGATACTGTCCTTGCCTCTGTGTGTTTGTGTGTGTCTCAGTTATGTAATAATTTACGGCAGTTTACATTTGGTAATTCTTTTAATGACTGAAAATAAAAAAGTTTGTCTTTCATTGTCAATTTGCTGGAGCAATTTTATTTAGTTATATCAAATAAAGAATCAAAGCACGTAAACTGGAATTGCTCAAGGGAATCATTTGTCTATTTTCGATTTATTTTGTGATTGCGAGGAAAGCAAACCCACCCCAGTATATCAATTTATATGTGAATACTTACTTTATGTTATTCTCAACGCATTATCATAGACGTTCCAATTAAAATAAATGATGGTAGTCGTAAAATTATTTGAATTAAATAGGGGTATTTATTAATAAATAAAGACCATGAAAATTCATTAAACAGTTGTCTCCTGAAAGCTACTTAAATATATATTATGTATCTAAAACTCCTTGTGTTGACTGACTGTCTAATGAGCACTACAATGGCTAAATGGTGGTAGGAGCTAAGAGGCTAAAATTTGCATCGTGCAACAAGCAATAGGACTGCAGCCTTGATTACTGTTATGGCAACTCGGCTTGCTTTCTTTTCATTTATATTTTTTATTTGTGAATAGAACGATTAGTACGCTTAGGATTAGGACACCTAGATTCCCTGGAGTCTGCGAAAACAGCTATGTTATTAGCTATCTTCTGAATGACCATGACCCAACCAGCATGGCTACACCTTTGTCATGGAAACTACTAGTGGTCGGAATGTTCAAAAAAGTAAGTTTTGAACATTGTTTAGTGGGCAAAGAGATAGCAATACATATAAAATGACCCGTCGAACTAACTTCAATCAAACACCAACACTTATGGAACTATAACCACTGGCACGCAGGGCTGGATCCACATGCAATCAATATAATTACTGATGACCCTAAAATAAAGTCAACTCCAGTTAAGGCGGCTGTATACTGCACTGCCCAACTACTATTTTCCGGTGGAAGTGCAGGAGCGACTCTGAGTCTAGTTACAAGCTAGGAAAGAATCAGCATATTCGTGGTGATAGACAAGCAGAAAATCATTGCAGGCATCTTCCTTTTGCTCTAAAAATGTCCTGGCAAGAAAGGAATTTCTAGAACCTCGAACTGTTGTTAATACAGTGCATATCTATTGGATTCTAAGATACCGGGTCTTTGATGGCAATGTTGAAACTGTACCAATCTCTCTAAAGTCGCTTCAGATTGAGCTAGAGGACATCGTCTGTTCGGAAACTGGAAGCAGATAGAAGAAGAAGACCGGATATACAATGCAGATTAATGGTGCAAGCCAGGAAGCTGAGCATCTCAACTGATGACGGCAATAGAAAATGTAGGTTACTGGAGCACTCATCGTTGGAGCTGGACGGTGATTAAAAGTCAATCAGGACAGAGTTTTATATGTAAAGGTAATACGTGAGTTCGATATTCTAACTGCAAGAGAGTCGGGATTAAAGTTGGCACTTCGATTCTTGATCTACTTTGTTTACAATTGGCAATATCAGACAACAAATCATTGTGTCAAAGAGATTGTGCCCTTTTCCCGATATTCTGATTTCGTATCGCGGCTTTGCCAATAGATATTTATATACCTTCATAAAATGTCTTGTAAGTAGGTTTGCTGCTATCCTATTTATGTAGAACTACTGCTGACTTTGTGCATGTAAATTTTGTACCCTGTACCCATGTTTATACTGCTTTTTTGTATTTTCAAATTACAAAACATTCAACCTATCAAATTATGAATAAATATTTATAATTTAACGTACATGATTCGATTTTTGCGATACGGGTATTTGGTTGTTTTCCATTCCATTTGATGGAGTTGAAGGCCGAGTAGATCTTTGAATAGGCTCAGGGAATGCCATTGGTAAGTGTTCTGCAAAACATAGATATATCAAAAATTAATTATATCTTACTATATAATGTGTATATTCCATTAATTTTATATGACTGCAATTAAGAGTGATTGATATATAGGTAAATAAACATCGAAACCCATACGTGTGCATAACAGAACACTTTGTTTTCTGTGCCCAACATTATACATACAAAACAAGCGGGAAATATACAGTCGAGGTGATCGTCTGTTCTTAGTTTCTTAGTATAATATAAATATAATAATACAAGGATTTTAAATGGCAGGTGCCAAAAGTAGTAGATTTGGGTGCAATGCTTGAACACATTTATACATTTGCCTAAACAAACATTCCTATGCATATGCCAATACAAACAAGCGGATCAGTCGAGCGCGCGCGACAGTATAAAACCCTGTGCAGTTTTATAAATTAAGTATTTTGCTTATAATAGACATAAGAACGTAGCAGGTGTTTATTAAAGAATACTCTTTTGAAACTCTCATTTAGCATATGATTTCTGCTTATTTCTTGCTTATAACAGCAAGCTTTCACATATGTATACATATTCAATCAAAGCTGAGTGTTACGACACTTAATTTACTTATGCTTGTGTCGTAGTAGTTCGCTATCTCGCTCGCACACATGTGCAAATATGGTAAGCAGACGCATGTATCACAGTCGTTCGCTGTCTCGCTCGCACACATGTGCTGCCTGCTGCTCAACGATTCAATGGAAAAAAAATATCTTTAATTTCTTTGCTGATTTTCTGTCTTATTTATAAACCGATCTTGATGAAACTTTCAGCGTTCCTTCTATATATCATTCTTAACGCACTTGTTAAGTTAGAAGTTCCTACGTTGAGAAATGTGGCCATAATACGTTTTTTTTTAATTGCGGGGGTGGGGGGAAAGATATCGAAAATCTAACATAAACTCGATCTGGAGAGGGTATACAGGAATCTTCATGCCAAATTTGGTGTCTCTAGCTCTTATAGTTGCTGAGATCGACGCGTTCATACAGACAGACGGACATGGCTCAATCGACTCGGCTATTGATACTGATTAAGAATATATATACTTAATAGGGTCGGAGATGCCTCCTTCTGCCTGTTACATACATTTGCACAAAATTATTATACCCTTTTTTGCCCATTTTTAATGGGCACAGGGTCTAAAAAGTAGACATCAAATATTGTGTAGATAGCAAAATGAATCGACCGGGAAATTCGAACCCAGGATCTCTAGATTGGTGTGCCAACGCTCTAGCAATTGCTAAATATCATTCGCGGATTGCAAAAGCAAAATATATTCTCATTTCCCATTTCCCGTTGTACAAGTTTATGTTGCCTCAATGATTCTGTTTGAGTATCGTTCACTCTAAGAAGAGAGGGGAATGTAAGGCGGCGGGAACTGAGAGCAGCGCGATACATTTGCTGCATGCGTTGCTGTGAATCAGCGTTGCCAGGTGTTGAGCGCTCGCATAAAAAAAAATGCTGGTGAACAAGCTATATCCAAATGCAAGAAAACACACAAAATCTATAGGTTATTATTTATATTAAATTAGTTAATAAGCCATCGGTGTTATCGATTTACTCTTCACTTAAATATATACATATATATTTTGAACGAGGCTAAGATATTTTAGAGCCAAGTTTGAAGTGGGCAACACGCACCAACTTAAAAGCGCAATCCATATCTACATATCTATTAGAATTGAATAAATTTAAAGATCCTGTGTCTTCCAACACTTTGCAGGGAAACACATTTTATTTGATTCAACTATGTTTTTTGGACGCCGCATGCTGTTTTAAATCGAACAATTATGCTGCTAATTTAAATTTGCAATAGCAGCAGTATGTTCTTGTTGTGTCAGCTGGCTTTTTCCTTATCCAGTCCTTAAACTCGCTACTTTCCATCCAACCTTAGCGAAATAATTGCTTATAAGTAGTTTTGGGCAATCTTCTCTTTCTTTTCCAAATTGCAAATTGTAGATATCGCCAATAACATATAGAGCATGCATCAGCCAACATACCGATGCCACCATTGATTAGAAAACAGTATCACGATCTTGCGAATAAAGTTCACGTAACAAGCTACGATAATTTTATACCGTTAAAATTTTAAACTTATAAAATATTTATTGCTAGAATAGGCTATTTGAACTTTTAAATATACTAGATTTCAGGCTATAAGTTATTTGCAAATTTTAAGCTCTTCCTGAAATAAGCTAATCTGGCAACACTGCTATGAATATACGTACTATATTTGAATACAAATTTCTAACAAAATGTTATTTATTCTCAAATAATTAATTCTTTCTGTGTAAAATTAAAAGAATATGTAAATAATATGTAAATAAACTAATAAAATTAACTATTAACAAGCGGATCAGTCCAGCGCACGCGAAAGCACAAAACACTGTAGAGTTCTCTATATTAAAAGTACTCTATCATAAAACCATTCGGAAAGGCTACAGTCGACCGCAATTGACAGTATAATACCCTGTACAGGTTTCTATAATAAAACTATTTTGATAATAAGTAGTTTGATTATAATAGAAGAAGTACATAACAGGTGTTTAATGAATACTATTTTCAAACCATTTTTCAAACTCTCATTTTGCATATGAATCCTTTGCTATAAGCAAGCACCAAACTTTTGCATAAAAAGCAGAGTGTTCGTCACTTCATTTACGTCTGCACGTTACGCAGTCGTTCGCTGTTTCGGTCGCACACATGTGCTGCACGAAAATTTTTATTTCTTTTCTTATTTATAAACCGATCTTGATGAAACTTTCACCATTCCTTCCATATAATATTCTTTACGCATTTGTTAAGTTAGAAGTGTATACGTTGAGAAATGTGGGTTGAGAATTTGCGGGTGAAGGGTGAGGCATTCAAAATTTAAAATAAACTTGATCTGCGTATGGTATACAGAAACCTTGATGCCAAATTTGGTGTCTCTACCTCCCATAGTTGCTGAGATCGACGCGTTTATACAGACTGACAGACAGACAAACGGACAGAGCTCAATCGACTCGACTGTTGATACTGATCAAGAATATATATACTTTATAGGGTCTGCCGGGCTTTCTTCTGCCTGTTACAAAAAATTTTTCACAAAGTTAATATATCCGTGTTCAGGGTATAACAAGCTTTTACATATGAATACATACTTGATCGCACGTTTCGCAATCGTTCGCTGTCTCGCTCGCACACATGTGCTGCCCGTAAAGCGCAACGATTCAATGGAAAAAATTACTTATATTTCTTTTCTGATTATCTGTCTTATTTATAAGCCGATCTTAGTGAATCTTTCAGCATTCCATTAAATATGATATCAAAAATTTAAAATAAACTTGATCTGCGTATGGTGTACAGGAACCTTGATGCCAAATTTGGTGTCTCTAGCTGTTATACTTGCTGAGATCGACGCGTTTATACAGACTGACAGACAGACAAATAGACAGGGCTCAATCGACTCGGCTGTTGATAGTGATCAAGAATATATATACTTTATAGGGTCTACCCCGCCTCCTTCTGCCAGTTACAACATTTTTATACCCTGTACAGGGATATATTAACTTTGTGAAAAAAATTTTTGTAACAGGCAGAAGGAGTCATCTCCGACCCTATAAAGTATATATATTCTTGATCAGCATCAACAGCCGAGTCGATTGAGCCATGTCCGTCTGTCTGTCCGTCCGTCTGTCCGTCTGTATGAACGCGTCGATCTCAGCAACTATAAGAGCTAGAGACACCAAATTTGGCATCAAGGTTCCTGTATACCATACGCAGATCAAGTTTATTTTAAATTTTGGATACCTCCCCCCTTCCCCCGCAAATCGAAAAAAACGAATAATAGCCACATTTTTCAACGTAGACACTTCTAACTTAACAGGTGCGTTAAGAATTATATGTAGAAGGAACGCTGAAAGTTTCATCAAGATCGGTTTGTAAACAAGACAGATAATCAGCAATAAAAGTTATTTTTCCACGGAATCTTAGAGCAGCAGGCAGCACATGTGTGCGAGCGAGACAGCGAACGACTGTGACACATGCGTCTGCTTACCATGTGTGCATATTTGTGCGAGCGAGATAGGGAACTACTGCGACACAGGCATAAGTAAATTAAGTGTCGTAACACTCAGCTTTTGATTGAATATGTATAAATATGTGAAAGTGAGCTGCTATAAGCAAGCAAAAAATTCATATGCAAAATGAGAGTTTCAAAGGGGTTTTCTTTAAACACCTGTTATGTTCTTACTTTTATTTTAATCAAAGTATCTATTATCAAAATACTCTTAATATAGAAGCCTGTACAGGGTATTATACTGTCGAATGCGGTCGACTGTAGCCTTTTCGACTGGTTTTTAATATATCCCTGTACAGGATATGGTTGTGTGAATACATGTCTTATCAGGTTACAAAAAGGCAATTTTGTAAAATATATTATCTAGAATCATTTAATTTGTTGGTTATGGCATCTGTGAACGCCAATACAGAATGTTGGCACTACAGATTTATTCAATCTCAATGTGAATCCGCCTTTTTATGGCGAAGTCCCTCCCGCATTCAATTATATTATGCGTGTGAATGGCATAATTGAAAAGGAGATTGTCCCTAGAGACAATTCGTTAAAGATAATAAGGTTACGAAAAATGTGGTAAGGTACAGATTGCTAAGCTTACTCTCAATGTATTCCAAACAAAAAGCGAAACAAATGATTATGGGACTTCTTAACTCGCAAAAGGGAGGAAGCCATCAGAGGGTTGAACGAATTACTAACCAGTGAGGTAAATAATGACACAATTCTGTTAGTATTTATAAAAACAGCAGATTGTTAACAAATCTGGCAGATGTACTGATTTAGTCGGTAAAAATAATAAAAATACACAGGGAATCTTTCAATGGGGTTGAAATGAAATATATACAGTATAAGAATACTACATATAATCAGTTATTTACCTTCGTGTTGTCTCCTTATATTTAAATCATTATGCTGACTGATTAATTGACAATCGTTGACCTTGAAATCTGAAATTTGCATTATGAAGTCATAGATGGGATTTATTACAAATCCAACCGCAATCTCCATCCGGATGAAAAACACAGAAATTTATTTTGAACGATCTAAATTTTACTATTGATTTGGATAACGTGCTCGTATAACTGGGATGTTGTATATTATTGTATAAAAGTTATTTTAATTTATTTAATTGCTTCCCCTAATAACGGTAATTAAATGTACTTTTAATCTTTAGTGGGTCGATGCCCTTTATAAAATTATAAAATTATACCCACATATATTTGCACACTATTATAATAGTTTAATCATTCCTTTTTTAATGGATGTAAAAACACAAAAAACAGCTAAATACAAGTAATAACGCTTGAGATTGACTGGCTCCTCCAGTATCTATATATATGCATACATAAATCTTGGTATAATTTTTGTTGCAGATCCGAACTATGGAAGAGATTCAATTTTGTAGCAGATAAATAATAAGTGTTATTTTATTATTGTCGATGGCTACAAGATTATATAACAAGTTAGCATGTCAATGCAATTACCTCAAATTAATTTAAGTGCTTTGTTTATATTTTGTTATGTGTGCTGTACTTTATTCACTCCCTGTTGCTTTTTCAGTTCTCATGTTTCAATTTATAAACAAATTGAAGTTGAAGTCAAGTGGAGAATGCTTGACTAAGAGTTAATATGTAACTAGGACTACTCCCTTATATAGCAGCCTCGCGATTACCAGATTGCACAGCAAGAATGTATGAATGTATAAAAACTATATGAATTGGAATAGCCTCAATCTACCTTTTTTATATATATTTCTATATAGTTTTATAAGAACACATTCAATTTTCCAGTATGCACAGGGTATACAAAAAGTGTGAATGCAAGTATACCACGGGCTATTGAAATAGAAAACGATTCGATTACAGTACGACTGCTCGAGGGTTGTTGGAATTTGAAAGCATATGCCCTTTTGACGAATACCAATACGAATACGAATAGAGAGGGAGTCAGAGAGAGAGAGAGAGAGATACAGATAAAGATACAAAAATACCCACTGATGAGTTGGCAATAATTCGGTTGAGTGGTTACTGTCAACAGGCAAATAATAGGTGTTCCATTTAAGGGCGGGTAGACATTATTACACTGATGCCGTTGATGGTCTTTTGTTTACACGTAAAACATCATGAATATTTAATTGGGTTAAATTGCTGGACGATTAACGTTTGGAAATGAAATGAAATGCGCGGATAATTGAGTTTACTTTGTCTAATTACAAGTGCTTACCTACAGGTAAGTACGTAAGTACCTGTAGCCATAGAAAAGCTACACCTGAAACTCAACAGATTACACACTTCACCTCAACTAAACTGTTCAACAAATATAGTAATTTTCGTACGACTTTTCATTATATTATTGATCGACTAAGAAATTACATTGAAATATGACCATACATGACAGAATAATACCCTGGACAACTCTCTATAATAAAAGTATTTTGATATTTATTATTATTAAGCTGCATATACAAATATGTGCACATACAATATCTATGCATATATCCCAATTCGATATCACCTCAAAAGACGAATGTAAATTTTAAACCGAGCAATCTGGTCTGACAACTCGTGCAATACATCTCAGCTATCATAATATTTCCAAATCTTGAAACACAAACATTTCTAAATATTATAACTAGCGCAATAAATACATATTTTTCACAGATTGATGATATTAGGTATAGACATAGCATGGCAAATGTGATATTTGGCAGTGTTGATAAATTACAAAGTGAAGTGACGTAACATTCAGCTGTTGATCGAGTATATGTACTTATGCGGAGAATGCAAAGAATTCAATAATCCATTTGCTTTATCATATATGTATGTATGTATGTTTAAACATGTGCATTTATGTCTCGCTCGCTCGTACATATGTTGGCACAGTAAAGCGATACAATGCAAAATGTGCTATAGTTTTTCTTATTTATTTTCTGAATAGCTTTCTTATTTCTAGGCCGAATTTTTTTAATCTTTCAAATGTGATTTTAAAGAGTATTCTTTAAGCACCTGTTAAATTGCAAGTGTGTACGTTCAGAAATACAGGCTATAATTAGCTTGCAAATAGTTTTGCGGGGGTTTGTGTCTGGTATTGTACATAGATTGATTAGCTAATGGAACCAACCAGAAGTATCATCTTAGATATAATCTAGTTGAAGCTTGTTTATATAGGTTTATATAGTTTGAATTTTTTCAAATTTCTTTAAGGGAGGTTACGAATATTTACAGATAAACACATCGAGTAATCTACGAGCAATATCGCATAAAAATTTAGTCGGATTACTAGACTACGAAAAAGCCTTAGCCTAGGCTTAAGATAATTTAACACTGGGTTCCGAGTATATCGTAGTCGTAATTTTTATATTTGGTCAAAAATTACAATGGAAAATATGATTGGTCTGCATGTGGTATAGCGGACCCAATACTTCTTTCTATGATTCTTTGAACTAAAGAGCTCTCTGACTCCGACTCGGCTGTTTCTACTGACCTCGTTCTCGATCCAGCTTGCGCAGATTCACCAAGTTAGTTTTAAAACTGAGGTATCAGATAAGAAACAGACAGACAGCTCGTCACCACGAACAAATACATACTACATCGCTCATTTATTTGAAGAGAGTCAATTATACTGGTGTAACGGGTATCATAAAGTCGATTGCGATTGACTGAAGCGTTCCCGCTTGTTATGTCTATGTTGCCTTTTAAGTTCATTAAACATTTTGTAAAAGATTAATCTCCGCAAGAGGGTATAAACTTTTTTTTTGTATTATATATACATTAAATGCATATTACTAATTAATTAATTAATTGTTCACCTTGTTTGAATGACCAGCAGCTATTGAACAAGAGTGTCAATAGTGTTACCATTGATAATCATTATAAATGTATTCAAGAAGATTCACTTTAATTGGGATAATACCCAAGAAAAACTTTCCTTTCAGATCTAAATTTTAGGAATTAGCGCAGTGTTGAAGAAATCTCGCGTCACGGAATATCCACGAAGACTGAATATGAAAAACGATTTAATATCCGTAGATCTAAGTTCTCCTGAAAGCCACTGTTCCAATTGAAAACAAACCATATCCAATAAATAAACAGCAGCTTGCTAAATTAACCAATGAGAGCTGCTTATGTGTGGTTCAAGTGCACTATGATAAAGAACACTTCTCTCAATCCGGCATGTTACTCGCCAATAAGAGAAAGATTCACGAAGAGGGCGTGGCTTCGAATTTTACACGCATGCGCTCCAAATAAGACCCCTCCCAAGGATGTACGGACAGATTGAATTCCAGCCCTCACCCTAAGTTTCTCACTCTCGTATTGGGGACATAATTTGCACATAACACGTATTTTGAATTCAACGGACTGTGAATATTGCTTTTAATTTAATTAACTTTTCCACCAAAATTGTTTCATAAAAATTAAATTAAGCCGTTGAGTGAGGGGGACATCGCACCGTACGTACAGCAGACACCTATGAGGTTGTTTTTTGGGCAAGACATTTTATTTTTTCGCTATCGAATTTTGGATTAATAAACTTTTGAACAACTTTATTGCATTAATATGTTTCTTTAAAAGATAATTTAGAATGTATATTTTAAATTGCATTGGTTATATGGCTTATACTATAGCATAGGCAGCATAATTTGCAATACCACATAAGTTAATGCCTTTTCGGAGTCTCATAAATCCAGCTTCACCCCACCGTTCTCCCCACCAATTTTTAAGAATCCAAAAGTCTTTATCGAATCCAATCACTAACATTGCGTGATTTACAGAAGTTGATGAGCAGGTTATGTCGTCATAAATTCCATCACTATAAAGATAATAAATTCGCATTCTCGAAATTAACATAAAAGCTTATCGGTTGAATTCAAAATATATTTATGTAGGGCTATATATGCAGTTCCCATCAGCAATGTTAAATCTTACCTATACAATTGAAATGTCTTTGGAGTTGCATTTATAGATACTGCAATAGGACCAATATGAGCAACAGCCGCTTGAATTGCGTTTTCATCATTTGAGGGCAAAATGGCCCAAGAAGTCACATTGACAACAGCCAGTTCTTTCACAAATTGACAATTCCCTTTCTGTAAGAAGAATACTTTTTATGAATGTATAATATACAATGAATAAAGAAGGTACTGCTTTGTATAGCCATGTCGCTTTAAATAATAGATACAGTAGGCAAAAGGAGCTTATTCAACATCATAAAGTAAAAAATTAATAAATATTATTGATCAGTACATCCAAGTTGCTATTTGATTTTTGTTATACCCTGTACAGGGATATATTAACTTTGTGAAAAAATTTTTGTAACAGGCAGAAGGAGAAGAAGAAGAATTTGGCATCAAGGTTCCTGTATACCATACGCAGAACAAGTTTATTTTAAATTTTGGATACCTCCCCCCCTTCCCCCGCAAATCGAAAAAAAAGAATAATAGCCACATTTTTCAACGTAGACACTTCTAACTTAACAGGTGCGCTAAAGAAAGATATATAGAAGGAACGCTGAAAGTTTCATCAAGATCGGTTTGTAAATAAGATAGATAATCAGCAATAAAAGTTATCTTTCCACGGAATCGTAGAGCAGCAGGCAGCACATGTGTGCGAGCGAGACAGCGAACGACTGTGACACATGCGTCTGCTTACCATGTGTGCATATTTGTGCGAGCGAGATAGCGCACTACTGCGACACAAGCATAAGTAAATTAAGTGTCGTAACACTTAGCTTTTGATTGAATATGTATAAATATGTGAAAGTGAGCTGCTATAAGCATGCAAAGAATTCGTATTCAAAAAATGAGAGTTTCAAAAGGGTATTCTTTAAACACCTGTTATGTTCTTACTTTTATTTTAATCAAAGTACCTATTATCAAAATATTTTTAATATAGAAGCCTGTCCAGGGTATTATACTGTCGAATGCGGTCGACTGTAGCCTTTTCGACTGGTTTTTGTATGAATAATGAACATATAGTAGTTTATTTCGTAGTTTGTTTCGAATCATTATTAATATTAATATTACCTTTGATGAATATGTATAATCAAGAGCTCTCATAAGACCACCTGTTGCTTGTAGATATTTCAGTGTATTTCGCAGCGATCCCCCTGTACATCCTCGATTGCCATAGGATATACTACAATCGACGATTTGTTGTTCACTTAGGCCCAGTATTTTGCCTGTGCGTTTGAAAATCTGTCCTTCTATACTTTGAGCTATACTGAAAGCATAACAAGATCCACAAGTTTCCTGATTGTGGGAGGGTGTGATAAATCCTTTTTTGCGCCAGTCAAAATTATCGGGAACATTATTCATTTGCGTTGATCCGACCACATCAGCTATATTATCTAATGTAGAATTCGGATGGTTTCGTAATAATCGCAAGTAGCCCTTCAAATACGAATCGGTTGTCTGTAAATTAAGATTAAGATTGAGATCATTTTTAATAACACTATTTTTATGTACTTTATGGCATTGAGTCGAATAAGGAAAACGAATCTCAGTTTCGTGTACACTCGATATAAATAGAATTATTTGGTCATTACTGTTTTAAATATATATAGATATTTAATTACCATATCTGCCATTGTGTTTGTAGATAATCTAAAGCTGCTTTTTCCATTTTCGTAAATTTTATTGTGTTTGTCGACAATTTTTTTATTTATTTCATATGCTTCATAGCTTCGAATTTCATCGTAGACACGTTTATAACTTTTGTTGTTTATTATCTGTAACGATTGTATTTCTGATTAAAATATATTAAAAGCACTTTATTGTATCCTACCTTAAAATTTTCAAATTCATCACTATATCTGTGGCTTGATTCTTTTTGTTGGCATTCAATAAAATCTCCATTTAGTAAATGGAATATAATATAAAATATTACAACTGTCCACATTGCTACAGCTTAAGAATTGAAGCTCATTATTATTCGTTTTGCATGTGCATTTGCAATTCAGCGATTTTGTAATACCCTGTGCTTATCAAACAGGTCAAACAAGGGTATATTTGTTAGCATCAATAGCTTAATATCTGTACTTTTGAATTATTTTACAAACTGGATCTAATAAGCTTAATCTACTTACTATCTATATACCAACTTGGGTTCTTAACTCTCTCCTTGGATATAAAATGATTGACCTGGCTATAGAGAATATCATCAAGAATATAAATACTATATTCGGAACAACGCAAGAAATCGCTGTAATGTTCATAGTTCGTATTTATGGCTATAAGATATTGTTAATACCCTAGATTCAAAATTACTTCAACACTTTGAGACATTTTAATATATTATTAACAAATATTAATATATTAAATTATTTGAATAATATAAAATCCTACTACTGTAAATATAAACATACTAAAGTCAGTCTTTTCTTCTTCAAGAAACATTTTCACATAACATCGGGATTTTCTGCCCTAGCTCCTGTACTTGCTAAAATACATAGACACATGCTAATATGGATAGACAGGGAGATGAATTTAAATTGAATTGCGGCCCTAAAATATAAATTCAGTTTAATCTGCATTGTATTCAGATAAGTGTGAATGCCAAATTTACTTGCTCTAGCTCGTGTTGTGTCTGAGATCCAGGCCATACGGAAATGGCTTCATCGACTTGACTGTTCATGCTAATTAAGAATACATATAATTTATGTTGTCTGTCTAGCCGCATTCTCCATTTCATTTACATTGTACATTTACATTTAATTTTGTGTAAAGTTGTGAAAAAGGTTATTGGGCTTTCAACTAGACCTTAAACATTAAGTAATAAATAATAAAGATACCTTGATTTGTTGTAAACACTGTCCTATTTGTCTATTAATTGTTAGAAATAAATAAGAGTGGGCATGACAACCACATCCGTATAATAGAATGGCTTTGTGGGGTAGCTTCTTTGATCACGTATATACAATGTGTTTATGATTCTATGCAGGTATAATAAGCATTTTAATTGGTCATTAAGTGTAATTCGGGTCGTGTGTTGAGCATTAACTTGCGACCACAGTCACCCCTTTGAAACATTGTTGCAAACGGATCCTTCATTTATGGCGCATATTTGCAAAATAAAATAAGAAAGATATATGGAATAACCTGCACATAGGATATAGGACAAGACATTGTGTGTAGCACAATCATACACTAACGGAAAAATAAGCAAAGCGGCACTGAGACTGTTCAAGTGGAGGAAGAGCTAAGAGAAGTCAGTTTTGTGAAAAGTCCCAGGACCACAATAGATCCCAAATAAGATAATAAACCAGGTTTAATTACACAAAAAGTATGTATGCACGGAGATATACTCTGAGGGCTTATTCGAGGGATTTTCTCTAGCCTGGAAGATTTAAAAGTTTGTATACCAACAGTATACCTATCTCCTTTCCATATAAGTTCCGTGATGCTCGATCAGCTATAAATAGGTATACTAGGCGTTCCGCGAGTATCTGGATTATGTGAATAGCAGCGCAGAAGTCACGGGTGTATTAGAAGCTACTTGTGCTGTTTTAACGATTCGCGTTTTCTCGACTGTAGCGGCTTATACTAGTTAAGTACAGGGTCTAACTTTGATACTATTAACCAAGGGGAAAGGCTACAGTCGAGTTTGAAACCCTGTATTTGTTGGTATTTTGAAAATTATAATTCTAAATAATGTTTTTATTTATGGGCCTATCTTTCCGAAACTTATCAAATCATTCTTGTTTATGTTTCTTATGCATTTGGCCCATTCGACTCGACCGATAGAACTGATATAGGGCCTGCTACACCCCTTTCTGCCTGTTAAAGTTTTAAAATTAAGCCTCAAGTTTGTTTTTGAACATTCAAATATTGAAGGAAATTATTTTGACAAGGTTTAATCTTTTTTAAGCGTTTCATCATATACCCACTTCACTGCTTGAAAACTCGTACTGCTAAAACTATTTGAAGAATGGAGAGTTGGAACCATAAAACTAAAGCATTTATATTTTTCTCAACCTATTTTCGAATCAATTTATGGAAAGGTTTCATCATAAGGGATTCACCATAAACACAGTTGCACTGCTTGATAGGATAGAATATCAGATTTAACGAAACTAATATGACAAATGGAAGGTCAACACTAAGACACAAACCACTTCGGAAAACTCATTTGATAAAGCATTTATTTTTTTCTCAACCTATTTTCGAACGCATTTATGGGAAGGCTTCATCATAAGGGACCCACCATAAACACAGCTGCACGCTTGATAGGGTAGAATATAAAATTTAACGAAACTAATATGACGAATGGAAGTTGAACACTGAGACACAAACCACTTCGAGAAAATTATTTGATAAAGCATTTATATATTTCTCAACCTATTTTCGAACGCATTTATGGAAAGGCTTCATCATAACGAACTCACCATAAACACAGCTGCACTGCTTGATAAGGTAGAATATAAAATTTAACGAAACTAATATGACGAATGGAAAGTCAACATTAAGACACAAACTACATCGGGAAACTCATTTGACGAAATATTTGATGTTTGCTCAACCCATTATTGAACCAATTTATGAAAAGGTTTCATCATAGAAGACTCACCATAAATGTATCTAATTGAACGAATTGAAAGTAGGCTTTGCTAAGATTTAGACACAAGCCACTTCGCGAAACTTATTTGATAAAGCTTTTGTTGGTTTTTGAACCTTCTAATTTTCAAACTTTGCATTGATTTGAGCTGCTCTATTCCTTGAATTCATTTTATTGTTGTCAAAACCTGAGAGGCACCCCAATAGCAAAATGCTAACAAATGCTTGAAGAAACAAGAAAGGATATCTACTTCACTCAGAAAACCTTATATCCTTGCTGTCCTAAGTTTCTGCAAGACAGCTTACAACAGTTGGGCAGAGCGTTATACCCTTCCAACGAAAATATGAATTTGCTCTGGTAGGGGAATGATAATAGTAGAAACGACCTACTAGGTTTATTCATGAAATAAGAGTGAATTTGAACAATAGATGGTGACTTAAGTATATATAATAAGTTAGAATTTAACAATAGGTGGCGTGCACGGACTATTGTATTTGTGTCTGCTCTTGTAGTAAGTACAGGCGTGTCTGGATATAGTGAACAGTATTTTGGTTGCCTTAGGTGTCCTTGCAGAGAATTATAAATATTTTGTCTAGAAATTAATAATGCGTCTATTTCAAATATCTTGAATCCAATAAGAAAACACTTCTAAAGAGTGTACGACTACAAGATACCCTGCGCCAATACCGTTCATAGTTTAACATGCACTTGCGTTTACGGTCATTGTAGCGACAGTGTTCTCTTCTTTTTATCCCATGTAAAGACATCGAATTTGGCATGAAGTTTCCTGTATACCTCAGATCAAGTTTATTTCAAACTTTGGATAATAGTGAGCTCTACAGGGTGTCATAATAACGCGTGCGCTCGACTGGTCCGCTGAAGAGTTTGATGACTATAATAAAAATGTATTATTAATTATTTATTAATTATATTATGAGATCGAGGTAACGCCTGCACATTCCAATTTTTGCATAAATATACTTGTTGCATACATTTTTACACAAACTTAGGAATAATACTGAGGTTCCTAAGGTAATATATCCAAATCGGTTTGCAATAATATAAAACAGTTAACATATTAATTATTTCTGGAATAACTATTTCTGATCGTATTCATTATACAAGTTCGAAAAATGTACAACCCAAATTTACATATACTTCTGGCTTTAAAATAAGATCGAGTGAAAGAGAACAAGTGGAGAAACTCCCAGAGCTAATTTGATACACGTCTAATATGCATTTCATTAGATTGATCTGAATTAAATTTGCTCAAAAACATGATTACATTTTGTATTGGATGGGGTTGCTTTTGAAAATGTTGTTATACAAACTTTAATTCACAAGCATCATATAAAGAATTGCAGGCCTTAGAAGGGTATTGCCAGATAAATTGTTATATTAAAGTTGATAATACATTGGCTTTGAAAGAATTCCATTCTGCGACGTGTTGTAGTAATTCAGATCAAGTAAAAGGCAGTATGAGCGACAACTACAACTTAAGTAACAGAAACAACAATAACATATCCGACCGTCACGCGCTATACAATAGTATATGTATACACTTCAGTCTGTGTGTGTGCTTGTAGAGCCAGGCAAATCAGATTTATCTCAAAAAATTCTTATCACATGTCAATTTAGTTCCACTTGACGGGCTGATGCCAAGCGGTCCAGAGCGGTGTTGAGTGCAAAGCGTAAAGCCAAGCGGGATCAGCTGTTATTTTTCACGTTGCGGTTCGTTCGACTCGAAAATTAATGACACACAAATGAAATGTGGAAAGTGATGCTGTCAACAACACTTGTTGGATTAAAGACATCGCCAACAATACGAACAAAAGCAAGACTAAAGTGAAAAGCCAATACAAATATTTCGATACGATACGATACAGTAAATACTTGCAGTATGCCCACAAATTATATAGATTCTTATTTGATCTGAGATATCTATTACAAAGTTGAGCTATATAGCTTTTTTAGGGCCCCTCGTCTGTCGGAATGAACAACTCGACCTCTAAGGTCTAGAGCTGGGGTAATCAAATTTAACATATTCACGCAAATCAGATTCTTGCAGTGGCGCTACTCTAGGCTTGGTGCAGGGTGTCACGCAGTCGAGCATTCTCAACTAGAGCGTATTTACTTGTTTTGTTTTATTTGGCGCTTGTGTCACATTCAATAAGTAACTTAAAGTCACATTATGAATAGGGAGAGCTGAAATTTTTATAACGTTAAAAATATTTAACGCTTCAACACAGCAATAAACGCATTAATTCCGCTTGAGTTATTGATAATCTCTAGAATTCATAAATTGACTCACATAAATTCGAAACTTTTTGTATAGTTAATTAAACATTATAATATTTAATTATTAATAAGTCAATATTATTATCTATCTGCCAATAGAGATATATACTAGGTAATGGACTAGAGTACTCTACTATGTCTCAACGGCTCCGAATTCTCTCGCAGCTTTCTTCATCACCCACAACTTCACGCAAGAACTGTGAAAATGTGCCACGACAAATAGTTCTCAATCCGAATCTGCCAGCATGTCTACTGGTTATGTTGCTGCCTTCGTTGTGAATATCAGGAGCGAAAGCTGCACAGTGGGTAAATAACAATAAGTCACTATTAGAGTTCAAATGAAAAATAAATGTAAAAATGTAAAATCTAATATATTTTGTGTACTGTATGTTTTGCATAACAATGAACAGTCAGAGCAACGGCTCAACTCGTCTTAATTTTGTGGGTTCTAACGTTTTTGAATTAATTGTTTAACTAGATTACCCCACTGTGCGATTGCAGCAGTGAGTGCGAGTGCGCACTGTCTGGCACTCTGCCGGTTGGTCTAGGGTGCAAAAATTCACAAAATTTACTGCGAGCATCATAGCTATTGATGTTGCTATTGTTGTTGTTCTGAAGCTCCCTTTTTCCTTTTCCAACTCAATGGTTAATTGCCCAGTCAACTGGCAGCTTCCATCGCCTGCGAGTGTAAGACAGAGAAGGACAGATAGCCAAGTAGAATTAAGCTATAGGTCTATTGGTTCTGTGTATCGTTCTCGTTCTCATTCTCATTCCTGGTGATGATGGCCATCCACCGCAGTCGCGGCCAAATCCTCATTGTAATTGTCGTCATCGTCATCGTCATCGTCATCTTTATCCCGTCAGTCTGGGTGCATCGCATTGTTGTTTAAATGATTGCTATGTTGTTCATTATTGCGTTCAAAGAAATAATAATGAAACAAAGCATTATTCGGACCGTAGCCGAAGCTAAAGCCAAGCCAAATTCATGCACCCTACAGGCAACAGACGGACAGGGCGTGAATTGTGTCTGTGCTCTATCTGAATTTGTGAGTGTGTTTGGTTGTTGGGTAGACGGGTAGATGGGTAGCTGAGTGGGTAGCCACGAAATAAGCGCACCTAGAGTAAAAGCTCTGACCAAGTACATGTAAACATAAACAGTGGATTAGTTTGAACTTGGTCGAAATAGCTGGCTAAAAAAAACTCAAGTTATTTACATATATAAGCATACCCTATATGTTATATATGTTTCGAATAATTCTCACTTTGATATGTTTCAGTGAACATGTCCCACACAGGCTGAGGAAATGCCCGACTGCTAATTTAACTTTATCATCACAGATACGCCCTCTATGGTATTAACATTTGTCCCTTCAAGGACTAAAATGTGTGTGGCCACCAGCAAACACGCACGCATGCACACACGTACACACACCCCAACAGCAGGATCAGGATCAGAAGTGATAGGTAGTGGTGGTAGGCCGGTTGGCATAAAAAACACCTCCTTCAACCTTAAAGCTGAGCCTTTCCGCCCTCTGAAGGATTTATATAAAAATGGGTATCCCTTTGATTGTTTTTTGGGATTTTGCATTATTTCATTTCAATGATTTTGAATTCATGAAAATTGCCGTAACATTTGTTATACAATAATTTCATTTTTTTTTTTTTTTTTTTTTTTTTTTGTTTTTTGCCCCACTCCTATTTTTATTGGAACTTAAACTCCATTTATAATAATGCTGATGTACACATAAAAAGTGTTTCGAAATTGACAATTATTTTTATAGTCATAACAATATAATTTATCTTTAAATTAATTCCCTATAACTTCGAAATTCTGATTTAAATCGATCAGACATAAATTAAACTTTCGATCATACAAGCATACATAGTTTTCAGCCAGAGAGATTAAGATGTACTTTTCCTTATAAACGTAACATTCAAAAAAATACCTTCATAGGTCCTTAGTTCTTGTATCCGCTGAGATAGACAGTTTCCACGCAGACCCTCGAATTGAAAGATAAGTCTTAGTTGGATCAGATGTTAACATTGTTGGAAAATATATGTATATATGCATAGAATGTTTATATACATTTCTCTCAGTTACATATAATATGTTATTAATGGGGCACTCAAAATAATACTATGAAATTCTTATACCATGCAAGAAGGCAGCAGATACAAAATAGTTTATGATTGATTTGATTGACATTGACATTGTAGATGATAATAATCATGGCCTAGCCAGAGTGATTGAGTGAGAGATCAAGTAAAGCCAGCTGACTTGAGCAGAGTTTCTAGGCTACGTTGAAGATGTGCAGTTCCCTGCCGTTCAACTTTAGACATGCGATACAGCAAGATTATGAATACAAACCTGGCAACTCTGTAACTAGTTTTCAAGGCAGGTGCATTATGTTATGACACTTTTGCCTCTTTCCTATTTGCGTAGATTGATGGTAATTATAAGAAGCAATTCGAAAATATGTAATTCATATTTATGTTAACGCACCAAACACAATTTGAAGGATAAATTACTCTTGCATTTTATGAAGAAGCTTCACTTGATTGTAATGTCGTATGTTAAGTATAAGTAAGGAGTTTATTGAACTGTGCTGATTTGTTATATCTGTCTGCTCTGTGCAAACTAGTCTTTGAGTTTTAGTTGAGCTAAAACATCGGTAAAAACTTAAAAACAAAACCAGTCGAAAAGGCTACAGTCGACCGCATTCGACAGTATAATACCCTGTACAGGCTTCTAAATTAAAAGTATTTTGATTATAGGTACTTTGATTAAAATAAAAGTAAGAACACAACAGGTGTTTAAAGAATACCCTTTTGAAACTCTCATTTTTTTTTGCATATAAATTCTTTGCATCTAACTTTCACGTATTTATACATATTCAATCAAAAGCTGAGTATTACGACACTTAATTTACTTATGCCTGTGTCGCAGTAAATATGCACTCATGGTAAGCAGACGCATGTATCACAGTCGTTCGCTGTCTCAACGATTCAATGGAAAAATAACTTTTATTGCTGATTATCTGTCTTATTTATAAACCGATCTCGATGAAACTTTCAGCATTGCTTCTATATGATATTCTTTAAGCACCTGTTAAGTTAGAAGTGTCTACGTTGAAAAATGTGGCTATTATTCGTTTTTTCCAAATTGCGTGGGAAGGGTATCCAAAATTTAAAATATAAAATAAATAAAGTTAATATATCCCTGTACAGGGTATAAAGAAAATTCTATACTAATTGTGGTGTTCAATGGGAATGGTTATAGTAAGCTTATATAATTTTGTCACTGCTCGAATTAGAAATGAAATGGGAAATGTATCCAAAATAAACTTGTGGCCCCTACTTGTAGCCGACTTGAAATGGATTACACAAACCCTTAGTTTAAAAAAAATTTATTATTTCTGCTACTTGTATATGCTTATATATAAGGCATAATAATATACTTAAATAATGGAAGATAATAATATATATATAATCATCTTCACTTGCATTTGTCTATTGTGTACATTGTACATTGACGAAGCTCAAGCCAAAAGTAGATTTAAGTGCAATGATTTTCCACTTCCACACTCTTGTCACACAAACATTCATAAGTGTTATAATGAAAAACAACGATATCAAATTTGAAGCTGAGCAAGTCTTGTGCCGCAAACTCTTTGAAATTGCTTTATAAATTGTTCATACATTAAGTTTAGTTCAGTTTACAGTGTTGGTAAGTTCTAAAATGATGTGATGCTGCACTCAGTTTATGATCGAGTAAAGGCTTGCAGCTAAGAGTATGCTATATGCTATGCTATAAGTGTGAACCTGTCAGAGGTACACGTGAATGCATGTATACACACAAATTTATGAAAAATGAGAGCAAACGTATTATATATTTATATATAAATAAAATAATGATAATAATTATTAAAAAAATAAAACTGAACTGATAAAACACTCACAGAGTATCTAGTTGTTGTTGTTATTTTAGTGAGAGTAATTGTTTGATATTTCATTCATTATTATCTTATTTGTTTATGTGTTTATGTAGCTCTAGACATACTTTCTACGTTTTGCGGCGGTGGAAGGGACGTGGCAATATTCTAAAACATTATAAGAGAATTGTCACCAAATTTGCTATATCTATATTTATAGGGTCAGAGATGCCTCCTTCTGCCACTAAAGTCTTCTTTGTCCAATTACAAGGGGATTAACATGACTACTTTTGGACATATACTACGTATTACATTACTAGTAGGCTCAGCTCGGTATTATCCGTGTGATGCTACATTTTATATTTTCTAGATTTTAAAGCCAATTAAATGTTTTAGTTCCCATGCAAGAAAATCGATTTGCATTTTGTAATAAAATCAGATTAATTAAAATTTTACCAAAAATTAACTATATATTTAACAAGCGCACACGACAGTATAATACCCTGTAAAAGTATGTTGATATTGATTATTACATAACTCGATTTATATGTAAACAAATGTATATATTCCAATTCCCAAAATCGATACCTCTCAATCTTCGCCCGCAATTCTATTTGCCAAAACTATTTGCAAGCTAATTATAGACGCCTTTTATAAACGTAAACAAATTTAACTTAAAAGGTGCTTAAAGAAATAAGAGAGTTATTCAGAAAAGAATGAAGAAAGAATATTCAATTTTGAATTGAATCGCTTTGATGTGCCAGCATGTGGTCTACACTACTCCTCTTACTACCTGTTACATACTTATTGCACAAAAATAATATACCCCTGTGGTGGGTATAAAAAGCTGAAATTGCTCAAACTAAAATTGTTGTTCGTTTTTATAGTTGCGTTTAGAAATAATCAATATCAAAATACTTTTATTATAGAGAGTTGAGTAGGGTGTGATTGTTAAATATTTAGTTTCTTTCCAACAATTTTACATTATAAAAATAATTAAATATTATTGAATACATATGATAAAATAAAGCTATATTTAAGTGTAATTAGTTTTAATTGAAATATGTGTCTATAAAAAACATTTATTTTTTTAAGGTTGATGTTGACATCAGTGGGACGGACACAGTAAGTCAGAAGAGCTTGTGTAATATCATTAATATCGTGTCCACCTTCAGCTTAGCATTGGTGACCACCTACTAATCCCTTTTTACACGTGCATGTTTGACGTAATGTGTGTGTAAGTGCTTGTGTGAAATGGTTGTGTGTATGTGTGTGTGTGTGTGTGTGTGTGAGTGTGTGTGTTGGGTTTGTGTTTGTTTTGACTTGTAGTCGATTGGATTTTAAGCAAATACATATGTGTGTATACTTATTATAGTCAGTAGTCCATATAATTAATCACATTTGTGTGTGCCCGATACGTTAATTACTTTTGAGTCTCTGTGGCATTCGGGAGGATATTTTATCTCTTAACTTATTTTATGTATTGTTAACATCCCCACAGTCTCTAAGAAAGCCCGTTATGTCTCTGATTTTCACAATTGGTGCTTGTCTGGTTTAGCACTTGATAATTGGCAGCCAGGCGACCAACGATCGATAACAATAAAATTGTTAAAAGCGCAAAATGCCGCAAAGTGTGTAATTTTTTGATGACAAGGATGAGAGAGCTGGCAACCCTGTGGTACAATCCTGGGAGGACAGCGCGCGCAGTAACAACTTTATTTGAATTCATCAACGGCGTGGCGTGTTTAAGCAGTTTGTCAGCGACACGTGGCCGAACGACTGTTCTTTCTAGTTCGCCTGGCAACAGCAGGCGGTTGATTTAGATTTGGAATTGAGGGTGAAGAGTGGGGAGTGGGTTGAGCAGCGAAGCGAACGATTGACTGTGTATGACGATGACGTAAAGCATCAGAATCAGCATCAGAAGCAGCAGCAGCAGCAGCATCCATCCAGGAATACCAACCCCCATTATATTTAGTAGTGCTTCCAACGAGGTGTACTAAATAGAGATTTAAGCGCCTGCCAAGCTGCAAATGGTCACTTAGCTTGTGGTTGTCAACGCGATGCGACGCGCTGCGACTTCTAAAGTTAATAATGTTATATTACAAATCAATCTGTCTTTGGATACTCTTTTTGCATTCTAACTACGTATATCTTTCAGTGAAAGAATAAAAGCAGAGCAAAAGCGTTCATAAACATGTATGTCTCTTTAATTGATCCTTGGGGAATGAACATATATCATTGATTGATGTTGCATTTCTGAACCCTTTAACCCCCTTAATTTGGTCCACCTCTCAGAACATGAACATGTGCCCAATTTGCACACATCCGTTAAAAACAGTTGGATACCGCCTCTCGCTAATATCCCATATATTATATTATGATAATCATTTATATTTACGATGATTCGAGCTAATATGTATTGCGTGAACTGCCAACTCGTCGGAAAATCGGTTTAGGAAGTTTTGTGATTGATACTTAATTTCATAATAATTATATAACCAGAAAATGTATTGATAAATCAGGTACGGTATTTCTTAACAGAAGCTAAGCCATACTTAAATGCCCATTAACAAAAAACACACCCAATGGTTCAGCTCCTTACAATGCAATCGTCGCACTTTCAAGAATTCTACACATATTCTCAAATATACCCCAAGTGTGTTTTGTGATTCAAATGCCAGCACGTGGCTTTTATTTCTTTTCAGCGTAAAAACCGCCGATATTCAACACCGAGCACCGAACACCACCGGGCATTGTTGTTTTTATTGAAAATAATTCTTGCAATAAAAAAATGCCTTATTTCTATTTGCATTATTTTAGATTTTAAAATTAATCATTCCAAAATTCGGTTGAAACAAGCGGATCAGTGGAGCGAAAGCAACAGTATAATGCCCTGTTTCAACAATAGTTTGCGTGCCAATATTTAAAATAGTTTAAATGATTATTATAATAATCTTAAATTTTAAAGTACAAACGCTCTCTAATACGACGAATATCAAAACATCAATTTGCTTTCCTCTTTCCTCCATGAATAGCTTTCTTATTGATGGACCGATCCTTTTGAAACTTTAAAAATTGTTTAACAAGAGTATTCTTTAAACACCTGTTACGCTGGAAGTGGCTACAACATTATATAGATTAACATAATATATCCCTGCATAGGGTATACGTACCTAGATTGGCGTATTTGCATAAACAATTTATTACATTTTGTATACTAAAACTATACTTTTTAGTTATTTTTTTGTCCAACAAACAATTAAAATGGATATAAAATGAGTTCAGATAGTTTACTGAGCATAGAGGTAAAATGGTTGGCAATACTTTTTGAAATATAGGCAATAAAATAATAAATGATGGCAGCTTTTAGTAAGCCAATATTACGAATCTGATTCAGCACGCTTCTTTGTTAATTTCCCGTGCACACGCACACGTCTACCCTCTGAATACACTTTGGCAGAACGGAACCAGTCTAGTTAAAGATATTCAACAGTATTCTAAGGATTCTATTCAGTCATTCGCAATCCCCAGACAAACTGCCGGCGTATGGCACGCCTTTCGGTCCTTATGGACGTTGCGAAGTTATTTAAAATAATATTTCCGAATCCGGCAAGTAATACGCGGCGCGTGCACAAAGAATTACTGCCACTTGAGGACGCAGGACCAAACAGTTCACTTAGCTTTTACGTAACCAAATACACACATATATAAAACTAGCTGTGCTGAGTGACTGACTAGACCGTTTAAATTTGTACGATTTTTTATATAGGTTTCCGCCTAATGAAAATTAGGTAAAAGTTTGGAAATTTGTTGTATGTAAAATGTTTTAGTGGTTAACCAAAATTAATAGCTATTAAAAAAAAAAACATAAAATGATAATATAATGAATGTTTCTTTATGCCACATATTATTAGAAGTCTAGTCTTGACGTATCCCAACTTTAGTTATTATATTATGCGGCATCCTTCAACAATGAAACATTTCACTCCGAGTATTTCCTTATTTCAAGGCTAGACTCGGATTCGCTTCTATTGGCTTGGCTTAGCGCACTCCTAAGTAGGGGCTGACTGTCAAAATGCATATGTCTATTCCTTACATTTAGTCTAACACCCAGGGTACTCGTTTTCGTACTCATACTCATATCTGTATATTGTGTTTAGTGTAACTACTTTGACCTCTTTTGTTAATGTAAGACCTTACCATCGCCATCAGTTGCTGTTGTTTTCGGCATCCGCTGTGGTTTTTTGTTAGTCTTTATCTTCTTTGTTATCTAGCTGAATTATTCCCCTATTTTCTAACTCTCTTTCGCCATCTATAAGGTCTGTACACTGTGCCCACTCAAAATTAACAAAGAGGGTATTATAACTTTGTGAAAATGTATGTAACAGAAATATATATATATATATATATGTATATGTATGTAACAGAAATATATATATATATATATATATATATATTGCTAATCAGCATCACCATTTGATTCAAATCAGTCCTGACAGTTTGTCTGTCAGTCAGACTATTTCCAAACAATAGAAGCTAGAGCCACGAAATAAGTGCTATTAAACATATAGCCTTGAACTTTGGTATTCATTATTAGACGTAAAAGTCATTCAATAATAGCTAGTCAGTCTATTAAATATTCATTCAATAAAAGTCTATTAAATGGTACTATTAAATGTTTATTTTTGTGTGATAATGCACGCAGAGTATGTCATAGTTGAGCACACTCAACTGCAACCGGCTTTTTACTTTATAAGCCAGCGACTGACGTTGACTGCAACTGCGGCCGAGTTTGTGGATTAGGTTTAAGTATGGAATATGGAAGAAACCGAATAGGGATACAAAACAGGATCGGGATCGGGATCGGTATCAGGATGATTGTGATTTGGCCAATGTTACGCATATTACCTTTTGTTTGTTCTCTTTCAAATCACAATGAGAGAACAGAGAGCTGTTTTCCGCACCTTGGGATCGTCAAACAAATTTGTTGACAGAGCTAATCAATAGACCAGCCCTCTTTTACACTCATGACCTTTCCTTCCCTCAGCACGCAACTCACGCCCGCCGGATTTTTTTTTGTTTTTGTTTTTGTTTTTTTTAGACTGGGTTTGGGCATTTTGTGTGTATGTGTATTTTTCATTAAGTAAGAACTCGAAGCTCACAATAAATATTTATATGTTATTTAATATGTGAATATTAAGTGTGTTCATATTCAAGAAAGACATCAAAATCAATGAAAAAATATTTTTTCCAGTTAGCTGATTATAACTATAAGCTTATTTTCACTTAGTTAGCATGAATATTGTAATTCTTACAAAATGATAATGACAGTCAGAACCCACATAGTTGGTTCGTCTTTTATATATATGTATATAATCTCTTAATAAAATCGATAAAAATTCACAATTGAATTGAAAACAATTAGTGTTCAAACTATTCCCATTACATCTACTCGCAAATATTTACTTAAATTGAACGGTCGGTCCAAGGTTGTATTGGTAAAAGTTTAAATTATAAAAGTTTCCTTGTTTGAAAAAGATAGTATCCTTTTAGAGTCCCAATATGTGAAATGTAGTTAAATGTGTTATCTAAAAGTAGGACTTGGACGAGATATATCAATACCGTGCATATACCAAAAATATACATTATTTTTGAATACAATGTGAAGCAAATTAACATTTTTCACACATTCCAGAAAATCTGATTCGTCACCTATACAATGTTCCATGCGATTTTTTACTACACTCGAAAGCCGCGCCAGAAATTTGTCCCTTTGAAGAAGCCCTCCACTCATTTGCTGGTTCAATGCCGGCATAGCCGATGTGGGTGTGTAATGTGGGAGTAGGGGTAGGGGTGAGCGGGCTGTCGATGCGTGTGACTTCAAAAATCCCAAAAACGTGTCGGACAGCATGTTGAAATTTACGTTCTCTTGGCTTATGCAGGGGCATCAGATTCTGATAGAGTGAGTATTGTGAGTGCTATTCAGAAGTAAGACTGCACAAATTTGGCTCGGGTTTGAAATGAGGGGATGGCGATTCTCTAGGTGAGTATGAAGATGGGTTTGATTCTGGAACGCGGAAGCTTGTGCAATACTTTAGGGGTAGAAATGATTAAACTGGCACTTTGAACTTTTTGGAACATTCCAATTTGAATACCCTATGACGACAATTCATCTATATAAGTTTCACTGACTTTGGTCATTTTTATCCAGACCCTATAAAGTATATATATTCTTGATCAATATAAGCCACTGAGTACGTCATGTCCGTCTGCCTGTTCGCCTGCCCATCATCTATCTGAGAATAAGAACATATGCTCGAGCAAAAGCTGAGTGTTATTTCACTTTATTTTAGAAGCTACCATCACATTCAAATATTTTCCGACATTTACTTTGTGAGTTTAAACCTAATGTAAGTATTTATTACACTATTTATAATATTTGAATAGTTTGTGGCTTAAGATTTGCAAATATTATATTAATCATTTATACTAAACATTTTTATACCCTGTGCCCATTAAAAATGGGCAAAAAAGGGTATAATAATTTTGTGCAAATGTATGTAACAGGCAGAAGGAGGCATCTCCGACCCTATAAAGTATATATATTCTTAATCAGTATCAATAGCCGAGTCGATTGAGCCATGTCCGTCTGTCTGTCCGTCTGTCTGTATGAACGCGTCGATCTCAACAACTATAAGAGCTAGAGACACCAAATTTGGCATGAAGGTTCCTGTATACCCTCTCCAGATCGAGTTTATGTTAGATTTTCGATATCTTTCCCCCCACCCCCGCAATTCAAAAAAAACGTATTATGGCCACATTTCTCAACGTAGGCACTTCTAACTTAACAAGTGCGTTAAGAATGATATATAGAAGGAACGCTGAAAGTTTCATCAAGATCGGTTTATAAATAAGACAGAAAATCAGCAAAGAAATTAAAGTTATTTTTTTTCCACGGAATCGTTGAGCAGCAGGCAGCACATGTGAGCGAGCGAGACAGCGAACGACTGTGATACATGCGTCTGCTTACCATATTTGCACATGTGTGCGAGCGAGATAGCGAACTACTACGACACAAGCATAAGTAAATTAAGTGTCGTAACCCTCAGCTTTGATTGAATATGTATACATATGTGAAAGCTTGCGGTTATAAGCAAGAAATAAGCAGAAATCATATGCTAAATGATAGTTTCAAAAGAGTATTCTTTAATAAACACCTGCTACGTTCTCATTTCTATTATAAGCAAAATACTTAATTTGTAAAACTGCACAGGGTTTTATACTGTCGCGCGCGCTCGACTGATCCGCTTGTTAAAATTAGCACGCAAGCAAGCTTCATGAAAATAGTGGAGTTATCAGACCATATTGCTTACCTCATGTATATAGATAATATGCAATATTTGCAGTTTAATAATAACTATAAAAATACTTTTATTATAGAGAGTTAAACATACCATAAGGAAACGTGATCAATATATCTATTCTTGATCAGTATTAACAGTCAGACCGATTGGGCCATGTCCGTCTGTCTGCTCCTCCATCTGTCTATCTTAACTCGTCGATCTCAGCAACTATAAGACTATACGCGGATCAAGTTTATTTCAAATATACCAAATATAACAGGTAAGTAAACTGAAACGCATTGTGCGAGCGAGACAGAGCAGGTATACGCGCTCGATTATAGCTTTTCTAGCTTGCTCTAACTGCAATGCACCAAGTCTGCAAATAAATTTGGACTAAATTAATATTAACGAACTATGCTTGCATGATTTTTCTGTTGGATCATCCACAAAACTTAATGTCGAATTCATCAGTGTAAACTTTAGAAAAGTTTTGTTTCGCAAATGCAAAAACAGAGAATAAATCATATTCAAAAATTTATATTTGTAAATGAAATAAAACATGCGAGTATTACTTCAAACTCGTATGTTTTATTTCATTTACGCTACTTACGGAATTTTGACTGGTCTTTTTAGATTGGAAGAAGTTTTTCTAATTTTCCTTTTTTTTAGATTAACATTTTACACATACATAAATGCAAGTAAATGAAGAAGAAGTTCTTTGCTAAGCATCATTATACGATTTCCAGTACATACTTGGTATGTGGTCCCGTAGTCATGGACAAAGTAAATCTTTGAATTGCGATGTGTATATGAATGTGAAATGAATGTAGGAATACTTTTAGGTGCTTATACTTTAAACATTTAAAAAAATATAATTACATGCGTTCAGATGTACATATGTATAAGCAGATGTACAAATATGTATGTATACTTATTAGCAAAGCTAGATACATAACAAGGAAACAGCAAAAGTTTATTAGAGCTCATAATTGGGAATGTGTATGTACGACTGAAGTCTTAGGTATAGTTTTTTGTGTATTTAATAAGTCATGCGGTTATGTTTCTAAATTATCAAAAATATTTTCATATAATAATATTGTGGATGCAATTCACAAAAATTGAGTATTTTGAGACTATACTCAGAATCTATTTAGTAATTATTTTTGGAGTGTAGTGTATGAAAACACACAGTAATGCATAGTATATCATATATCTGCATACATTTGTATGTATGAATGAACATGCATGAAATACACTACTACCCACTATCATAGTATTTGAAGCAAGTAAGTATGTACTATATGACGATGCGATGAATGTGGTTATATTTGCCAGTCGTCCGTCCTTGTTAAAGTTCCTTGCGATTTCTAGATTATAAATGGCTGCAAAAGTTGAGATGATTCTACGCCCTGTTATATTGTCCGTCACAGGGGTGCTACTGTTATCCCATTTTTACGCTATTCGTAATAGTATCGTTGTTCCGTTTGGCGGCGTCACACAAATCCAATAGAGTCATCTCGCTCGCACTTGAGCAAACAAGCAGTCAAAATGGCTGCGCTGTTACATTTGCTGTTGCCTCTGACCTCTGGGGTCTGGTATGATATACTACCCTGCCTGGGCAGGTCTGGTCTTTCGCTTGAGAGCTCATTATCGTTTCGCTTGGCTAACCAGTTAGTCGTCAACAATTTTGTTCAAGGCACACTAACATCGCCGCCGCAAGTTTGATTATTTTACATTTTATAGCAAACAAATTGTTGGAGAAGTGACGGGCTCGCAATCCGTGGCGTTGCCGCCGGGTCGCTGGCTGCCTACGGCAGATCGGGACCAATTTGCATATTTCTCTCAGATTCCCCGTTAATGGAACATAACATACGCGTGAGAGACCCAGACCCAACACGTATTATAATATAACATTCAAGTGCAAATATATATTAAACGATCGTGTATACCAACTGGCGAATATTAGTACAAAGAAAATTAATATTAATTTCAAATAGAAATAATGAAAAGAACGAGTTGCTATAACTATAACTATAGCGATAACAATAACAAGCCCGCCGATAGTAATCACAAATTTAACGTAGTTTAGCCTAGTGCAGAATTAAGTGAAACTTGCAAATACCCGTAAATACACTGTCTTAAAGCAAGATCAACAAAGCAACGAAATTAACCGCATTAGAACAGTGAATAAACAGTCAATTTCTCAGTGCGCCCTTGAGTCTAATTACAAAAAAAAAAAATATACTATTTAACGATATTGATAAAAGTGAGAAACAAATCATTGGTAGCATTATTCTGTATAAAAATTGTTGTGAAAAATGATGCTAACAACGGAACACATCATGCATGGACATCCCCACTCGTCTGTGGGCGTGGGGGTGGGCCAAAGTGCACTCTTCGGATGCTCAACTGCAGGGCACAGCGGAATTAACCAACTTGGGGGAGTTTATGTTAACGGTAGACCCCTACCGGATTCTACACGCCAAAAAATAGTCGAATTGGCTCACTCCGGCGCACGCCCTTGTGATATTTCCCGAATACTTCAAGTTTCCAACGGATGTGTTAGTAAAATATTAGGCAGGTGAGAGTTGTTGGTACAAGTAAAAACTTATTAATGAAAATCTGTAGATTGAAAATAGCACAAGTGATTTCTACCTACATATGTACATATGCTCATTTGAGCTCAGATGAGCTAGAGCCTCCATATATGCTTTGGATGTTCTTGTACATGGTTCTTGTACCTCATCCAAGGTTATTTTAATCTTTTGATTCTTTTGAATCCCCCGAAAATTTAATTTTATTTTTTTTATACCAAGAACTTTGGTTATAGTACAATTATTGAATATATTATGTATTTTCGGAGATTACTGCTCCTGTGATATACCTAATATTAATAATACTCACTTGCTCAAAATTGATCTACGAAGTATGAATGTAACGCACTCAGTATTCTTAATTATTAATCCATATTTTTGGAATGCAACTGTGTGCTTATTGGAAAATAAAAACATGTTTCTATTTACAGATATTACGAAACAGGATCAATAAAGCCTCGAGCCATAGGAGGTTCAAAACCCCGAGTAGCTACAACGCCCGTCGTACAAAAAATTGCCGATTACAAAAGGGAATGTCCCAGCATATTTGCTTGGGAAATTCGGGATAGATTGCTATCGGAGCAAGTATGCAATAGTGATAATATTCCAAGTGTAAGTGCTCCATATATTTTCAAATGAATCGATCTTAATTCGTAAATTAATAAATTTAATAAGCACGCCAATCATTTAATTCAATTATTCGGTCAAAGCAGTTTATGCAACAGTTTATCCTCCATCTTTCATGATTAGGGGTTCATATTATGTCTGAGAGAGTCGCAGACATCATCGGCATAGTTATCATTATATATAGACTTGACTAGCTTTTTCAAGTACTTTTCATGTAGATTTTAAAAATGAGTTCGATTGAGATCAGTCATCAAACTTGGCACGGAATCAGAGCAATATCGATTTTGGGAATCGAGCGATACATTAATATATTTTCGACTGATCCGTGGGGAAGTATTTTCTTTCGCATAGCTGTGCAAGTTTATTCGAGACTATCAGTCAAGAGTTTCCGTAAGGAGTAGGTCGTGCAGGACTTTGAGGTATTGCAAGCCGAGGTTCACTGTAGTTTAATTATTCCTATGCAGGATTATATTAACTTTAACAGATTGTGTAATTGTTGCCGAGTTCGACGCGTTCATACTCGATACCAAATTTGGCATATAATTTCCTGTATACTGTGCGCAGATCTTTGCATCTTTGCATGCTAATTATAGCTTGTATGTCTTGTACATGTCTTTAAGGAATAGTGTTCGTAAACACATCTGAAAGTTTCATAAAGATCGGTTCAGGAGTAAGAAAGATATTCAGAAAAGAGGGAAAAAGCATTGCTGGACCAACATATGCACGGGCAAGTCACAAATATGTGTGTAAGCCTAAACATGTACATACATACATAAATGCATGCTCATAGCAGTGAGCTATTACAGACCTACGTTGTCAAAAACCGAGTGCTGTGTCACTTCATATTATAAGATACCATACCGTTCATAGCGAGGATTGATTGACAGGCGAATGAAGCTATGTTGGTACGATGCAGATCGATAATATCGTATGTATGTGTATTTTAAAGTACTATCTATATACCATATGCAAATGATGTTTGCTTGTCAGTGTGTTCAAGTGTCTGCTAGCACAGGGTATCCAGTAGTGTACAATATATAAGAATAGTAATAATAATAAACTATTGAAAACCTCATATAAGTGTGTCTAGAGGGCTGATACTTATTATGTACTCGTAGGAAGATACAACAAAAAGAGTCCCGTTCTGAAAAAAGACGACCATCAAGATTATAGGAGAATAGTAGCAAACGGATGACAGAAGGCGCAGAGCAGGGCATGGACTGTGTATTAAGTAATTTCAAAACAATGCCAGCCCATCGCTCTTAAAAATGGATTAAAATTTAGAACATTTGGATGTAGAGCTACTCATCCGCAAAAATATATTTTTATTATTCGATCAGGTAAACAAATGTATCTAGTTCACCTAATCCCACTCTTTGTATACAATGAAAAGAGAGTGGATGGCGGTTTACTTCAAACCCAAAACCTAAACCAAAGACTCAAAGACTCTAGGGTAGATAATACTTAAGAACAAGCGCTGGTAGCTCAAGATACAAAATATATATTACTCATAACCAAAAGAAAAACGGTAGGTGGAAAAATTGTACACATAAAACCACAAAACTCATTACAGTTTTGGAATTGTTTACCTTTAATGCCACAACCTAGATACCTTGTACCCGGATTTCAGATACTCCAGTATATATTTGTCACTGCAGTCCCTACCCTTACGCGGAGCATTTGGGGCACTGCTTGCTCCCTTTTCTTTTCATCTCATCTAGTCCTGCAAGAGCAAAATCGTGAAGCCCTTGGCCAATGCTCTTTGTCAAGTTTGCCACAAGCCGGCACCTATTGAAAATATAAGGATGGAATTCTTGAATATTTCCATCCCACTACGCAACATTCGCACATTTCTCATACAATAAACCTGGCTCATAACATTTCTATACAACTTATAATAAACATGAAGTTGGTTCAGCTAACAAGTCTGAAAGACTACAGTCGAGGCCATACGACTGTACCAGCGTCTGTTGAATAGTATTTTAATAATAACATCATATGTACGATGTACGTCAAACTTATTTGCATATATGCTTAAATTTTTTCAATATAGGTCTATCCTTAGGAAACTTAGACTATTTTTTTACAAAATAATTTTCTTAAATGTCTTTTAAGCTGAAAGGGTATGCATTGAGAAAATAACTTGAAATCGATTTTTGGATTCGTGGAGAAGGAAGTGGAAGAAGAGAAAGAGGGATTAGTCGGAAAATGTATTGTATATTTCATTATCTTAAATATATCTTATTTTTGAACCGAACTTTATGAAAATTTCCGGATTGTTTTACAAGAGAACACCTGTTAAGTTATAATTTGTCCAATTTTTAGAGGATAGGGGAATTGTTTTGTAAAGTACGAAATAAACTTGATCTGCATATGACATACAGGATCTGATAAATTATGTGTCTGAGACGCCTCCTCCTGACTGTAACTTTTTGCCATATAAAAACTTATCCGTGTGTGGTATAAAGCCATTATATATTTAGGATCTCAAAGTTCTACAGTTGCTGGATCAATCAACTAGGTTGTTGATAATCATCAAAAATGGAAATATGTTATAGGGTTTGCCAAATCTCCTACATAAATATGCACAAAGTTAATGTATTCCCTGGTACGAGAACGTAATGTAATTTTAATTAACCTTAAACTGAGCGTTTCGTTTTTAAAAAGCGAAATTAAAAGGGAGCGATGCTTATCACAGTAAGAGAATTAACCGGACCAAAAAAACGTCGCCAAAGCCATTTGTACGTTTTATGAATGCACATAGCCACGTATATAGATGAGTATAGGACCGAAGTTAAGCGCAATCGCCAAGTTGGAAATCACCCCCTTTTAACAGAAAATATATTAGTATAGAAATTTGTATTGTGTGTGTGTTTGAATAACTG
Organism: Drosophila funebris; assembly: GCA_018901825.1. NCBI lineage: Eukaryota > Metazoa > Arthropoda > Insecta > Diptera > Drosophilidae > Drosophila > Drosophila funebris. The sequence goes on from JAEIFK010000219.1 coordinate 363,482, forward strand.
GAAGTAAGTAGAAATGAATTTTCGTAAAGTAAAGCTGCGATGGAATTAGTGGTCGATAATATTAAATGCTTAACATCATTTGTTGCATAATGTATGTATGTATGTGTATCCCAAAGGTATTCAGCTTACAAGATTGCTTCTGGTTAAATTATAGAACTGTTGCGTGTGTGCACACACAAATATGTATAAATAAATAATACATAAATTTTATATATATGCATATATGTATGAGCACATGTAGCAAGGCTATATACATACATATTTGTGAGACAAGACGAATGCTTGTAACGGACCTCTTCAACGTTGTCCTTGCTATTAAAAAGAACATGGAAAACAGCACTTTGGACCTTAAGTGTTGCCACGTGGCCTGCGCATTGAACTTGTCATTTCCTTACAATGGAATTGGGCATTGGGATGGATGCTTGTGGACCCCGTTGATGCTGACTGTGACGCACTGTTTCGATTATAATGAATCACTGGCCGTTTTATATTGTTGCATAATAAGATCAAAAGACATCAAAGGCTTACAATGTCAAGTCGAAGTTAAATCTGTGTTCTAGGTAATGTTGGAAGCGCGAAAAGACGCACCCTTCATACGCGGAGCATTTGCTTTAAAATTAGTCTCACTTTGGTTAGGCTCACAAATTAAAAAATGGTTTTTCGATTCAGTTGGCGCAGACTTACATATATGCCGGGAAGCATGTACTCTATCCAAGTTGCATTATTCTGTGCGACTGCGAGATACCCTGCACCAGCTATAACATACTCTAATAGTCTAATACATGGCGTTTGAGCTGCTTTAGAATTATATTATTATAAACATTAATATTATTGATGACTATTAGATGTCGATAGGCAGTGTTTGCTTGTCTGTCTGTCTTAACACGTCGATCTCAGCAACTACAAGAGTAACGCCAAATTTGACATTCCACACTTGGGATAATTTCTAAAAGTATATAGTATATATATGTATATGCTTCTTAGGCTGTGTAGAAAAGAATAATTTGGAATCTTTAGCTTTTACAGTTCAATATACAATTGTGCAAAATCATCACACATTTTTAGACCCGGTACCCAAAGGGTACAGGGGCTTATGTATTTGTGCTATGTATGTAACAGGCAGAAGGAAACATCTCCGACCCTATAAGGTATATATATTCTTGATCAATAGCCGAGACGATATAGCCATGTCCGTCGGTCTGTCCATAGATTATAAGAGCTAGAGTTACCAAATTTGGTGACAACACTCCTATAGTGTGCACGCAACTCAAGTTTGTTTTATAATTTTGGCACGCCCCCTTCCGCCCATGCAAATCGAAAAAAAGAGTGAACGATATTTAGAGAGAATCATTGAAACAATAGAAACTTGCAAAACAGACAATGAGAGAGACCAATAAGTGAAAATAGATTCTGCATTTGTCAGACTCCGGCGACATTTGCAATGATATAGGTGTTAGAGCGTTGGCACAGCATTCAAGAGATCCTGAGCTCAAGTCTTGGTCGATTCCTTTTGCTTATTACAAAATATTTTATGAGAAGTGAATATCTCCTCTATTTTTTTTTTACATGAAAATATGAATGTTTGCTTACACAATTATTTTCAAGTGGAAAACCATTGTCCTCAAATTAACAATTCGCGCTAGCCATTAAAAATCTTTGTATTATTATATTAATACTTATTGTAATAATATGTTGTATATTAGGGCTTAGATATGAATACCGGGTCCTATACTGTCGAGCACCTCGACTATAACTTTCCGACTGGTTTTTGCACATTTTCAATGGGATCAGGTACAAAACGTAACGAGAAACTTAAACATTTTAAATGTTTGTAATATATTTTATAGAGTTTATAGTTTTTCATAAAATTGATAAAAATCTAAGATTCTTGATATTATATATCAAAAACTATGATTAATATCGTACTCTTCTACTCGAAATTCACCGAACAGACCGAGGAATCGTATTGCAAATTTTGTAAAAATTTGTGGTGAAAAGTTCTTTGATAAATTGTGCCTTTAGCTGCGTTCTGGTATCCAACTTATATTTAGACGAATTCTGTAAATGCTGTGTTTTCTATTTAGAATTTTCTATCTTAAGAATGTACTTCCATAAATGAATACACATATATATATATATATATATATAACTGTAAATGTAAGTAAATACATACATACATTTTAGTATGTGTACAGATTTAAATATGTTTGCTTTGATGCAAAAGCTTACGACTGCGTGCGTGTAAATACGTTTGCCTTATTTGCAAAACGTTTTGCGTAGCCTCACAAGTGTAAGCGAATAAAATGCTGTGCTCGGCACTATAGCCATCCTGTTCTCGTGAATAACAACGCGGGATTGGCTGGACTGCCACAACCAATAGGAGCAAATTGCAATGCATTAGTATTTCAGGGTAGAAATGTGAATGAAACTTAACGAAATTTCCAAGTAGACTCTCTTTATATGTATGATGAACTTACTTACCCCTGTGTGTGTGTCTGTACATTGGCTATAATTGCAGGTTTCATCTATTAATCGGGTGTTGCGCAATTTAGCTTCACAGAAGGAACAGCAGGCGCAACAACAAAATGAGTCTGTGTATGAAAAGCTTAGGATGTTCAATGGACAATCTGGTGGTTGGGCCTGGTACCCTGGCAATACGACGACGGCCCATTTGACGCTTCCACCAACTCCCACGGCTGTACCATCGAATTTATCTGGTCAGATTGTTCGAGAGGAAATCCAAAAACGCGGTAAGTCCCATAAATTCACGAAATGTATATATATATATATATATATATATATATGTATTTCAGTCAAATACCCATCTCCTGCAAATACCAAATACCCAATACCCTGCAAAGCGCTGTTTTCCAAGCCAAAGCTCCACAAATACCAACATGCTTGGGGGCGCCGTCAATATCGAACTTTATACATAGGAAACGCTAAGCACTACCAAATTTTATGACATATGCACAATAGTTACACACGCGCTCAAATATACAATTAGTTTAACACACACACAAAATTGAAATGCTAACGTGCTCTTTGAAGGAATACTAGCAAGGCTAGTATATTGAAAATTTAACTGATTTTACATACATTGAAGATTGTTTATGAATTTGACCTACCAGACATTAAAATTTTGAAGTACGCCATCTTACACGATAACCAAATGATACATATGTGTATTGTGTAAAATGTGTAGCCTCTTAACTCTTACCGGTTGCGAGTTATTCAGTTAATTTTGCAGAAATAGAAGGGAAGGGCATAATTCTCACTAAGAGTGGTGTATTTAACTAATAGCAAGCCGCGGTAAACAAATAAATGCAGTAAACAATTTCAGCTTTCTACTTCTCAAAATTTGGACTGTACGTTGATTGCCAATCACTCGTCAGCACAGGCAATTTTCTATATTTCTATATAGAGATAAAACAACCCTAAGGAGTTGTTCGCAACATTGAAAACATTTTGTCACAGATGATCAAACATCAGGGCAAGCAAGTAGTTAATTTGTTGGTCATTTGTTATTTGCCATTAAATCTAATTGAGGAGAGCAATTCGGTCTGCTTTCAATTGCTTTTGTTTATTTTTCGATCGATAAATAAGGCTGACATATGTTCCTTTGCCAATGAGAAGCAAGCTTTCAATTCCGTCCCATTACCGCTTCAACCACATATACAAATCCGTTTGCTTCTTTTACAAGTATTGTGTCATATGCAATAAGCAGAAGTACTATGTGCAGGGCAAATGTCCTGTAAAGATAAGAAAAAGCAATCAGTAAAATGATTCCCTATTTATTGTGCAATAGTTTCATGTGCTCTCAGATGATATGACCCAATTAATTCGAGTGATACAATACAAATTTAATGGAATTATGTACTCAATATAGGAGACGACCTTTCCAAATCAGTAAAATTCCTCTATTCTATTAGACTTACATGTATATTTTATATTTTTAGATCTTTACCCAGGTGATATTTCTCACCCAAATTCACACGAAAGTACATCAGATGGTAACTCCGATCATAACTCATCCGGGGATGAAGACTCGCAGATGAGACTACGGCTAAAACGTAAGCTTCAACGGAACCGCACATCTTTTACCAATGAACAAATTGATAGCTTAGAAAAAGGTTGGTCTTGAATCCATACTTTTATTCATATGTAGCTCGTCTATTTCCACATAATTACGATAATTTTCTGAGAGTTCTTCCATTCTTTATCTTTTGTTTTTGAACTTGGTATTGGCGATAGAATTTGAACGGACGCATTATCCTGACGTTTTCGCTCGTGAGCGGCTTGCAGAAAAAATTGGTTTGCCAGAGGCACGTATTCAGGTTTGTCACTTAGTTTTGTTTAATTATATTTTGTTTGGTCTTTTTTTTTAATTTTTGTTTTTTAAATTGTTTTAAGCTCGTTATGTTTAAAATTACTTCTAATAAATGTTTTAACTGAAAAATACTAATCCTACACAATTTGCTTGCATCTTCAGGGCTAAAAGATATATCCAACACTTTACCCCATCCAGTCTTAACGGGGGTGCTTTAAATGTTGTAACCGTTTGTTTATTATGGCTTTGATCCATACGAGTAAGAGTCGAATTGCGAGTCAAGTCAATGTCAACCCTCAACATTCACCCCTCTGGATATTTTGTTATTAATGAACTTTTTTTATTTGTATTACTTGGGCACGGCTTGAGCCTTCTTCGTTCATCACTGAGCTTATGATTATTTTGTATAAGTGAATAAAAACAATTTGACTGTAAAAACACTTGAAACTACTTGCGATTTTCACATTGAGTTCATCCGGAGGAACAGCAAACTGTTTAAGAGTTTCAAACAAGGGAGCCAAACTGATGAGTGCTCGCAACTACAATAGCCCAATTCAATAAATGTCATCCATGAAAATATGAAAGCATAACAAATATTGTAATCCCATTCACCCTTTTGTCACCAAAATACTAAAACTCCAAGGGTTCTTTCGACTGGCAGCTTATACATTCATTCATTTCATGTCGAGGTTGAATCGAGCCTCAATGAAACGAATTGTGGCACTTGAGTATTTATTAATGTCACATTCTTCATGTGAAAATCGAAATGAAACAACAACTGCTATTTTTTTAGATATTACAAGTGCTTTTAGTTTTGCATAATCATATTTATCGGGCATAAATTATAATAACGAAAACAATTTATTACTATTTAAACTTGGTGTTACGTGATACACAATGTTCGAAAACTCCTAATTTCTTTTCACGCTCTTATTTTTGCATTACTATATGTGTTTTTGTTTAGTTAATGTTTTTGAATGTATCATATTTTTTATGGTATAAGTATAGTTGCCATGTAAAGTTAACATGGTCGTGCATATTCGGCAATGATCTAGATACTTATTACTTGAACACAATTCTTAATTAGGTTTGGTTCTCAAATCGAAGGGCTAAATGGCGAAGGGAAGAAAAATTGCGTACTCAAAGACGTTCGGTTGATACTGTGGGTGGTAATAGCGGACGGGCAAGCACAAATAATCCCTCCGGAGGCACTGCACCCACTAATGCAACAGCCGCAAACAATTCCACACCCGGGATTGTTAGCTCAGGTGGTTCTGAGGGAGCCTCAGCAGCCCATCCAGGTAACAACAACAATAACCTGACTGAGACTTCGAATGGGCCAACAGTAAGTGTTGTAACATATATTCTTATCGAAACATATAAGCATTATTATAAATAAATACGTGTTATGTATTACTATAGATACACGGAGGAGATGTTAGTACCGCACATACAAATTCCGAGAGCCCGCCCCTGCAAGCCGTTGCACCCCGTTTGCCCTTAAACACAGGTTTCAACACAATGTACTCATCTATCCCGCAACCCATCGCAACTATGGCTGAAAATTATAAGTGAGTCTTCTAGAATAGAATAATATAAAACTAGCTCTTATAGTTGCTGAGATCGACGCGTTCATACAGACGGACAGACGGACAGACGGACAGACGGACAGACAGACGGACATGGCTCAATCGACTCGGCTGTTGATGCTGATCAAGAATATATATACTTTATAGGGTCGGAGATGGCTCCTTCTGCCTGTTACAATCATTATAATATATACTTACGACCCCAGATTCTGAATATACATAAGCAAATACTGCCGTTATTATGCTAGAATGGCAACTGACAACACAGCAAAGACGACCTTGTAGACCAGTTCGGTTTCGTTGCTAGAATTTGCTTTACGAAAAAATTGTGTAACAGGCATATGTATATATATATATGTGTATATATATTCTTGATCAGTATCGACAGCTGAGTCGACTTATTGCTTAACAAGGCTCAAAGAATACTCTACATGTCTGAAAGTTTCACAATGATCAGTCCAAGAATAAGAAAGATATTCAGAAAATAGAGAAAAATAACACTTTTCATTGTAATGCATTGCTGTGCCAACATATGCATGAGCGAGGCATACATATGTATGTGTTTCTGTATACATACTTGATACATTACATATACTTACTTCATAACCAGTCGAAAAGTTACAGTCGAGGTACTCAACAGTATAAGACCCGGTATTCATATCTAAGCCGTTATATACAACATATTATTACAATAAGTATTAATATAATAATACAAAGATTATTAATGGCAAGCGTGATATGTTAATTTGAGAACAATGCTTTTCCACTTGAAAATAATTGTGTAAGCAAACATTCATATTTTCATGTAAAAAAAAAAAGAAAAGGTATTCACCACTTCACATCAATTAATTTGTAATAAGTAAGAGAAATCGACCAAGACTCGAACTGAGGATCTCCTGAATGCTGTGCCAACGCTCTAGCACCTGCGCCATTGCAACTGACATCAAAGCCTGACAAATGCATAACATATTCTCGCATTCCTCTCATTGTCCGTTTTGCAAGTTTCTATTGCTTCAATGATTCTCTCTGAATATCGATCACTCTTTTAAAAGGGGGGGGAATAGAGAGCGGCGGTAACTGAGAGCAATGCCGTTACTTTTTTTGCATTGCTGCATATGCGTGTACATGCATACATATATTTGAATTCAAATTTCTAACAAAACTTTGTTATTTCCTTTTCTTATGACATATTGGCAAAATTAATAACATATATGTAAATAAAAAAATAGTAAAAAATTAAATAATAACATATATAAAAACCAGTCGAAAAGGCTACAGTCGACCGCATTCGACAGTATAATACCCTGTACAGGCTTCTATATTAAAAGTATTTTGATAATAGGAACTTTGATTAAAATAAAAGTAAGAACATAACAGGTGTTTAAAGAAAACCCCTTTGAAACTCTCATTTTGCATATGAATTCTTTGCTTGCTTATAGCAGCTAACTGTCACATATTTATACATATTCAATCAAAAGCTGAGTGTTACGACACTTAATTTACTTATGCCTGTGTCGTAGTAGTTCATTATCGCGCTCGCATAAATATGCACACATGGTAAGCAGACGCATGTGTCACAGTCGTTCGCTGTCTCGCTCGCACACATGTGCTGCCTGCTGCTCTACGATTCCGTGGAAAAATAACTTTTATTGCTGATTATCTGTCTTATTTACAAACCGATCTTAATGAAACTTTCAGCGTTCCTTCTACATATCATTCTTAACGCACCTGTTAAGTTAGAAGTGTCTACGTTGAAAAATGTGTCTATTATTCGTTTTTTTCGATTTGCGGGGGAAAGGGGGGAGGTATCCAAAATTTAAAATAAACTTGATCTGCGTATGGCATACAGGAACCTTGATGCCAAATTTGGTGTCTCTAGCTCTTATAGTTGCTGAGATCGACGCGTTCATACAGACGGACAGACGGACGGACAGACAGACGGACATGGCTCAATCGACTCGGCTGTTGATGCTGATCAAGAATATATATACTTTATAGGGTCGGAGATGTCTCCTTCTGCCTGTTACAAAAATTTTTTTCACAAAGTTAATATATCCCTGTACAGGGTATAAAAAAAGTGAAATAAGAAATGGTCAGCACCGAGACTTGAACTCGCGTACTCGCACAGAATGCCTTGTTTTTGTTGTTGTTACATTTAATGCAATGAGCTAAAGCTGCCATGAGCTTGTGGTAATTAAATATCTTATTAACTGCTTTGTTTATGGTGCGATCTTCATACAATTTTCACAAAATGTCCAGACATGAGCACACATTATGTGTGCCAAATCTGAAATATTTAGCTATATATGAAGTCTAGTTATACGTTTTATTCGATTTGCGTGGGCGGAAGGGGGGCGTGGCAAAATTCTAAAACAAACTTGATCTGCGTGCACACTATAGGAGTGTTGTCACCAAATTTGGTACCTCTAGCTCTTATTGTCTCTGAGATCTATATGTTCATACGGACAGACGGACATGGCTACATCGTCTCGGCTGTTGATGCTGATCAAGAATATATATACTTTAAAGGGTCGGAGATGCTTCCTTCTGCCTGTTACATATATAGCACAAATACATAAGCCCCTGTACCCTTTGGGTACCGGGTCTAAAAACTGAGTGGATTGCAACTTCAGTTTAAAAGGACTTTAAGACCTAATGTATGCTATATTGTTATAATATTTAAATGATATAATAGTTCAAGAATTTATACAATATTTAATAATCAATTATACTTGAATTTTTTACCCTGTGCCCATTATTTTTAAATATATCCCGCTGAGTAATAATCATTATTAAAATACTTTCATTATAGAGAGTTGTACAGGGTATTATACTGTCGTGTGCGCTCGACTGTTACGTTCGTTATAAATATTAATTATTATTTTTCTAAACAAAATTATTTAGCCACTTTATTATCATAAGCCTGCAATTCAAAAATAAATTGTACTCTTTCTTTGATAACTACAAGAAGTATGGTCTCTAAATACAGATTTATTCATATACTATTAATGAGTGCAATCATGAAATAAAATGTGTTTATTCAATATTTATTTTAATATTCAATTTATGTTTTGTTTACTATCAGCTCAATGACATCGTCATTAAGTTCAATGACGCCCACATGTCTACAACAAAGGGATAGTTATCCATACATGTTTCATGATCCACTATCTTTGGGGTCTCCCTATGCGACTCACCCCAGAAATGCAGCCTGTAACCCAGCAGCAGCTCATCAGCAGCCACCACAGCACGGAGTCTATGGAAACAGCTCTACAGTGACAACAGCCAATACAGGTATTGGTATTTGATATCCCTTTTTCTGCGACAAGATTTACTAACCAATGTTTTTCTTATTTTCCAGGCGTTATTTCTGCCGGCGTATCGGTACCTGTACAAATATCGACACAAAATGTTTCTGATTTGGCTGGTAGTAATTATTGGCCGCGTCTTCAGTGATCTTCAATCTTTAGTTTGCCAACGGAACTGCTTTCGAAAGCGGCAGCAGCTGCTGCAGTTGCTGTTGCCCATGTCGTGGAGGAGCAGCAACAAGGGCATCCTCTTGCCAACAAGCCCTCTATGGATAACCCACCAATTATTATACCACAAATAGCTCCATCTCCAACCATATACTTAAACTTAGCGGAAAAGTCAATAAGGCAAAATCTTTCTCCACCTACAACTCCATCTGTCTCATCCGTAATGTCAACACCACCATCCTCCATGTATGCCGCAACTGGTCCAATTTGTCATACAAACGGGCAATCTCAAATGCTTCAAAATAATTACCCCTCGTCAGTCCATCGTCAGCTTCTCTAACACAGTTATTTAAAGTAAAAATGTTTAATGCCTCAAAGAAAACAAACATTTAATTAATTGATGTTCCCTATTTTCTGAGAATCGATTATTAGTATGAGTTTTTTTTGTTAGGTGGAACGAAAAACTGGTTTCAATTCAATGAGCTTGCATATCTGGCAATAAGCTATATTCTTTTTAATTTTAAAATCAGTAAACCACGCCCACCAGTTTCGATATCAGGAATGAATTTACGAACATTAATCCAAAGTATATATATACAAACCAATATTCCAAACGAAGTGGGGGAATTCAGGAAAAACTGTTGTATTAAACCTTACGTTACGCCTGATCAGTTTCAAACTTATTGGTAAAGACCTCTGATCAAATGAATCGAAATATATTGCACCGCTTTTAATTTATGATTGGCTTTAACTCTTTTTTAATCTGTCGAATACTGTACTGTAATAACAATTTTTAAGCTGGGCATTAGCCAAAGAAAGTCTCCCTAAAATTGACCAAAAATAATTTAAAACAAAAACTATTAAGTTATTAAATTTTACATTTAAAAATCCACAAATAATTATTATTAGTCTAAAAAGAGAGACGCTTATAATTTGTAATCTTTTATAAGAAATTAAACAAATAGACAACCGAAAATGTAGGAGGATTTATTCTCTTGTACTCGAACAATGTGAATATCAGCTAGACTAGGAGAATTTGGATTAGAATTTCAGAAGTTTCAAACAGTTTTGTGCGAAACTTTTAAATAATAATTTAATTATTTTTCCTGATTCAACACACATATAAACATATACTCAAAAATAATGTTAAGCCAAAACACAACATAAAGCGGGAGAGAATATAACGAATACGAATAGTAAAAAACGAATAGAATTGCAACGAAATTTAAATTACAATTCCAAAATTTACAACCATGCCAACCATACATCCTAAAACACCTCCCTAGAATAAGAAATACAGTTAAGTTCAATAATGTTAATTATAGAATCGATATTTATGTATTGTATGTATTTAACCCATGGTTCGAATTTACATATATGTAGATCAAGTGGATGTAACATTTTAGTATACTCGTATATCTGATAAATTCAACATGAAAATAATAAATTCATATATGTATGTAAACACATACCAAATTTTTTTTCATTCATATCTTATATAATCATAGTGACATTTGTGGTAATGGTAATGGCAATCACTTCTCCCCTGAGCCCCTAAAGATCAAATAAATTAGACAATCTATCCATCGATCTGTAAATTTGTACGATTACAAATTTAAATAACGACAAACCGCGTTCCAGTTCGCAAACACGTATATCAAGCGCAATGTGCATTATGTGTAATGACGTTTCCTGAAAATTTCATCACGATATAATCTAGTTATACCCTCTACAGGGATATATTAACTTTCTGCAAAAATGATGTAACAGACAGAAGGAACCGTGTATTGTGTCAGTATTAACAGCCGAGTCGATCGAGCAATGTCCATATTTTACTTTGTCTACACAAATGTTTATCTTTCGAATTATTGATTGCTGCTAATTCCGCTCTTCTAGTACTTCAGCTGATATGTTTGTTCAATTGTAACAGGCAGAATGAGGCATCTGCGGCCCTGTAAAGTATATATATATGCAATGTACCAATAAAATACAATTCCAGTTACAACTAAAAGGCAGTTATGCATATTGAAGTGGAGAATAAAATGAAAACAAAAAACAGGTTATTTTCTCTCAAATTTTATTCGTTTATTTTTTAAAATATTTTACACGCAGACACACACATAGATGCAAATACAATTATCATATTTTGATACATGTTACATTGTAGTTATTAATTTGATGTACCTTTTAGTTTGAGTTCGACCTCGAGATTGGCTGTTGGCTTACTCATAGATACATTTTTAAGAGTAATAATGTAGCGAGAAAACAGAATGAATCAATTACAAATAGACTCATACCCATACATACATGTACATATTTGACTATTGGTCACGTTTACATGTAATTCATATGGATTCATCGCATTGGGAATAGCTGTAATTTATGATTTCCCTCACAAAGTTATCAGCATATTTTATGTTTCTTTGAAATAATTATTTATAACGCGTCTTCTCATTGTGAAGCTCTAGTTAATGAAAATGAATAAGGAAAGTTTTGCATATAGAAGGTATTATCAATCAAAGGAAATCAATATGTTTAACGGATATGTTGATAACAGCGGAAGCTTTACTTTATTTACTGATTCTCATTATATTTTTAAGTATTTAAGTCATTTATATACTTCTAGCTGACTGGCGTATATCATTCAGCTAATTTTTGTAATCTCCATTTATAGTAAATATTAGATTGCTAGAGTAATTAGACATTAATGTACATTGTTATGGACTATGGTTAAAGGTTAGATTAGGTTTCTTACGCACAACCACAAAAATGTTGTATGCATATATATACTTTAGCTTGTATATATATTACATTACAATTGGTATTGACTAAATATATATTTCACAACAAAAATAATAAAAATAAATATTATTCTTTAATAAATTATAATAAATACATTTACGCAACAAAATAAAACTTTTATTGCAAATATTTGTGGTATTTACATACTGATTGACGCAATTTATTTGTTTATTTTTCTTTTTACTTGTTTTATAGTATGTAAAATAAAATGAATTATATATTTGAAGATTTCTGTGCCGGATAATATTTATCAATATATTAATATTTACATACATATATGCGTGTATGTATGTAAATATATATAGATATTTTGGTTTTGTATCGGTGGTTCAAAAGTACATATGTGTATACATATATAGCTTACTAAACACCCTAAATGTATTGCAGCAGGAGCATGGTGCGAAATTCAAATATTACTATAATATTATAAATCAAACCATACTAATGACTGTGTATTAATGTGTTCAGTCTTTAGGTGTATTTTTAAGCAACATAAAGCCTAATTAAAACGTCAAACGAGAAAGAATATTAGGAGAATAATATTAAACTTGCTATATTTAACGCAGTTAATGGCGAAATTACATGAAATGGAGTATTATATTTAAGTTCGTTGATGTACACACGTAATATACTTAATTGTTTGTAAGTAATTGTCAGTAATTATTGGTGGGTTATTGGTTTTTTCTTTTACATAAAATTATATCATTTTATGAGTTATATACTTAGATATTTATTTGTTTTCCATAAGTTTTACGTTTATTATATATCGTATTTGGAATTTTAATATTATATTTCCATTTTATGTTCTAAAATGAAAATTATTTTTCATTTTCCAAATCCAGCAGAATCAAAGTTAATTTAACGGGGAGTTCAATTTAATTCACGACTACGAAGAAACACTTGCTATGCTTAGCTTTCAGCATTTTGAATTTTCCTTGTTCCGTAGATTTCGCAGCTGGTAAGCTTTACCGGAATCGAATTAATGATTTCAAGTCTGCTTAGCTTGAATATTTACCAGAGTAGGCCTCTAAAATAAACTTCTTTTAAAATCATATTAATAATTTAATCAAGATGCTCACCAAAAGTCAAAGTCAAACAAAGCCCAAACTTAAATCTATTTATACAAGTCTACATGCTCTTTTCGTACTTCTGAGATTTGAGATTGGTAATTCTAAGAGTCTGCTTAATTATTTTTATATATTAATACATACAAACGTACACTCATACAGACATACATATAAAACATTTACTTGGTACCCACATACACGCATTATAAATATACACTGTATATTGTATATCTACATTTACTCGATTAGTGATAATAAATTGACCAGACGAACCTTTGAAATTAACAAATATTAATATATTATTTTCTATCAAATAACATTAAGGAAATGTAGTAAAACTGTAATAGAAAAACAAAAGTTTATTAAATGAATATAATTTATTCCATTGCACTATTGTAAACAATAGTTTGTTTAAAATCATAGTTATAATTAAAAATAGAAATAAAAAATAAATAATTTACATACAAAATATTATTTAATATATCGACGAAAATATGATTTAATGATACTTATGGAAATAATGCACATAATAAAAATTGTATGGTCTATAAATTAAATTATTGGTAGTCCCTATTCCATATAAAATTCTGATTGGTAATCTGAAAACCCGGTTAACAATTGATTACGACTTTATTATAAATGTTTTTTGTTTGTAGCGTTAAATGCGGGATCGTAACGCACCTTTAGCTTACGGTACGATTCGATTACATTAGTTAGTTGTTACGCTTAGTTTCTGTAGGGTTACCAGGTAACATAGTATTTATAGATAGAAATTTTGATAAATACAAAAAACCACAAAAAATTTTCGTCTGTTTTACTAAGCGTGACATGGTAGTTTGCAATTCTTTATCATTCTTTTATACAGAATCATAATTTTAAAATACGTTTTACATACATACATATATAGACACATAAACTTGAAATTAAAATATCAATTACTTGTTGTTGTAATCAGTCGATTTTTGCATTTTAGATTAATTAATATATACTGAATATCGATTTTTATTAATTTTAATATTACTTACATGCAGTACGTACATATACTATATATAAACTTAGGTATCCACATACAATTACATACATACACAAAAAACCGAAAATAGAAACATTTAGTTAAAAATTGTGACATTCCTTCCTTTGATAAGTAGTTTATATAATCAATGGAATGCTGCTCGTGATATTGGTAATAAATGTGCACAGTTATTGTTCATTTTTATTATTTTCTTGTTGTTCTTTATGGCAGTAAATTTACTTTCCAGCTAGAAATATCATGTCCTGCATCATATAACACATTACACACATTACATATACATTTAAGTTAAATAGTGGAACATATCAATATTCTTCACATACTATTGGTATATTCATTTTGAGGCTCACACATGCGGTACATATATATATTGACATATGCAAAATTTATATATTATATATATTTGCATATGAGATGTTTGGGATAGAGAAATGGCATTTCCTGCTAAATTCTAATTGGTATGATAATACATAAAGTCATACAATATCATACTTTTCTTTTCTTCTCATCTCTTCTTTTTTTTTTTTTTTTTTTTGCTTTTGATCAAAATTGTAAACAATCTTGTAGAGATTTATTCAGCCGACATTATATTGTGAACTTGTTCTAATTTGAAAGCAAGTCGCTGTTTTTGCGAAAACTCATCCTCCTCCAACGTGACCGTTAGCTGCTCATTATACTTCACAGCGTAAGTGTAGAGTTCATGTAAAGCACAATTTGTATTAAACTCTGTTGTGTGTAGCTGAAAAATAAAATAATATATGTAAATTACATAAAGTTTGACAATATTTTCGCCAAATTAACACCCAACTTATAAAGGAGGAATGTTCGGAAATTATTTGTATAAAGTCTGTTGTACAAATTATTCGCAACACTTAGGAATTTTTTTTAAATTCGATTTTGATAATAATTATTTGATTTCTTTACTTACTCTGGACTCTTCAGCGAGCATTGCATTCATGTCCTGATCAGATATTGATGACATATCTCTTATATCTCTGTAATATCGGTCAACCCACTTACGATATTCCGGTATATCTTTAGCGTACAATAATTTAGAGCTTGGAGAATCTTTGCCTGCAGTAACCAATTAAATCAGTATAATATTAGAAAAATAAAACTTTGATTAATTTGCTTGATATACGTACCTAGTCGATGATCTGAAGTCGAGCAAGAATCCATAAATGTTTGAGCTACGACTGACAGGCAAGAGTCAACGATATTCGACTTATGTATATCAAATACAAAATTAGGATTTTTTATTAAATTCACCCAAAATCTGAATCAAAAATAGCATGCAAAAGTTAATAGATTAACGCAGTATACAAGGAAAATACAATATAGTATAACATACCGTAAAGGTAAACTGTTGCTTTTCCAAGTGTGTACCACTTCTGGATCAGTAATTCCGTGCAAAAGGGCTTGGTCATCCAAAAAGTCAAACATATATTTAATTGCCAAAGGTAGTGCCGAGCCCCTATGAGCTGTGCTGAATATTGTCTCAAAGAGATCATCTACAAATTTCTGTAAAGTGCCCTTAGTTGCCAACAGTCTTGTCAAATATATTTCCGAGACCAATTTATTGACGCGTTCCCCCTCTTTTTGTATGTCGCTGTCATGATGTTTAACTAAATGCCAGTATTTCAATCCGTTATCATGCATATCGTTGTTCAATGGACTGCCAGCTCGACTGAAAGTCGGTGAGGATGAGGTGTATTTCGATATGTTCAGAGTTTCGTACCTAAAATATTAATAATATATAAAAAAAAATCATTTAAATAAATATATGCAGACTGACCAACTTCGATTTTTCAGCAATAAGAGGATGAATTTGACTTACTTGTGAGATTTTTCGTTTTTATCAGATAAAATGCTGAAATTATAGATGGAACTTTGCTTTGGTACTAGACTGAGCCCAGCACCATCTGGTACATTGTAATGCTGCAATGTGTTCAATTTTTTCCATTCACTTTCCGTTTTCGATGTGGCGTCCTCGTCATACAAAATAACACGTCCAGTTGCTCCGGTTCGCCATTCTAATACAATAATATTAATATTCATTAATAAATATCTAACACGAATACATTTGTTTACATTACAAATAGACAGATAAAAACTGCATAGACTTTGAGCTCATAGATTATAAGTTCATGAAACTCCACAAAAATAATTAAATTAATCAATTACTTACCTAAGTCTAAATCATCCTTGCGTGGCCTTTGACTGGATGGTATATTTCTATAAATTGTTTCCAAACATTTCTCTTTCACTTGCCCGATCGTGTCGCAGTCCAGCACTTTAACAGATACATTCTCCATATGTGATGGCAACATATCTAAATTATTGCAAAATATTGGCTGTTGTATGATGCTGGCATTGACAGTCATTGCTCGAAAATCAATGGATTGACGGATTAGTTTCTCCTCGCTCAAGGAATAACGTGCTTCATGGGTACATGCATCGACTGGTCCCTTATCCACTTGACCCTTAACAGCCCGAAATAACATATACAATGGCTCACCAGCACATTCCTTTAAAAATTTGTATAAAAGAAAAGTGAACCAAGCACTCAGCATTTTTTCAGCAACACTTTCAGTACGTCGAAGCAGTAGTTTGGGATGACTCTTTCCTTCAATGCACTTTTCAATTAAATCTCCCAATAATGTCTTTAATATATCCGTGCAATATTCGAGTTTTGATTGTAATGTAACCATTATTAATGAGGCAACATTAACTCGTTCACGCATTGAGAAGTATCGGTTGGACTCCAGTGTTCGAATAAATAACAAAAGGAACGTCTTATTCATAATTAGCTGAGCAAATAATCGCAATCCTTTCTCCTTACGTAACAACTCCGGCCTTTCCCACTGCAGGACAATGTGATCCTCATGATTAGGGAATAGAATCTTCATGGCATATGAACGATAATCCAAGAATGGTATACCTCCAGATGTAAGATCCCCTGTTAAGTCTGTCATTTCGGTTTGGAGTTCAGCAAATGCCTCCTTACACTCAGCAGCGACACGTAATTCCAAAATATCCATCTGCTCTTGCATATTCCTAAGAACACGATTTGACTCCGATGTTTTCTTTTTGTATGCCACAAGCAATGCAACAAATATGAATAAAAATACAGCACTGCCGGCAATAACGCCAAATACAACATTGTCTCCCCAATCCATGATTATGTTAGATGACTCGTAACTGAGAATCCCAATGCGATACTCCAAAGATGAACCAATGCGTACAATAACTTCTGGGCCGCTGGGACTATCGCTGGCTGCTGCAGCTTCTGTTGGTGGTCGGCATGTTAGCTGCTGTCGCGACAAGGAAGTAATATTACAAAAACCATTTCCGATCTTAACCTCAACATCGCTCTCCTTGCACGCACGATCAAGATTCCGTCCATTGATAGTTAAATATTCGCTCTTAAAGTATTTTACACGCTCCTCAAATGTAAAATATTCTGGATTCGGATAGAGCTCAAAATGATTGTTGTGTGTCTTTGATAAGTTTTGCACACGCAGCACGTTATCCATTAGAAAACCGTATTCAAGCAACATTGGGTTCTCCGGATCAAAAATTTTAGCAGGCTCCGCGTCAATAGCTGGTGATGGACATTCCATGTCCGTATCTGAATGAACTCGACATTGGCTTGAATACATTTGCCCCTCGTAAAAGACATAAATGCTTGGAGCTTGTATGCTCGTAAATTGAGTCCCCGTGACCGCAATGCGGATGCCACCAGCTGGAATGCCCTTTGGTACTTTGATTTGCCCACTAGGTCCAGAACTGACTTGCTCAACTGTTGGATCGAGAACATATTTAAAATTGTAATCATTAAATTCTCGTGGACCATTGTCGAAGGACATCTTTAGACGGCCTTCAATGATCCCTGGCGATGGTGAAGTCCGGCAAATTGCTTGCGAAGAGTCCGTGCTGATAATTTTACAAGGCAGATGGTCGTTTATAAACGCCTGAATACGAGATCCAGCATTCAGATGCTTGCCTATTATGCGGATTTGAGTACCTCCCGACGTTGGACCGAATCGGGGATGAAAATTTGATATTTTCGGATCAACAAATTCGTAATCTTCTTTGGATTCACCACGATAGTCACCTATTTGGACGACTATTCGTCCATTTCTATACATTTGCTCTCCGGGACTATCAACAGTGCATACAATTTGCTTGGTGTCTATATAGAACTGTTGAAATGGCATACAATTGATTCCAGCAATCCTAACACCCGAATAAATGTCATTATAATTCTTTCCTAGGTTAATGCCTTTTATAGTTATATTAGTACCACCCTCCCAGGGTCCAGTCTTAGGACCAAACGAATGTATCTCAGGATTTGGGCAAATCTCGCTGCGATTGAGCCAATCTGTTTTGCCCTCATTATTCTTATTACACTGCTCAACCACCTCACATGTATTTGTTGATGAGCACCAGCCGCAATTATATTTTTCATCCAGTGCCAGGCATATTCCACAGCTGTCAGCCATATCTCGACATCGATATATAACAACTAAAACAATACAACACATATGAAGATCAACAATGGTTTTTAAATTGCAAACAGAATCGAGTGCAAATAAGTATAACATAAATATTGCACATTTAATATAGATTAGTATTTAGACTTACCGTGAATATTATGAGGATTATCCAGGGGTTTTGATCCTCCCCATATGACAGCGAATGTTGCTGTTAGATTCGGTGATCGTGATGTATATTGAAATTCCATGCTGTCGCAATAGATGGTATCGCCAAGTAATTGAGCATTTAAGCTTGTTACACGACCTTCAATATTAAACTGGCAAACGAAACGTGTCTGCACAATAAATTGACCAATTATATGAACTTTGACCTTGATGGATTTACTGGTACCGGCGGCGACGAGTACTTCACTGCCATCGCCAGTGGCATTGATGGTTGGACAGAAGCCAGGCCCGGAACGATAGCTTGGACCAATACGGCTAACTCCAGTTACCAATATGTCATTACGGCAATTCTCCGCTGTATCATGGGTACAGCGATGTGCCTCAACGCACCAATCGCAAGGAAACTCTGACGATACACATCTTGTACACGACGAGTGTGTGCTACAATCGAAAAATGTAAAATCGGTTGAGACGAGATCTGGTCCATTTCTGGTTCGAACCGAGAGCTTTGCCGTAAAGTGATGTTTCCCTTGCTCAATTTGTGGTAACATATCTGTCCGCGGTGTGGTACAATTAACACCATTACGTTTTTTTGTCGCATTCGTGAAGAGAGCCTTGTCCTCGGTGGTGAAAGCGCAGATTAAATTTTCCTTCAGCTGCGGCAAATGATCGATAATCAGCTCCAAGGTGCGGGCGGTGGTACGTTGTAATTGATGCGGAACCACACTTGTTATTGTAGTGCATTTACCCGTTTTATAGCTGACCCAGTATAATGGGTCATTGGCGTCATCCTGGCAATTTGAGCGCGGACTGCATTTATTCTCTAGTGAGCACCAACCGCAATATGGATCCTTTGCGCCTAGACATTCACCACATGTCCTAAAGTCCGCACAGTCATAGACCTTTACTTTTGAAACTTTTCGTCCCGACATGACATAAATATAAAGATTTTGATTATCAAATTGCATATCCTGATTGATTGCTGATCCCGCGTCCACAGGCAAGCTGGCATACTCATTGGCAATTGTCGAAGATTCGACGACAACCTTTTTAATATATCCATTAACTGTTCCAATAAATACTACCGTGTAGCCACTGGTACTGGTTGCTGCCACCGATGTAAGCCTTGTATTGAACATCGCCACTGGAACAGCAGTAATCGGTTGCTCTCCTCCAAGGGGCGAGTTTACGTCCAATCCACAAAAATCCTCACCAATCGTTTGAAGTTTCTATAATGATAATAATATATTACCGACTGTATACATAAATATAAAAGATATATAGGGGAATGCTGGAGAAATAAAAATGAGCCGAAAACTACAGTCGAGTGTAGCTTTAAGAACTGGGAGACTAGAGTGCATAGGAATAGACGGGTGTTTCTATTTAAACTTCATCGAGAATATATGGTGTATCTCTGGTGTGAAATTGGAACTATTCTAAAACTCTTGTTAGATACGTACCGTTAAAACACACGGCATGCTGGGTGATATAAAGTCAAGTCCACGCATTCCATTTCCATTGAAACAAAATTTAATGTTTTGCATAAATTTGCGACGAATTGACTTTAGAGAATATATGCAGAGAGCCGAGTTGTTTGTTGGGATGTTGATATCACCTTTTGAGAAGACAGCAAAAAGTACATCGTCTTGAATTGTAATGCCGAGACTCTGCGCGAGATCGGAGCTAGGTTTTCCCAAGAAACCAGCCTGAACCAAGTTGAATTTGGTACCGCCCTGAGCATCACTGATACACTCCACTGGAATTTCTGTGTACGAATAATAATTTGAGTCCTCCTGGCAGATTCTAACGAGCTTCGTAATATACTCCTTGGGTGATGAATGGTGACTATGCTTCAATTGCGTCGTTAGGAAGTATGAAAATCGCTCCGAACTGAAACCATATACATAATTAACCAAATACGATTCCCGAGCATACGAGTTAATAAAAGTTCGCGTGCCCGTTGTGACAGCCGATGAGGCAATTTGAAACATTTTGGTCTTCTCTAAAGATCGTGATGCTACAGCAGGTATCTCGCTTCTGTAAGGTGAATTATTGGTGTAGGTAACGCCAACATACATAACATTTGTTACTGGGTGCTGGGGTGGTCCTGGTGCTATAAATGCTACAGTCGATGACTTTGCATCATTGGCGACAACTGCATCCGGTACTTCGTGCTCAACAATACTAACATTTTGCAAATTTCGCACGGTGCACGTGCCCTGAAATAAGGATCCGCATGCAATTAACCGTGAGGTAGCCCGATCTATAAGCAACACCTTATTATAGTTATTTGTGGGCTTGCGTACGGCGTTGAGTGGACAGTCTAGTATGGTGCATTCCACGGAATCATTTTGGGGCCCCGTTGTAACCGTTTCGTGGAGTTCCAAGTCTGGCGAGAGCTGATACAATCGATTAACGCCGCCGACAAAAACCCGTCCTGTTATCGTGTCCACAAGCAGATGATTGAGCATAGTATCAAAATTGGCCACATTTGTAATAATGCTACTTGTGCTTAAATTCCCAACACTTTCGGCGATATCAGTTAAATTGACTTTAAGCGCTCCTTCACTACGTCCAATCCTATCGACTCGTAAAGCCATTGCTGATGGCAGTGGCGGCGGTTCATTGCGATTTTTTGATATATGCACTAATTGGCCGTGGGCGAATGGTGATTTTAATGGATGGAGATTTCCCAAACTTGTTACTAATAGCAGAATATATAGTAAAATATTCATTTCCACAATTAAGGATCTAATCGCCACCAAGGCGATCAATTTTAGCGAAGGATTCCCCAATCTATAATCAATCAGCAGCAAATTTGGTTTTGTTCTTTGTCTTTCTTTGCCACCTTATGTTTATTTACACGTGATGGAATTTTTCATTCGATATTATCTGTGCGTCAAGCAGCTGCATTAATTGCAACTATATTTAATAATATAATTCTGTTATATCCATTATCTATCTTTACTTCGACATGAAATGCATCAACTTCCACTTGTACTTATTGTAAGTTGCCACATTATAATTTCATTTTATCTGCAACTCACATAAAAAATTAAATAAATACACGAGTACTATAGATTAAATAATAATAGTAAATGTCCATACATACCAAACTAATTTTTTTTTTATCATATATTTGAGTTTTTTAATGTTTATTTGTGTTATTTAAATCAATTGTGTTTATGATGTACTGAAAGAAAAAGTATTAGGGTATTTAATAAACTATTTATTTTAATTCAAAAATTAAGATTTTGTGTAATACACTTTTTTAATACATATTACAAATTTATAATTCAGGATTAATAAAGCGCATATGAATAAAATTTAAAGGCCGTTTAAAGCCGATCGAATAATAATTTAACCTTTCTTTAACAGGTTGTAGTTTTCAATTCATTGGAGAGGGTGAGAAGGATATCAATCGGATTTAAAGCAATCTCGGATTAGCTTTACACGGCAATATTTCGAAAAGAATGAGACATCGATCAAATATACATACATCATATAGTTTACAAACTTGACCCGCCCTTTTTCCACCCGTAAGGATGAATTTTCGAAATCGGTTAGGCCGGTCTTGATTCATTTCGAGCAATGACCTCTTCCTATAACAATGATCACACGAAGAACATAAAAAAATGCATGCACATACATATATGTAAATGTAAATGTATGCTCTACAATATTGTGATAAACATAAAAGATAAACTACAGAAAATATATAACATATGTATTACATTGCCCACAGCACAATACACATACTTATGTGCATTGTATACAGGATGCATACACATGTAAATAGCAAACAATAGCAACGTTCATCGGTTAACTTCTCTAACATAATAGGGGCCACTTAAAAATATTATTATTGATGGCTACAAATCTGTGTTTCAGATAACCAACACTATTAAAAGAAAACAGATCAAGCTTGCCCTCAGTAATGAGTGATTTCCTATTTCATCACCATATGCAGGACATAGGCAGAGTGATAACTTTAGTCACTGCCGTCTCGATTTCTACCACGCCCATCGTTACAACGGTTAATGCAACTAATACTTGTGTATGTATATGTATACTCGGTTTGCTAATGTATTGACAATTTCGGCGAATTGGTTTATTAATTATCTATTTAAACGTCTCATGAAATGTTAAACTACATACGATGAACACCTGATGTAAATGATACCATATGTACGTGTATATATTCGTACAATATAAGCACATACAGATTATGTTTTTTTTGCATTGTAACATACTTACACTAGTAATCAAAGTCTTACATGTTGCAAGTTCTATTAATTGTAAAGACTTTTATATATGTATACACATCACGCACATTGTTTTAACTCTTAAGATAAGTTTTTGACAAATTAACGCTTTACTTTTCACAAATGGTGTGGGAATTCTTCATACACCTTTTTTATGTGGGCGAACATGTCTATGTTTGTACATATATTTATGCTGAATTAGCAGGAGAAACGTGGATTTTTGTTATAATCTCACTGTGGGGCTTATTAAAACCAAAAAACACTCATAACTGGATTTTTTGCAATATAAATGTACATATACTTTTTGTGGCATCAGAACGACACACACACTCATATTAAACAAACACACACCGACAATCTAGAATACAACTCTACAATTTTCAAGATGTCGGATACATTAAAATATCGATAAGACGACGCATATCTTTCATTCAGTGCTCGACAATGATCAAATATCACTGTGCAACCCTCTATAATATCTCAAAATATCGATATTACTATAGATGCAACAATGCTTCGATATTTTTCCATCTCTATAGTGTGACCACTCTTCCAGCTCTTTTTCTTCCGTAGCGTGCCGCGTGTAAGCTTTTTAACAAGAAAATATTTTAAAAATGGACAGCGGTGATGAACATTTTAACACAGGCGACTCTGGAGCAGCTACAACCTTCCCAATACAATGCTCAGCTCTGCGTAAGAATGGATACGTAATGCTTAAGGGACGCCCTTGCAAAATTGTGGACATGTCTACCTCCAAGACGGGCAAACATGGCCACGCCAAAGTCCATCTTGTTGGCATCGACATATTTACCCAGAAGAAGTATGAGGATATTTGTCCCTCTACCCATAATATGGATGTGCCCCATGTAAAACGCGAGGATTACCAGCTGACTGATATTAGCGATGATGGCTACCTCTCTTTGATGACCGAAACAGGAGACATCCGTGAGGACCTCAAGTTGCCCGAGGGTACATTAGGCACTACTTTGCGCAGCGACTCCGATGCGGGCAAGGACATTTTGTGTACCGTGATGAAAGCCTGCGGCGAAGAGTGCGTTATTGCCATCAAAAACAATACTGCTCTTGATAAATAAGAAGATCAGGAAAGTGCCATTCACAAACCTGATACTGGAAGAGTAAAGATGTAATGAAATAATATCAATAAAATGATTCAACAATACTAATTGGTGTTTACATTTTATGTGTATAAGTATGCTCAAATAAATTTTCTTGCTTTTGCTATTGCCATCTTTTTTTGTGATTAGCAACTGATATTTTAATAATCATGCATACTTGTATCTCGGTCAATGGCATAAACTTGCTAAATTTGAAGAATAAAGACCGTCATTTTTATTTGCGCGATTTGCACAAATACATGTATGAGAATTTTCCCTTGTTCCTTTTGCGCTGATACTGATGATGGGCCACCTGACAGCCGGCAGCTGATGTATATAATAACAAGTTAATATGCTATACGCTGTATTCAGCCCTTAGATATCCAACAGAGGCATACTTATGTATGTATAAACAAAAATAGGAGAAACATCCCAAGATTCACGTGGTTTGTTCACTGATGCTTCTTCTTTCTTCAACTTCGCTCGTTATTGATGATTGAATGAGAAAGTAAACATGATTTCTACGTGGTCCTAAATTTCAAATTCAGAGTTTCTTGCTCAGACACATACTTTCAAAGATCAATTGCATTTATACAAACTGTCAGGAATAACGAATATATGAACTTATGCATACATTCGTAGGTAGGTTAGTACATTATAAAGCCGGAGATGATTGATCAGTTTGTTATTTGATAGTAATATACCTTGGCAGATTGGACAATTTTCAAATGCCGTAAGGAATAAAATGAGTTATTCATCTAAATCTTAACATTCATAAAATTCATGTATGTACGTTTGTTACATTTAAAGAGAAACCCCATAGTCTTCGTCTCATATGAATCGACATATACATATATTTATGCATATACACAGATATATATATATATATATATTTTATTTTATTCCTATATATATATGTATGCATACTATATGTATATGTATATAAATATATGTATATATATAATGGAATGAATCAAATATCGATTACTAATGTTCAGGTTTATTTATTAAAATATATTTTTAAAATAGGCCAAGCAAATACAATATTGATATAGTAAATGTAAACTATCGATTTATTTCCCCAAAGCAACCTTTACTATCGACGCATGCGACTGTGAAAAAAGTTATGTATTCATTTTCCGACGAAGAGAACCAGCTTCTACTGTACGCCGTCAGTAGGTCGAAAAATGTTCGCGTTACGTGCTGCCGCTAAAGCTGATAAGAATTTGCTGCCATTTTTGGGGCAATTGTGTAAGTACAAGAAAAATTTGATTGAAAGAATATTAATTAGTGATCAAGATTCGTTTTTGTATATTTTTATAAATTGGGTGTTAAACTGCAGAAATAACTCAACATAAACTGAACATAACCTAACATTAACTGTATAGGACATGGAAAATTGATTGCATAATAATATAAAGTATATAGCGCATAATTTTGCCTTAATAAATGTAGATAAAAAGTTAAATTATTGAATTATTAGGCGAAAATAACACTTATTATTTCAACCTCAAGTTCTTACATAAGTTTACTTTCATCAAATGCTTTTTAACATGCTTGCATGTATACCAAGTATTTACTTGTTTATTTAAAATCTTATGCTGACAATTGTCAAAGCTGATAACTTACTTCTCTGTATTATAATGAAAAGTAAATTCGTTATAAAACCTATATAGAAAAGGCACCATTGATGTGACGTAATCTACGTATCTATCTTCTACTTAGAAAATATTCCTAAATTTTGAATTATCAATTGAACAGCTCGTGGTCATGCCGCAAAGGCAGCTGCTAAAGCGGCCGCAGGAGCCAATGGCAAAATTGTTGCCGTCATTGGTGCTGTTGTTGATGTGCAGTTTGATGAGAACTTGCCACCAATTCTAAACGCCTTGGAGGTTGACAACCGCTCACCACGTTTGGTACTGGAGGTGGCTCAACATTTGGGCGAGAACACCGTGCGCACGATTGCCATGGACGGTACTGAGGGTCTAGTACGTGGTCAGAAGGTTCTCGATACTGGTTATCCAATTCGTATTCCAGTTGGAGCTGAAACTTTGGGACGTATTATCAATGTCATTGGTAAGCATTAAACATCAAACATATGTTCCGCATCAAGTTTATAAAATCATAAACTTATAATAAAGGTGAACCCATCGATGAGCGCGGACCTATTCCCACTGATAAAACCGCTCCCATTCACGCTGAAGCTCCCGAATTCGTCGACATGTCTGTCGAGCAGGAGATTCTCGTTACTGGAATCAAGGTGGTCGATCTCTTGGCTCCTTATGCGAAGGGCGGTAAAATTGGTCTTTTTGGAGGCGCTGGAGTCGGCAAAACTGTGTTGATTATGGAGCTGATCAACAATGTGGCTAAAGCCCATGGTGGTTACTCTGTGTTTGCTGGTGTCGGTGAACGCACTCGTGAGGGTAACGATTTGTATAACGAGATGATTGAATCTGGTGTCATTTCGCTTAAGGATAAGACATCAAAGGTCGCTCTGGTCTACGGGCAAATGAATGAACCTCCAGGCGCTCGCGCTCGTGTTGCTCTAACTGGACTTACCGTTGCTGAATACTTCCGTGACCAAGAGGGACAAGATGTGTTGCTTTTCATTGACAATATTTTCCGTTTCACCCAGGCTGGTTCCGAGGTGTCGGCCTTATTAGGTCGTATTCCATCGGCCGTCGGCTATCAGCCCACCTTGGCAACTGATATGGGTTCTATGCAAGAACGTATTACTACAACCAAGAAGGGATCCATCACTTCGGTGCAGGCCATTTATGTGCCTGCTGATGATTTAACTGATCCAGCTCCAGCAACAACTTTTGCTCATTTGGATGCCACCACTGTTTTGTCGCGTGCCATTGCCGAATTGGGAATCTATCCAGCTGTAGATCCTTTGGATTCCACATCTCGTATTATGGACCCCAACATCATTGGTCAGGAACACTACAATGTTGCACGTGGCGTACAAAAGATCCTACAAGACTACAAATCGCTGCAGGATATTATTGCCATTTTGGGTATGGATGAGTTGTCTGAGGAAGACAAGCTGACAGTTGCGCGTGCACGCAAGATCCAGCGTTTCTTGTCACAGCCATTCCAAGTCGCTGAAGTTTTCACTGGACATGCTGGAAAACTTGTGCCATTGGAACAAACTATTAAGGGTTTCTCACAGATTTTGGCTGGCGAATACGATCATTTGCCAGAAGTTGCGTTTTATATGGTTGGTCCAATAGAAGAAGTTGTCGAAAAGGCCGATCGTCTCGCCAAGGAAGCAGCCTAAAAGGGACCTACCCAAAGAGATCCTTGCGGACTAATTTTTGATTGAATTAAGCACTAAAGTTGTCAGAGAAATTACAAAATTTAAAGGAACAATAAAAAGTAATTAAAATATACACACAGCCTTTAATATGTTTAACTACTTCTCTATCAACTCTGTGAACCCATATAAAGAATATATATTCTTGATCAGAATCGTCAGCCGAGTTAGTCAGTCGATGCCGTCTGTCTGTATGAACGTGTCGACCCCAAAGATTTAAAAATTTTTGTTCAGGTTACTTGGTACTAAAAATTTACTTGCTTTTATACCCTGTGTCAATGAATAAACAGTTGACAATTTTGTTCATTGGAATCTATCGACCTGGTACCCGGTAGGTACTTATGTAATTCTCTTATCATTTAGTACATTTAGACTCCATTTTGAATTGAATGATATTTGTAATATTTATTAAGTATGCATTTGTATTTCATAAATCATAAATATGGTATAATAAATATTTGTATTTTTAGAGTTTATTACCTTAACGCGTTTTTGCGTTTTGTTTATTTCAAATATTTTTATAGTATGAATTTTAAAGACATAAACTACAGCAATTAATTTGAGATGGCAATCGTTAATTATTTTTGCTGCTGTTTTGCAAACAATTCAGTGACACACGCTCTTTCTGTGACTGTGCCTTATTGTGTTCTTAACAACTGTTCGATCGATTTGCAAAGTAATAAGGTTTGTTTTTATAATTGTATGTATATCATAAGTATGCTTTGGTATATATTTTTAAGAAAACATTTTAATAACTAGAAAATCGGTAATTTATATTTTTATTACTGTGATTTTTTCTTATTTTCAAAATATGGATTAATTGAAAATGCAATTACGACATTAAACAGCATTACCGCATTACCTTAAGAGCTCTCGTTTCAAAATGTATCCTCGTTTTTATAACTTTCTTTTGTGTTTGCATGCAAATGTAGTATTTAATATTAAAATGTAACATTTTCTGAACTGAGACATATTCCCAAATATGTATATACATGTACATACTTACATATCTATGTATATAAGCAATTAAGTATTCTATTTGATATTGGCGTAACATAGTTGGTCACAGCAAGATAATAGATTCATAGAATTTAAATAGATCGTTATAAATACATCGAAATGAACCAGTTGTTGAGTTACATATTTTGTACACACACAATGCTGATACAGTTGGTATAAATTAGTTTTAGAATATAACTTGAAGCGTTCTTCTCTAGATATTATCTTTTTTTTCTTGATTTTTTTCTCGTGTCATTATTGTTATTTTTATTATATTTTAATCATTTTGTTTATTTTCATGTTTAGTGCACAAATATAATCTTACTGTTTATATGATAGAATCATGCATACGCGTACACATTCATACACTATACATACACCTAAATATACACAATCAGATTTACATAGTTGTATAGAGACTTGCCTATTCCGCAAAAACAATTCAAATTACAAGAGTGAATAACGTAATGCAAGAACGAGTTTTAAGTTGTTTTCTTTTGTTTATCTAAATGTTCTGTTTGTTTTAGCTATGTACTTTTATTGAAATATTTATATAAAATTCTAATAAAATTTTATAGAAATACATATTATAATAATCATGATATTAATAAGAACAATATAGTAATTATAATAAAACCTCCCATTTAACTATAATTTTTTTGTTGCATTATGGTATTTTTATTATTATATGTAAATACATACATATATAGATATTTATGTAAGTAATTACTTATTCGCATCGAAGACCTTACTTAGGATGTATAGGAATACAGGCGGCCTAGTGGGACGTAATCTGGTTACTGGTTATTAGCCTAAACCCGAGCCGTGGCCAACTTTTCCCTAATATTCGATACTTATTTTTAGTTTTGGCTCAACATTTTCAGATACCAATAAATTGCAGCTATATTTCGTATTTTGGTTAACAATTAGCTAAAGTTCGTTTTATTTTGTTTTTGGTATCGTGTTTTATCATCATGCTTCTTTATTATTATTGTTATTTTGTTTTGTGGGTATAGGTTAATTTGGTAATGCTATTAATTAACTAATGCTCTGCAATTTTGTAATTTCAATCATAATAATTATTCATATATGTAAGTATGTAAGTATGAATTTTGTCTGTGCTTGTAATTTCCTTGTTCATTTCGATTAAAGTATCTGAAATTCAAATGTCAGTGTGTTCACATGTGTACAAATATGTATATGTGTGTGTGAGAGTGAGTGTGTGTGTGTAGGGAGTTTAGCTATAAATTTATAACGTGTTTATGCATGCGGCTGCGGGCTTGGAATAGTAGAGATCTTTTTATTAAAGTTGTCTGTTGTTGATGTTGAGTTGATTTCTATAGGTACATGTATGCTTGCTTGAGTCTGTGTGTGTGTGGACAGACCAAAAAATATTGTGGTAAGTTGCTGCATGAACCGGATGTGACAGTACTACCACTTGGCAAAATATAGTCGCATTTTATTTGAGTTTTAGACTTTCACAACTAAATAAATTACTTTTCAAATACAAGAAAGTGTTGTCATAGTAAAATATTTTGTGGACACACCGCTACTACATTTTAATTTTGCAACATACTCGGGACACGAGACAATAAAAAAACAACAGTAATATGAACTTACAATTCTCGCCTGTCGCCTTTTAAGATTAGCTCCCTTTTATCTTTTATTTAGTTTTTACTTTTATGTAGCGTCGTAAGTGACTAATGCCTAACAGTTGACAAGTGCGCATTACTTACAATATACTGTTGTTGCTGCTGATGTTAATTGTAATGCTTCACATACTAATTATTTTAATTAATCGAGCTAATTGTCTTACAACTTTTTGCTAGACAGTCTGCTTGTCCGAGTCTACTTCTGTGGTACAAAATCAAAAGTCGTTGCCCCGCTGATCTTGCCCGATGCACTCCGATGAAAGTGGACATTTTGCCATTTGTTATCGCGTCTATGCCAAACACGTGTCTCCTCTGATTGATGAGTGTGTGCGTGTCCTTGCCTGAAAAAAA
Source organism: Drosophila funebris (assembly GCA_018901825.1). Classification (NCBI taxonomy): domain Eukaryota; kingdom Metazoa; phylum Arthropoda; class Insecta; order Diptera; family Drosophilidae; genus Drosophila; species Drosophila funebris. The sequence continues at coordinate 394,141 of JAEIFK010000219.1, forward strand.
ATCAGTCAAACATTTAGATCATCATCAATCTGAGTTTATAATGTTCTTTAAGAGATTTAATATAATACAAATGTAAATGTGAATTATATCCATATAACAACTCACTTGTCAATGTACTGTGTGAGTCTCACATAGGCGATGCAAGCGGCTTCTTCTCCCAGTAAGTGTACATGAGGATTCAATATTGTAGTGTTAATGGCTTTGCAATTTTTACCTAGAACTGTTCATAATAAATAAATTGCCGTGAAGGTTATATAATTTACTGAGTGTTACTTTAATAGCATTTACCATTTTCAAAATAGAATTTATGAAAATCAATTCCTTCGACTAAATTACCCAATGCTTCTGGTTCGAAAGCAGTTAGATGTGGATCACATATTTTACTGAAAAAATTTCAATAATTTAATACGATTATTAGCAATGTTATAGATTTATTATAAGGAGAAAACGTACGTATATCCATCGAAGTCACCACTGTTGATTGCCTCAATCAACTGTTCTGTGATCTTGATTATTTCCTGTCGTCTGGCTGCTTTGAATCAAGTAAGTTGATAGTTAATAATAATGATTATTATTTACATGTTTTGAATGTAATTAAACTGTTGTACAGAGATTACAACCACGCATGAATTTTTCGATTACGATAGAGTATGATGAGAATTACATTTGAACGATCCAACGAACCAACCAACGCACCAATGAAACAGTACAATCGTAACACAATACAACAAAATTAAAAGTTTTGTTTAAGACTAAAAAAAATCATCGATAAATTATAAGAAAAAAAGACAGGGTATGAAAAACATAGTCTAACACGCAAAACTAAGCAACTGCAGAAAATTAATGGACTTGTCTGGAATCCATGTAAAAAACTGGACTATAGTATTCGCCTATAAATGTATATATCCCATTCTAAACAACATCATTAGTGCTTATTTCAATAATTATGAAATTCTGGAATTACTCTTTCGATTGACATAAATACAACTATTTACATCTCGTAGTATACAATTTTATTTTCCAAACTTAGGATGATTTACGATGGTGGCAAAGCCAAAGCAAGGAAAAATTTTAAAATATATATATTTAATGGAGTTAAATTTAATATAAGTAAAAAGGAGGAAAAGCAGAATATCTGGGATGATTTTGACCACGAAGGCTTTTCATTGATTTCCATAAAAGAATTCTTGAAATATTCAAGATAATGTTGTAATGCAGGTTTCTGCTGTATTATTTTTTAGCTAAGTATATTTTGAAATAATTAATAATGCAGGATAGAATAAGAATAAGAATATACAGTAATGTATTACTAATGTATTAATGATATAAAAGATATTTTCATAATTATGCTAACTACGCATGCGTGTGATGGATGAACACAAAATGGAAGAAATTGGGAGAAGCATTTCTGTAATGGAATGACTGCACATACATACCTGAAGAGCACTGTGAATTTCCAGAGATTTGCTGGCAAGTTTTTGCAGGACACACAATCCTTATTTCTAAAACCACACATTCATACATATATGTATATATATTTAACAAATAAACATATATATTATGTACATATATGTAGAAAAGATGTACATGTCATTAAAATAATTAAATTAATAGTGAAGCTCGTGTTTATATTTTTGTATTATTTTACTTTATGCACTTTATTTGAGTAGAAGATTGAAGGAGGGATAATTCTAAAGTTCAAAGATTGGTTGAGAGACTGAGGAAGATCTACTGTCTTCGTATGTATGTATATTTAAATAGTTAATTGACTAACGAGCATGGTCATGAATGAATGTGTGTAGAGTGCTTAATAATTATTCAACCTAAAGCTCCTAAATTGTTTTCGATTCTTTATGCGAACAATTTCCATTTGCAATAAATACAAGAAATACAGGGGGACGGCCCAGTTACAGTATAAAAAAATATAAATAACGATTCACACTAACTGTATGCCATTCAAACATTTCTCTAACCAAGTTTAGGAATTTATTTAATGCCGCAGCTAGCAGATACATGTGTGTATGTAAATACGAATTGACGGACAAAGCAATACATACTCGCAGCTGAATTTATTGGTTCCCCTTATTAGATACACAGCAAAAATTCAACATGCGATCTGCAATAGATCAGAGAAAAAGAGATATACATACATCAGTACTTGTTTCACACTCCGGACTTGTACGGATTGTTTTTGGATATGCCAAGCAAATATGGACCATACCAATTTGTAGTCTCTGACCATACTCACCTCTGAGGCGGGGCTTTGACTGTGTTTGGCTTCTAATTTGGCCACTGTAATTGGCATTGGCATTGAACTTTGCATTGTCATTAATATTGCAACAGTTGTGTGTTTTGGCATCTATTGTGGTGAAGCCAATGCCAAATGGCATATGAAATGACCCACAGTTGTTAGCTTTATTTGTAGTAGAGTAGCATGTCATCGCATTTACCTTGATCTGGGCCCCTAGTGTTTAAAATGATTTGTACCGTAAGTACAATATAGTAAGAGCTTTATACTGATCCTAGAAACTTGCATTTTGCGCATTAGTAACAAAGACTTTTCAAACACAAAGATTAGCAACTGCTTAAAAGATTTAAACAATAATACTATATATAAGGGCAAACTGCTTCTCACACAATTAAGACCAAACCGTTTGTGAGTATGTATTTATGAATATATATATGTACATATATAAATGTGGAGTTTGTATACAACATTAAAAACATGTTATTAAGGTTTTTTTGCGATTTGAGGGGAGGGAAGGGAACATGGTGAAATTTTAAAAATATTTGTGGCCTGTAAGAAATTTAGGCATTAGATATACCCATTGACTTTCTACTATTTTATATTGTTATATATCCAAAAGCAGTTAAATAAGGGAATAACATGAAAATGTTTTCAACTTTTTTAAGCGACTAACTTTGTTGTAAGCAGTCTGGCAACTAATCTCGCATTTATTGTGTCATCGAAAATCCCGTTGGGAAAATAGACGTACAAATGAATTTAAATTACCTATCTTTGTATTTGAAATGCCTTTGGATAAACGAAGCTCTTTCTGTCTGTGCAAAGAAACAGGATTGGACTGAAGGATTATCGCACGCAGCACTCAATTATTATTGGTTTGATTATGTCACTTTGTTTCGTTTTCATTGTAGTTAGTTTGAATGTGAAGGAAATGTAATAGCATTAAGCATCCCACTGTTCTTGTGGTATTGACTTGAAACTAAAATACTAAGGTTTCTTCTGTTCATTTTAATTTAAGTAAATTTTTTTCAAAATTGAAAAATCCGCTTTATAAATCCATTTTAATCCAATGTTAGAAGCTCCACAGCTGAAATTAAAATCCAATCCATAAAGACAAAGTGCACAATAGCTCAAACAATTATGATAACAACCATGACCTTAAAAAATAACTAACTATAAATATCCATTCAAACTATAACTACCTAAACATTCTGTTTCAAGAGTATATGTAGTTAGATCCGGTTAATATGATAGATCTGATGGTAAAATGTTGAGTGTGTGCACGACGGATGTAAAATAAAAGATAATCGAAAATAATAATAATATGCAGATGAGCATTTACCTTCTGGGTCTTTCGATATGACTGTGGTACTGCGATCAACGATTCCTTTTTTATCTTCTAAAAAAAAATAAATTTCATAATTGAAAATGCAATAGTGTTGTGACTTTAACTTTAAAAGTCAATGTGTAACTGCGTGTGTATTAGACAATATTTTGAAATATCCAATTGGCCAAATCAAATCACGCACGTACGCAGGTAGGAGTGGAGTTTACAAATATCTTATTTTTGCTTTCAAAAGTTTTAAAAGGTGCGATAACAAAATAAATTTATAAATGCTCAAAGTTAATCATGAAAAAAAATAAAAGTTATGGTCAACTGCACCAATTTCTGTTTCATCGTTCTTTAACCAACTGACGAAAAAAATTATTATATTAATCTTATTGGTTTTTCATACGAGCAGCTTTAAATCTATTTTTACGAATCTATACCAAAAATAAATTAGGACATGTTTTACTAATTGTAGAAGTTACCCTCGTGGACGAAAAATAATCGGTTCTAGATTTCAGAGGTAAAAATTTAATATATTTCGTCGATAAGATTGGGAAAAAATTATCTTGCGAGCGTATTATTATTGACTTTAAAGAATCATGGCCCACATAGATATGCTTCTAACAAATTTCAGGAATTTCTCTGTTATGTCCGATTGACCTATAACTTATTTCTGAAGTTCATTCATATTTTTTCACCGCCATAAATATATGTATTTTATACCAAATAATAATATCGACCCGATGAGCTACATATGAGGATCGATGCTGTTGTATTTCATCATATCGATTGCGAATTAGTTTAGTTTAGGTTTACTATTTAATTCACGGCTATCTCTGGCTATTAAATATTTAAATTAATAAGTATCTTGTGTTTAACATAGGCCAAGAAAAATAATGAAATTTAGAAATCACAGGCAATATAAATAATATACGACAGCTATTAACGACATTGAAGAGCAAAATGAAATACACATGCGAATAAATAGCGATAATTAAAAAATGTATGAACAATTGAATTATAGTCTTTGCCGAAAAACAGATCCTATTTGGACCGATTGAAAACTCATTTATAATTTAGATATCTTCACTGAAAGAATGTAAATTGCATGAATCAATATTTATTCAGCTGCAATATTTTGGACTAATAAATAACAAATCAGCAAAACAATTTTCCTCGCTCCTTACTAAACTGACAACCGCAATATAATCTATCGAATCTATCTGTTCAAATATGTAATTCAAAATATTTACCCTTCACATCATCGTCCTCTAAGGTGGTGCTAGACGAATCAGTCGATTCCTTCACCTGGGATCCGTCCCCTTTCTTGGTAATCATGCTTCTGCCTTTATATTAATAAATCAAAATTATAAAAATATTCCAGAGATATGTGAACAAATATACTGGAGAAGTTCCTGGTGGCCAGCATTGTTGTTAGTATAGCGCCTTTAAGTTTGCGACGAGCATTGAATTTTTTGAGACAGTCAACTGTTTCCTGGCGATGGACTACAGAAGCCACACGTTCCCTTTGCTATCAATATTAAAAATATTTGATATTTAATGAAACGAAAAGAATTTCAAATATAAATACGTACACAAATCCACGGATGTTTTAGGGCCTCAGCTGCTGTTATTCGCTTATTCGGATTTACAGTGAGCATTTGATTTATTAAATTTTTAGCCTCCGGCGTAACTGTGTCCCATTCTGGCGAAGGATACTAAAATATAAATAGTAATATATAAGCGAAAATGTATACGCATTTCTTTGTTAAAATTACTGAACTGCTTCTAGCTTTCTATAGATTACGTATTTATAAATATATTTGACAGCAAATTAAATGAAAATTAATCAATTAATTAATAATTCATTAATTTTAAAAATGTGCAGTATTTGGTGCTTAGCAACCAACCTAGTAATAAGTTACTAATTTTAAATTTTCAAGCGGAATAACAACAGCTCTTACATCGTACGCTCCAGCCTTGATTTGTGAGTACAGTCGATGTTGATCCTCATCCCAAAAAGGCGGATAGCCAACAAGCAATATGTAGAGTATGACACCTATATATAATATAGATAAATGGTATCATATTTAGTAATATTTGTACTATAATGAAAATATTAAGCGTAGCATCTGTATCTTATAGTAAACATTTAATATATTTTGCTTACCGCATGCCCATATATCTACTGATTTGCCGTATGGCTCCTTCTTTAATACCTCTGGTGATAGATAACCGGGAGTACCAGCAAATCCAAACCATGCTTGATGATCGCCTTGTACTTCAATGGCTAGACCAAAGTCAGCGAGTTTCACAGCTGCACCCTTTGCCTTACTAGCTAATAGTAAATTCTCTGGCTTGAGATCTCGATGCACCACACCATTCTGGTGGCAGTGATTGACCGATTCCAATATTTGTTGAATACAATGTGATGCATCAGCCTCTGAATAAAATTCACGTGCAACAATATCTTCGAATAGTTCACCACCAGTTACACTGTAAAATGTATTTATGGTCAATTCGGTTGATTCGGTAGGTATTACTTGGTATAGTTTTCATTGAGAAATTTGACATTTTAGTTGAATTAGGTTTTTAACAGCTTTGTGTTAGTACTAAGCTTACATGGATATGTAATTAGTAATTAAATGTGCAGATTTTAGGGTATTACATATATTACATGTATTGTAAGTTAAATAACAACTCAAAGGGGAAAGGCTGAACTATGAATCTCAATAAACAATAGTCAAGTCATTGTATTGGTCTATTTACAGAGACCCGATTGTTGTATCTAAACATCTTTATTAACAATCGCTTTAGGTAGCATTTGGGTTGTTACTTACAGGTCGAACACTAGATAATGATAGTTCTCCTCCTGAATGCTGTCATGCAATCGAACTGAAAGGGTTTTAAAATTAAAAAAAAAGAATCTATTGTTAATAGTATTATTCTCGTTCTTTTTAAACTTTATAAATGAGAAAGCTATTTAATTTAATATGAAAGTTTTAAAAAAAACTCTAAAAAGTAATTTCCAACAAATGGTTTATAACATTATTGTCTATACCAAGTTTCTCTTTCAACTTTATAAAACACAATGCCGTTCAAATGACTATGAAAATTTTAATAAATCTTAACATAGAAATTCTTATACAAGTTAATAATCGGTAATACTTTTAAAGTTGGACGGACATGGTATTTACGTTAGAAGTCATTATTATTTAAAAAAATCTACATATTTTATTTATATATTAGTGTAGAAAAATGTATATTGAGTAGCATACCAATGTTAGGATGGTGTAATTTTCTACAGATACGGGCCTCTCGCTCCAATTTCTGAAAATCTATATCAGAAAGTTTGCATTTTATAATAAATTGTACTTAATGGCTTGCATCTTAATGACATCAGATCTCACCTCTTGCTGTTAGCTTTTTGGTATTAATAATCTTAGCCGCAAACTCGAATCCAGTAGACTTTTGGACACATCTTTTTACGATCGAAAAGGCGCCCCTAAAAAAAAGCAGTGTTAGTTGACTTATTCTTAAGTGTCTTCTGCGTTTACATACTTTCCAAGTTCTTCTTTGATATCATAATTGTCCGAAAAACGCGTACAGGCTGCTGGAGCAGCCATCGCGATGGCACACTTGAGAAAATCTATTGTGTGTGTTGTTTAGAAGTGTTTCGGACTTGACCGACCAGACTGTCAGTAATTTATATTTGTTCTGTATTCTATGACTTGAATTCGATTCTGTTTATTGATAGGCTGTATTTTAGTCGTTCAATGTTCCGAGGACGCTTCCTTGATTATTTGGCGCTATTGAAGATATTATATGGAGATTTACAAGCATATCAAAATTGCTGGAATGATTTAGTGATGTAAGAAAACATCGCAGCATCGATGAATCGATTTTTACTTTAAATCGTTGTGCTGTAAATCAAATACCTTTATTTGATATTTGATTCGGTGTATAGTTTATCTTCAAGATCAAGAAATTAAATGAAATTAATTTGTTTTTATTTTTATAAAAGTAGATACATTTCTAGTATTAATCGATTTTTCCCCTGCTTGAGCTAAGTTATGTGATGCGCTAAGTTACGGTAACACTAACTACAATTCTGATGATTATTTTTGCCACTGGTGACAAAAAGGGTTCACAAGTACTATATACATACATATATACGAGCATACAGAAAACAAATTTATACGCCCGTATGCCCCCGTAAAAGCCGAAAAAGTGAGAGGTTAAAGTATACATTCCGCTTTTTCAGTAAATCAACAGATGGTCAATTAAAAAAGAGAAAATTAATATTAATAAAAAGAAAGCCAGGTAAAAATGAATATTGTGTTGCTCATTTTATAATTTTTAAAATTAAAATTAATTAGTTCTATTTATGTAATGTATGAGTGTGATTCAATCTTAGCCTTTTTTGAACTTCATGAGCCAAACATGCATGTCCCCTTTATATGCATGAAAAATATTTATAGGTACTTAAAAATATAAATTTTACATCCTCATATCCTCATACTGCATGAACACAACTTGCATAATAAAAAGGAACTTAACTTGTTGCAAATGTATGTATGTAGGTATATATGAATGCATGTATTTTAACCAATAACTGCTACAAATGTGTATGTGTATGTGATTGCACACAAAAACAATCGTATGTGTATCTATACATTCTATGTATATCCCCCACTACATAATATTCATATATATATATATATAAATATATACCTAAACACACATACAGACAGTCTACTCTCTTGCTTCCAAATTCCATTTTCGCTGCGCATGAATTTTGCACCGTTATTCCAATTGCCAGTAATGTCTACTGCAGGGAGGGCATCAAAATATGAACACATACAAATAAATATATAAATATACGGTAGGCACACATCCATATGTATCTATTCATATACATATATACATGCGTACATATGTTCAGAATTCAGTGTGCACGTATGTGTGAGCATATACATAGGTATATGAATATATTTTATATAAAAGAGTCCATAAATACACAAACAAAAATTTAAAAAATATGAAAACAATGCGATGCAAATAAATGTCAAAAGTTGTCAAAAAAAATGTATTCATAATTACATGCACCCAAATAGACAGGTATATTACATTTGTCAATTAAAAAATGTTTAAAAGGACATATGCATGTAAGATATTTTCCTGTATACTCGCATTTGGAGTATACATATACGTATGTATGTGTAAATATACAAGGTTTGTACATACATACATATGTACTAAACTGATGTCCTTTACAATTTGGGCGAGGCTTAATAGGAACGGAACGACTAAAATAACGTGTATATTCATGTATAAGTATATCCGTATATTCGTATTGAATACGTCTTTACAAATTTTACATGGTTATATGTATAAATTGATGTATTAATATACTGCCTCAGAAAATTAATATACGCATATGTTTGAATTGATTGCATGAACATATATGTATAAATATAAATATAATATGGGTATGCATTAATATTCTTATAATTCCAAACAGAAATTTTTATGTTTTATACTTTACTCACAAACACACTTAAGTAAAAATACCCACGCATAAAAAAGATGGATGTACGAAAACATTTTATATACATACGTGTGAGTGCTATATTTCTATACATATGTACCTATATTTTTGAATCTCTCTCGTAGATCCGATAATAAATAGCGGTAGTAGCACTAGACAATTCAACGTATTCATAAATATACACATTTGTTGAATGTTGTGCCATTTGTGTGTAAATTTACATGCATATGTACCTGAATTTTTTAAAAGTACATATGTACATAGATATTAACATTGTTCATATTAATAACAGTTGTACAAAAACACATAATAAAATATAAATGTATTTGTCGGTTTCCTTCAACGATGCAAATATGTAAGTAGGTATTAAAATATGTCAAATAAATAAGGATATACGCATTATCATTAAGCACATATGTACATACAATGCATTCACAATAGATTAACTAAAAGTAAAAGTTTGTATCCACTGAACATATAAATATATATACTTTAAGATTGTGAGTGTGCAAGTACATATGTATATTATGTGTTACACTATTGTATAAATATATATGCACGGTTTACGGGACTATGCGACACGCGACATATGTACGTAAGTACATATGTATTTACTAAGTATTGTACTGTATTATATAGAAGAACGTCCGTTGGTTAGGAAAGCGAATTCAATACTGATGGCTTTCAATACCAAGCAGCATCAGGAGTATGCTATACAATTGCACATCTATGTATATACATATGTTTTACATTTCTGTATCCCAGGCCTCTATGTTCGGAGATTATTTGTATATTCGCTCAGCCCTAACTATTGGATTGTGAGCTGAAGCAACGCAATGGTATTCCGAGAGAAACTCTCCACTTTTGACGCATGACCGGTAGAAAGCTCTTTCTGCTTCAGTCATTCAACAACTACAAATAACATTTAGTGTACCTGCAAGAAAGTGCATACTAATCGAAACAGCAATTGTATCGGATACACTGTTTGGCAATGATTCTGATTTTACATTAAAACATGTATATATATTATTGATCAGGGGACGGATCGATTTAATATGGCGTTGCCTGCCTGTCCATCTGATTCCATACATACTAGTTACTAAAGAAAAACCTTTTTATTTTTGGCACACCAAAGGTTGGTTTTGTTATTTAGCTTTTGGAACTTCGCACTCGTGTTGATTTGCTGCTAACTGCTAATGAACACCTACTTTCGGTAGGAGTAAATTTATATCTGGATATTTATGTTATAATTAAGGCCAACCCGAGCGGTATTTTTATTTTATGTACACAATTATAAACTCGCTGTTCCCGAATTTTATGAAATAAGTTTACCGACGCGTTCTTGATTTCGTATTGATGCCAAGTATCATGTTTGATTAGTTAGCATTCTAGTCTTGTAAAATAACATAAATCAAATTAATAATAGTTATCTTTCGTATGCCTAAGTGTCGAGGGTGCTGGCAAAATGGATATTTATCAACATTAAATAAACGAAAAATCGAACAGCTGATCGTTTTAATACATTTTTACAAAATATACTGCATTCACATATGTGAATAGGTATTAAGTTTTTTCATAATTTTTTGGTTTGTAAGTGCTCATTGTAAAGTTACAAATATGTATAAAAAATATCGTACCTGGTTACTGATAAAATTACCAACCTCTAAGTCGTGCAAATTTAAAAACCCAAATAATATATATCGCATGAAAATTTTAATATCGATATATCGATATTTGTGTGCTGAAGTCAGAAAACAAATGTATTCTATCTTCAATTAAATTTTTCAAACTGTTCGAGATTACCATGCCTTTATGTAATCCTAAATATTATTGATAATAAACTTAACTTATATCGCCTTCATTCCCGTCTACAGAGCTCTAATATTTCGCATTGCAAGGTTCTTTCGTTTTTAACAAAGAATCGATCGGGCAAGACTTGCGCACAATGGATTCCTTGGAGGACCAATTAAGCGAATTAACTTTATTGAATAGTAGGTGCGGTGAAGGATATGTGAGAACCGGAAAAGTGGCAGCATTGGTAGAGAATTTACAATTGAAAGTGAGCGCTGAACAAATTAACGTTCATAATAAATCTAAGATGGCACCAATCATTCCACCGAAACCGTTTAGAAAGTCGATTGAAATGCCACAGGTAAAAGAAAACTATTATTTGTTCTTAAAGCAATTTATATTTTAACACATTTGTTTGTTAGGTGCCCCTTAGCAAACTTGTTACAGATACTCGAGAGCCATTATATTCCCAACCTTTGCAATGTTTAGAATTGGGTGCCAATAAAGAAACTGTAAGCGGATCAGCGTCCATACTTTTACGTAAACAGCCAATATATGCATGTCAAACTGGAGAGAAATCAAGCGGCAGTCAATCGACCTTGGACAATCCAGCTGTATTGGAACAGCAATTGGAAGCTTTGGCGTATCATAAGCTACAGTTGGAAAAGAGAGGTCTTTTGGGCTTAAAAGTTCAGCCGACTGAACTAGTTACAAGTATTCCAAAACTATCGTCAACTTCTCTTAGTGGACGTAATGTACCCAGCCAAAATGCTTTAAATTATCACAATCTGAAAGTATCTCCAGGTGATACAAATCCTGAATATATGGATTTGTCTATGCGTCCAGGAAAATGTGATACTACAATGTATTCTAATATACAACGGGCATCTTCACAAAAAAGTAAGTTTGAATGTACCTGATAAGGTCATATATTAAATTTATATTATTCATAATGTAAATTCATTAAAGATTTAAATCTTTCCACCGTGGGGCCGTTGCCTGGCAAGCTTTCAATTTGTACGATCGCTTCGTCAAAAAAAGATCTTGACGATGAGCTCATACCACCACCAAGTCCAGTCAGTTCTTCTTATAGTGAGCTTCGACGAGTAAGTGATGTCTTTAGCAGGGCAGCAGTAGATTTACAAAAAAATACCGCAATTAAACTGCCTGCGCCCGCAATTTCAGACGAGAATTATGCAAGTCATTATGCGCAGAGCACAACTGCTAAGGTAAACCGAATCCGCTTTATTTTATTAAATTCGTAAAACATTTTGAAATAATACACATATATACATATTGTAGTATTATCAAGGCAAATCATGCGTGGACTATTATGGCTATGGTGGATTATCTCAGGTACATCACATAATGTTATTTAACCTTATTTATTGATGCGTTTAAAGTGTAATATTGGACATTTTCTTAGAGTTCATCTACATATGATTCTATATATGAGCCCATAAATCCTCGACCGCCAAACGATATGTCATTACGAGATAATTATAATATGTATGCAAACATACATGAAAATCAAAGGAATATACCGGTCACTTCGACGTGTGGTATCAATATTTTAACCTCTAATAATGAAAATACTACAATGTACGGCAGTGGAGGAATCGCTATTAATGAAACTGTTGATTCAAACCGCATAAGCTATTCGAAAAGGAATACGATCGACGAGAATCAAGTCAATTATCATTTAACTCCAATTGATTCAACAAACGAAGTGGAGAGTTATGGTTGGTAAATCATTTAATTCAAAATATGACTATAATATAATTATATTTATTTACTTGATTTATTTCTTTATTAGGGCGTTGTTTTAAATGCGGTGAACGCGTTTTGGGAGAGAACAGCGGTTGCACGGCAATGGATCAAATTTATCACATTTCGTGCTTTACTTGCACTGAATGTCAAATAAATCTGCAGGGCAAACCATTTTATGCTCTAGAAGGCAATCCCTTTTGTGAATATGATTATTTACAAACTTTGGAAAAGTGTTCCGTTTGCTTGAAGCCAATTTTGGAGCGGATTTTGAGGGCCACTGGCAAACCGTATCATCCACAATGCTTTACTTGTGTTGTATGCGGAAATAGTTTGGACGGTAGGTATAAAGATTTTTAATATATTTTATATTTTAACATTAAACATTTTAATTTTGTTTATAGCGATTCCATTCACAGTTGATGCCACTAATCAAAATTATTGCATTGCTGATTTTCACAAGTGGGTTAAACTCTTGCAATACCCAAGTATATCTAATTAAACGATGCATTATACCTTTACATTTAGGAAATTTGCTCCTCGATGCTGTGTATGTAAAGAGCCCATTTTGCCGGAACCCGGCCAAGAAGAGACTGTACGAGTAGTCGCCCTAGACAGAAGCTTTCACTTGGAGTGCTATAAATGCGAGGTTAATTATTATTTAATAAATTAATATCAATTGCAAATTTATAAAATTATTAATATTGTTTCCACCAGGACTGTGGCCTCTTATTATCTTCGGAAGCTGAGGGGCGAGGCTGTTATCCTCTAGATGATCATGTTTTGTGTAAAAGTTGCAATGCTCGACGCGTTCAAGTCTTAACAAATCGCATGACCTAATGCTCCGAGATAATAGCATATTATTAATCGTAATATTTACAATTTTCCGAATTATTATTATAAGTTCAATAGATCTTGTGCATTCCAGTCTAATGTGTTAAACAAATGATATTATTAAATAAGTAGTCCTTAAATCTCATATACATATATACTTCGAATACTCTCAGTGTATTTTATTCTTAGAAATCTAGTTAAATTATAATATAAATTAACAAAAAAACAAGCGGGAAAGCTGCAGTGGAGTATGCTAGACAGTAAGAGACCCGATACTTCAATCTCATATACTATTTATAGTAATATACACTAATAATTATATAAATTAAATGAAAACCGAATTTTAATTAATACAATAAAACTTTATTTATTTAATACCTATTTAGGCGTGAGCAAAGCCAATTAAATACCAACTGTAAGTTTTTAAGTTGGTTGAAAATTATATATCGTCTTAAAGCTATGTTCGCCTGGTATCTAATAGAACAACTATACTGTAAGGACAAGTTCACTGATTATGGATTCGAAGCCATTTTACTGATCATTTTTAATCAAAGGCCAAAAAAGAATCAAGATTTGGAATCGTTTGATATTGATATAATCCTAAACAATGGACGCCACATATGGCTTTATAATCTTTGCCATTATTAAGCAAGCGGATCAGTCGAGCGCACGCGACAGAATTATACCCTGTGCAGTACTCTATAATATCTGCCGCTCGGAAAAGCAGTTGGAAAGGCTACAGTCGACCGCAACCGATAGTCTTATACCCTGAACAGGTTTCTAAAGGTGTTTAAAGAATACTCATGAAACTCTCATTTGGCATGTGCTCGTCACTGTATGTATACATACTCCATAAAAAGCTGAGTCGTACGTCACTTCATTCAGTCGTTCGCAGTCTCGCTCGCACACATGTGCTGCTCTCAATGTTCAACGATTCAATGCAAACATTTGATTTCTTCTCTGATTATTTTTCTTATTTATTTATTTCTTATGAAAGCATTCCTTCTTCTTTTAGCATTTCTTCTATATAATATTCTTTAAGTTAAAAGTTTAAGTTAAAAATGTGGCCCTCATAAGTTTTTTTTTTCGATTTTCGAGGAAAGGTATTCAAAATTTAAAATAAACTTGATCTGCGTATTTGTGTTGCTGAGATCGACGCGTTAATACAGACGGACGGACATACAGACACACGGACATGGCTCGATTCTTTATAGGGTCTGTCACGCCACTTTCTGCATGTGCAGGGTATAAAAAATGTGTTCCTTAAGTAGACACACTCATGTGTGGCACATTTTTAACGTTCTAATGATATAAAAAAACAACAATAATACAATTTTGTTTATCGTTTCATTTTGTAAGCTGTTTTAATAATTTAACTGAGGATTCAAGTTTTCTTAGGTCAAAAATGCAGTTAAAAAATAATTTTATCAATCGTTTAATATGGTTATGAATGTGCTTTACGTGGCCTTGGCTTTTTTATTTGGCACAAAGCTGGTCGACTTAATGGCGCACTTATGTTGACCATACAATCCAGAGACGGGTAGACAGCGGCAATCACTGACTGTTTCGGTCTTAAAGAGTGTGTCGGCAATGGAGGATGTGACCTGGGTGAGTACCTTCTTCTGATCAGGGGCCTTTAATTTGTCGAAGTTCTGTGTCGCAAATGCCCAACCTCCATTATTGAGTACAAAATCAATGCCCATATCATTTTCAAACTGTAATTTGGCGCGCTTCTTGTTATCCTTGCCATCCAAGGTCGCAACTAAACGTGCATTAAATCCTGCAGGACAATCGTTTGTTAATACACATAACATATGTGGATATACATATATAAATTTGGGTACTTACCAACTAGTTTCTCAGCTGGAACTCCCTCTAAAGCAAGTCCCTTAATAGGTGCAATTAAATGAAGGAGAGCACCATCAAATTGAGTCATACTTCCTGTTATATGGGCACGAACGAGTTTCCACTGTGAAAAATATTGGGAATATTGAAAAACTAATTAAGATTGACAGAGAAAGAAAGATAGAAGGACTTACCCAATTGCTATACTCAAGGGAATCGCTTCGGACGCCAATAATGCTTTTTGCTGCGCCGGCACGGAATGGGAAATCTAAGGCCAATTTAAAGGCGTTCTCATCAGACTGCGGCACAATGGTCTTTACGAATCGCTCCAGCAATTTGTAAATTTCCAGAACTCTCTTTTCAGTTATTATTTGCTCGACACAATTGTCACAGAAATTTTTGGGTCCGTTCAGTTGAACATTTGCCACATTTCCCTTGTAGTTAATCTTACCATTGTCGCTCGTGAGGAGAGCTGGATAACGTTTGGATTCATCGAAGGCAATAACACCAACTTGAACGTCGGTAAATCCACGAGTCTTTAATGCATCCCGAATATCGGTTATTGCTGGCGCAACTAGGTTGGATAGAACCTTAGGAGTAACATTGATATCAACAACAAAGACAACATCAGCCTTGTTGGTCGGTGTTTTCACGATGAACTCTTCGCCGACCTCACGCTGACCCACAGGTCCAGCACACTTGAGGCAACGTGGGGGCAGTAATACCCATTTGTCTAGTTCCTTTAGAGCAAATCCATAGGCTAAGGCAAATGTGCAGGCGACAGATTCCTTATCCTTTTCAGCGACATCTTTCACAGCAAAGTCGCAGGCCTTACGGTACGGTCGGTAGTCCAATGTCAGATAATTCAGAGCCAATGTGGATTCAATGCCAAAGATTTCGCTGCATATCTCATTGCGGGTAGGGCTCTCCAACTGGGCTTTATTGAATGCGATCGGATTACATTTGCCAATGCCATAATCATTGCCCAATGCAGCTGAGTCGGTAGCGAGGGTTCCATCGATAAGCAGATAGTCGTCATAGGGTTCTGCATTACCATTACCGAGCAATCCTCGAGTTTTGCTCGTATAGAAACCGTTGACCATCACGTGACAGACCTTTAAGTCTATGGTACAAGTTACTGTCACACCATACTCGGAGTGCACATATACGGTGTGGAATTTGCGCCAGGCATGAATACCAGGCAAATGTTGTGGATATTCAACTGGTTT
The DNA here is from genome assembly GCA_018901825.1 of Drosophila funebris. Classification (NCBI taxonomy): domain Eukaryota; kingdom Metazoa; phylum Arthropoda; class Insecta; order Diptera; family Drosophilidae; genus Drosophila; species Drosophila funebris. The sequence goes on from JAEIFK010000219.1 coordinate 410,733, forward strand.
GTTGTTAACCTTGAGTGCGACCGTATCGCTAATCTCCATAAAGTTACCATCCCTGTCGACCAATGTGATTGCCTTTAATTTGTTTTCGGTTAGATGAGCAATTATCGTAAAGTTATTATCGACGCTATCCTGAGCAAGGATGTATTTACAGTTGCCCGGATAGGCATAGGTCTGTCCATCGAAGCTGAACACATGCTGACCATTCACAAGTTGGCCGTGCAGCTCAAAGTTCTGGAAGAGTATGGAGTACAGCCAGGACGAGTACAAATCTTTGCTGAATATGTTTTCCCAATTCTCATTCAAAATAAAGTTAATCACGCTCGATCGGAAAGATAACAAGGTTGGTAGCTTGGCCAGCTCATCCACAAAGTGGGGAAGTGTGGAAGTCCAACCGTACACATCGGCAGCAGGTACTCCAACCACTGGCGCATTACTCTCAATAGCTGCCCAAAAGGATTGCACAGCCTTGATCAACAGTTTGGACAACTCCTCAAGCCATTTCTCATCATTGATCGGCTGTTGCTTCAATTTGGCCTCAAGATATTCATGTAACTTCTTCAGCAATTCATTTGTCTCTGGAGTTTGTGGTAAAATGTGTAATTGTGCGAAGATATGGTTTAACACTTCCAATACATTTTCTATCAATTTTAATTGCTTAATCTTCTCAGTGAGTTCATCGCGGATCTTTTCAAATGTCGGCAACTTAGCTAAATATTCCTTAATCTCATCAATTGTTTCCTCGGTAATATTTACGATTACCTTTATCAGTTCCTGGGCTGCTTCATGTACCGGCTTTAGTGATTCATCTATAGCCTTTGCATAGTTCTTTAAAGCTGGTCCATACTTCTCTAGCCATGCGATCAAACTCTTGAATACTGTACTGTACACATTAACAATTTCCACACGAAGTTGTCCAATCAGCTTTGTCATTGACACAACCAGTTGTTCCCATGCTTTTAAGATTGAGTTTTTCCACAATTCTTGTAATTTTTCAAAGAGCTCTCCGAATGCCTTGTGCAATTTCTCATAGTTCTCCGCCAGTGTTTTCGATACTTCTTCGATAAATTTATTAATCTTTTCAATGAGATGACGTCTTTATTAAAAAAAGAAGAGAAAATATAATAATAAAATGTAATAAAAATTATAATAGTTTATATTAACGTATTACATTATCAATGAATATTTCACAAAAGTTCATATTATTACTTACATATTATCAATAATAGGTGCCAGGGCGGGATCGGTCTCCAGTTCATTAACTATAGATTTCAATTGATTTTCGTAGCCGTTTCTTAATTTTTCAATGTCTGGAGTACTTTGTTTGACCAACTTGAGCTTCTCTTCAAGATCGTCACGAACCTTATCAAAGCGTTTCTTTAATTTGTCCATGATGACTTCAGTTTCCTTTTTCACTTCCGTATCGAGTGAATCCTATCACGAAGAGTTGGTTAAACGTTTGTGGTTAATGAACAATTAGTAAAAAAAATTAATGAATGATATAATTATAATAATTAATATAATGGCTTATGCAATTATATTTGTAATTTAAAAAAGTTCGGATAATCTCACCTGGAATGCTTTGACCTCTTCATCATTGATTTTGTAGTTGGTTTGAAGGAAATTTGCTGCATCAAGTGCAACGCGTCCATTGGATATGGACTTACCGTTGCTTAAAATATCGAATTTGAATTCCTTTCCCAATTTAATCTCAGCATTTGCATTTATTAAATTCTGGCGATTAATTGAGATCTTGGCCCAGTTCGGTTGCAACTCGGTGAGTATTTCCACAGGCTTCTGACCGAAGGCTTGAATTTTGGAATTTATTTTCGAAGAGTGTTTCTGCCAATCAAGATCAGCTCTCACAAAGACAATCTGCTCGTTGAATCCGTTTACTGATATCTCTACACGATCCTTGTTACCAAAGATAAGGGCCCCAGCATTGAGATCAAGGGTATCGCTCTGTAATTCTGTGCCGGCACTGAACTCCTTCGTATCCGTATTGAGGGCCGAGTGCATGTTGAGCTCATACTCGAATTGTAGACCCGATGAATGAATTTTCTGGTTGGATGTAATATTGAAGCCACCCTTGGACTGAGTATTACGTATCTGACTGGAGGCAATCACTTTTTGATCTGCCGTTCTGAATACGTCAAATATAAATTCGCTGTTAACAATATGCTTGTCACGGTTTGCATCGATACTACCAGAAACAGTCAAAGACCTTATGGTGGGATGCTCAACCTTCAGTTGACCCTTCGAATTGAAAGCTACTTGCTCAATGCCCGATACATCGAGAACTGCCGAAACTCTCGACACATCATTGGGCCGATGTAGCTTATCGATATAGAATGCCGCCGATTGTTCATAATGGCCAAAGATCGTACCGCCTGTCGGCAATTTTTGAATAGTCTCGAAATGAATTTGTCGTTTGGGTAGGGTTAGCTCTACAGTTGAGCCCGTGGGCAGTATATTAGCATTGAGCTGGTATTTGTGATTATTACCAGATATATGACCAACTACGTTGTACTCAAACTTCAAGCCCTGGCGTAAGCTCTTTGATTTCCATTCCAGCTCGTACGGATATCCGATTTCACGTAGATCCACTAGAATGAGTACTCCGTGCTCCGCATTGTTCAACTGCTTCTCATCAACACTCACCGTTGACTGCAACTGAAGGTTCACGCACTGTCTCTTCTCCTCGCATATGGATTGCTTAAGGTTAAATTCCTTGTTTGTCAGCTTCAGTGTTAGGACAGCGTTCTTTGGTCCTACGTTACCATTGAATGTATACGAAAAGCCGACTTCCTTTTCGGTGCTCAAGGTGAAGTATTGACGGGTCAATTTAAAGTTACTGGTAATCGTCTTACCCTGTGTCTGAACCTGTCCTTGCCCCTCAATGATTGCCTTATTTTGATCCTTCTTTAACGTATATGAGGCGGTACCTGATAATACGACACCCTGTGCATTTTTCACATGAACCTTTACACTCTTGTTCTGGGCTTTAATGTCTAGCACATAACTGTCAAGCTTAAGTTTCTTGGAGTTCAAGTCACCACGGATATAAAAGTCATCAATGCTCGAATAGGATGCTTCCGCGTTCAGTTTTAAGTCCACATCTACAAGTTGCTGTATATCAACAGTCAACTTAGCCTTACGCTCACCCAAAATCTCTATAATAGCCAAGAGAACAATAGGTTGACCGGAGGACAGATTGGCACGTAGATCCACACCTTTCTTGTGTGTTGAGCTAAAAATCTTACTTTCTGTACCAAAAGACTTTCCTGCATTCTGGAACTCCGTGCTGATAACAAAGCTGTCTTCGGCAGCCTTGTGGGTACGTACAATCAGCTCAAAATTCTTGACAGACTCGTAGCTGGTGTCTAGTTTCCAATTTATAGCTGACGTCTTGGTACTCTCTACTAAGTTTATATCCATATTCGACTTAACGTATTTATCACCGTATTGCGCATTAAAACTGTACTTCCAATTGCCACTTGCATCTGAGCTTAGTGCATCCTGCTCACTCTGATAGCTGCCCTCGAATTTCAATGGAGCTGCCAGATTATTATTTTGGGCATCAAAAGTGTAGGTTCCCTGTTGGGCAGTACCCTTCCATACGGTGTTAATGCGGGTGAACTGTCCATCGCCGGTCTTTGAATTCAGCACGAATTCTAGATTGTGGGCTCCATTTGCTCCATCGACTGGTTTTAATAGTTTACCTTGACTGCTTAGTTCCCAGTTTTTAAATTTGGATTCGGGTACCTGCAGATTACCCTGTAGTTCATAGGTGGCTGGCACATTAATCTGTCCTACATGATAATTGCCATTGAATTTCGCTGTAACGCGCTCACCAAACTGGATAGAGATGCGTCCTATGGCATGCTGTGGACTATACTCGTCAATCACAACCGACAGCTCGAGGGGTACTTGATCAAAGACGATGCCCTGTACGGAGAAACCTAGATCGAGGGCTTTATTTTGACCCTTCAGAAGATGCTTTATATGATAGCCCAGTTCTGCTTTTTGACCATTGAAGTTGGTGTAGACCAATTGTGCATTAGTCGATAGCTCCTTTGTTTTGGTATTCATCTTGTCTAGCTTGCCCTTGAAAGAGACCGAACGCTTCTTACCGTTGCCGGGCTCCTGTTCATTGACTTGTAGCTCTACCGTGCCCTGAGAGATGTGTGTCTTAGGATTTGTAGTAACATGACGATTGACGCTGCCATCAAAAGTGTGTCCATCTGGAGTGATTAATGTGAATCCACCCTGAATATCACCATTTGTGCGCCATTCTCCCTTCAATGCGCCATTGGCTTCGAACGACAACTTTTTAGCATCGGCTTCAAGGACATTTTTGGTAGAGAATTTCAATTTCTCAGCGACATTTTCGGTTTTGAAATGGAACTTCTTATCGCCATCAATTGTTACACTTGCATCGACATCGTACTTTGGCGCCTGAACATGAAATTTGGAATCGATTTCGATTTTATGCTTGGGTTCTGTTTTCTGCGTTTCAATGGTAGCAGTAAGTTCACCCTTGCCGTTCTTTGCTATCTTGAAATCACCTTTGGCATTCAGTTGATTCTTAAGGATCAGATTTATCTTTGCCGCTGAGATTTTATCCAGGGGATGTTGTGATTCAGTTGTCAACTTGATGAGCTCTGCATTGTCGCGACTAGCGCGGAATTCGCTGTTGGTTTTCTCGGGAGTACCTAGAACCTTCAGTAACCATTGTATGGGCTTTTCTTTGTTACTGAACTGTGCACTGCCCTGCAGATCGATATGAATATCCTGTGCTGTATACCGTTGTCCCAGCTCACCCTTAGCAGTTATCAATATGCCGCAGGAAGTGGAAATGCTATTGTCCACAATTAAAATGTTTCCGCTGGCATCGCACTTTGAGGTGACATCAATGAAATGTTTATTCAGCCTTCCCTTGGCCAATAATTCATAGTCACGCACTGATCTTTGATTGGATTGATATTTAATATTAAGTGATGCCGATTTTTGGTCACGAACTGCCTCCGCATCGAGATGGAATTTGTTAACACCGAAGCTTGACTTGACATTTAGCGAGCCAACGGGCTTATTCTTATGGTCAACTGTCAAATCATGTGAGAACTTGGAGGAAGTCAATGTATTCGAATTATCGCCCTTAACGAACTCAAACTCCGACGTACTCTTCACAGACCAAGTCAGAGCTTTGCCAGTGAGTTGAAGAGAATATAGATTTTGACCAATTGTCAATTGAGCCGAACTACCGTAAACATTCTCAGGGGAACTTTCATCATTCACGAATACACCAGCAGCATATTGACCATTATCCAATTTAAAATTACTCTTCAGCAAATACGCTTGCTGTCCGGGAGCAATGCGCAGCTCTGTGTTTAGGGAGCTGGGGCCAACGTCTGCCCAACCATTAAGCACGATGCGTTCATTATTTGGGCTTATTATTTGGAAATTTTGGAAATTGTAGCGCGCTTGCTTATCGTTCGATTTCAGCACCACAATCTTGCCATCAGCCCGGTAACCATTAATGTTGTTAGTGATGCCATTCTTATCGTGGATCTCAATAAGCGGCTTGTACTCATTACCATTCTTGGCAAAACCTATTTTGCTTCTCTTTACATCCTTGTCTTGCTCATACTGCCCATAAATAACTAACTCGTGATTATCATTGGAAATACCAGCCTCTAAGCCGAGATGATATTGTGGATTATCCAGGGATAGACGACCGTAAGTTTTTGGCTTTGTGCCCAGCTCAAATGCAATGCTCGTATCATGGGAAACCTTCGATCCAGGCGTGCTATATTCAAGCTTCCATTGCTGACTGCCAGAGGGTAGCGTCGAGTGAGTTCCCTTAAAGTTGAATTTACGTTCGACTGTTGTGTAGATCGCAAACGAGAATGGTCTGGATAGATGAAAATCTTCCACGTTAGCAAGGCCTTGGCTATTTCCAGGACCAGCTCCAATATCGCTGAGACTTGTTGAACTTACCACACAGACATTCAAGCCAACAATTTCAAGTTGATTGAAGCAGAGCTCGTTTTTGTCAGATGGCGTAGATTTCTGTTTTTTTGAGGCCTTCAGAGGAACTGACTTCAATTTCTTGTCGTGCTCGGCAACGAAAAATTCACCATTGACTTGAACATCAATAAGTTCAAGTTTATCGCGTGGTAACTCGACATCGACATTAAATCCTTCTCCATTGTTGATTAGGGATACGGTCACATCGCTGCCAGTTGCTGAATGTGCGGTGGATACCACTCGAAGTCCTGTGGACAGAACTTGTGTGTTAAAGCCAAGCTGGACATTCACATTGACATCAATGCTAGGTACAAGCTTTAGACGATATTGGGATCTCTGCCAATTTTGCTCGAGGATATCGTTCACGTCGACATTAACGGCAAAGTCGATTTTATTTGATGCAAATCCTTGTGCTCCGAACTCCAATGGCACACCCAATCCAGTGGGGTAACTTAATTCCGCATCAAGAAACAGGTGATGGCAAGTATATTGCTTTTCGAATGACGACAGCTCCTTTTTGGCCTTGTCAAATGCGTCCGAGAAATGCTTGATAATGTCATCCAAAGTGCTAGGTATATTATCACCTAGACTCAGAAAACTTAGTTCAGAGCCAAATAGCTTCAATGATAGATCCAAGTTGAGGTCTTGTATATTCTTAGTGCCGTAAGTCTTATATTTCTTTGCCGTTTTTGTCGCATCATCGGCAATGGATCGCCTGGCGCGACTGCCACCAGTTTGTGCATTTCCAACCTCAATCAGCTTGACAATTTCATCGAAATCCTTGTTGAGTAAGCCTTTAGGTCCCACGTAGTACTCAAGAAGACTCTCAACATTTTCCTGTCGAACGCTAGCCTCAAATATATTAAAATTGGTGCCAAAGATCTCAGTCGTAAAATTCAAACGTGCCGATCGTGGCAGGAATCCATGTTGAGAATATATGAGTTTGTAATCTGAGCTGGCACTAAAGCCAAGTGCGTCTAGTCTGTAGGAAAAGCCATTGTTGAAACTATAACGCCTGTAATCCTTAGGGAACTGCTTTGTCACACGTATATTTTTCAGATGGTAACGCTGTAGCTCGCGAGCCGCATCCGTCGAATCACGAATTGTCTTTAAACTGGACTCGATAAAGCCGCCCACTTGGTAGACTTCTTCAGAGTTGACTAACTCCGATATTTGATTAGCCAGCTCGGCAGTCGGGCAGTTTATTGCTGCCAAATACGCCTCAATTCGAAGTTCCGAATCTTCATTGTGATCCTTCAGTAAGTCCAAAGCCTTAGAGCTCAATACTTCGTTGCAGCTAGAGGAAGAGAAGGCATGCAAAGCCGCCACACGTATCCGAGTGGAACGTCCAGGAGAGACACATTCCGTCAAGGCCGGAATAAGATTATTGACCAGGTTATGGGTATTCCCAATGCCCTTAAGCACGTATACGATGCGCTCTTCGTCTTGCTTAGTGTTGGGCTTGCAGTGCTTAAGGCCATCAACAAACTTCTTCGAAATGGGCTCAATGTCCGATGATTGACATCCGTTTCGGGAACAGAATTTGGAAATCAAATTTCCAACAACTAAATAGATCTCCTTAGGGGCCTGGGGCAACAGCTGAGCAGCCTGATTGAGAAGATCTCTGTCCACCGACTCGACCAGGTTCAGCGATAATATGGCAATCAGTTTTTCCTTCTCTGCAAGCTTATTCAGCTGCTTCAGTATGGCTCTCGCCGACTCGGCGGTATTTGTCCGAAATAGAGCATCTAGATAGACCTTGCGTGCCAATGCCTTATTGGGATGGGGCATAGCTCCTAATTCCAATAATGTATCTGTATCCGAATTGCGCAGCAGACGTATCAGTTCAATAAACTTCTTGGCAGTATCCTTTTTAACGTAATCGCTGGTTAAATCGACAAGCTCGGAGAAAGCGGTCTTTACAGCAGCAATATTTTTGGTTGGGTAAATTTCCGATGTTTGGAAAATGATACTGACTCTGTGTGTGCCGCTGGCTGGAGCAGCTCCAGGCGTTCCACTAGCACCATTTTTTAGCTTAAGTGTGGTAAGGACCTTGGCACTAATGTCAGTGTTTCCCTTCGCGCTGCCAGCGAACTTGTAAAGCTCCTCAAGTTTAACATGTTCAACGATACCTCGCTCAATCCTGGACTCTTTGCTATAATCGGATTGCAGCAGCGAACTGGAGCGAACTCCAGCCTTTTCATTGACTACACCAGTGATCAGTCCACTGTTTATATGCTCGCGATAGGCGCAGTTGTTAAGATTACGCACTTTGGTGATAGTCTCCCCATTACCAGACGTTGAGCGGGATACGTGAGTTGGGCATTGTCCAAATACATCCACTTCGCTTTCTACATCCGATCCCGATCCAGATTGCAAAAGAGAAATTACGGCACGCTTTATGTTCAGCGAATATGCTGAATCACTGGCATCAGTACAAATCTCTGGCTCTAACTGACCACTAACCCAAGTGAAGTGAACTGGCTTTTGGATATTTGTCACAAGTTTCTTCTCAACAGACTCCTTGGTGTTTATCACCTTAACCGAGCCAATTTGCAGCGTATAGCCACAGTTGCCACTTGCAAATACCTTCGCCGAGCCGGTCACCTTAAGGCTGGTGTCATCCGCTTCGCTTACGACACCGGAACTTAAGCCAACCGTTAATATGCTTTCAAATCCATATTCGTAAAAGTTTCCTGGGGTATATTTTAATATTCCATTGTCGGCTATTTAAAATTAAGAAAATATGAAATTGGCTTTATAATTAATAATTCTTATTGTATTATAATGAGATATAATATATTTATATATAAAGTTATGCAATGTTAATTATCTGATTTCCATTGATAGTATACTTTTCGAAGAAACAGATATTCTGATGAAAAATATATCAATATATACTTTATCTAGTATATACATAATAATATTATAATAACACAGGAATTAAAAAAAAACAATATTTTATTTTTAAGTATGCTATTTCACTTACATCGGGGGCATCCTTTGTTGCAGCTACCATCTAAAATTGAAAATATTGATATGCGATTATAATACAAATAAATACAAGAGAGAAAAGTTATCTAAGACACGCCTTTAAGGTACTGTTTCACAAAGATTTTATTTAATTTAGTTAAAATACCTTGAAACATGCAAACTCTTATCTGCCAGTTACATATTTGAGTATATTTCCCATGTGTACAGTGTAGATTTGTAGCTCAAAGAAAGAGCTTGGGATTCAATTAAATTCAATAAACTTGTACAATGCCCACAGGCCCTCATTTTAATATTATTATTTTCATTGTATTTGTGTATGCTTGTGTGAAAATAAGTTAGCTAAGCTACTTCTTGTTTGTTTGTTTTCTCAATTTGGATTCAGATGTATCAAAGTCTTCCCGAAAGGGAGCTTCAGATCTTGTAATCCTGAAATCTTGTTGTCGAATAAAAGTTTTTGTTTGTGTTACCCGTAGGGACTGAGAGGCGAAGTTGTTTGTACTTACCGGCATTTATTGTAGCAATTAGTACAAGAGTACTGATAAGGATTCCACGCAAAAGGCAAGAGCTTGCCATTTTCACAGTTTTGTTGGCCCCCTTCGGGTTAGCCTACAGCCAAGAGAAATGAGTATTAATCACATCCATTAATTATTGAATATGCTTTAGAATAAACAAATAAATGAGCTATATGAACACAGCGAAAGGGACTCCAAATCCACATTCTTCTGACAATATTTAGGCACATAGTATAGTCCTTTACTCGTACTCGCAGCACATTTGAGGATTGTATTGTAGTACTTGAATATGTTCTGCAAGTCTTTCAATACATATGTATGAACTGAAGTACTTAATACTTAATTGAATAAGTTACAGTACTTATATTTGTATATTTATTGAAATTGAATTTCATTCATTCGGCATTAAGGATGCTGATGTTAGTGTGATTGCTGTACCTTATCACCACGATATATTTCACTGCAATTCCTTTAAGGAAACACGCACAGACACAGACGACACCCACTCGATATGGATCCGACGACAACCGACTACGAATTAAGCCGGATTTCCACTAGAACACAATTTAAATACGTCGTCTATCTTTGTGAGCGGGGAAACATAAGTACATAATGTATACACTCATACATAAACATATACATATGCATATATACATATGAGTGTGTTTGTGTTTGTACTTGTGTTTGTACTTGTGTACATATTTGTGTTTGCGTCTCTTGAAATAAGTAAGCACGCACTGGGAGTATTTCGTCTTTCTAAATTTTCAGCTCTCACGCGGTCAAGTTGCTCGCATGCATAGAAGTGTTGAGAGTGCTCTGTGTGGTATATGTAAGTATTTCCATTATCATATTATGGACTCAACGCATTCGACCCCAGCTCAGTTTTTGTTTTCACACATAGTACATCTTTAAATAAAAATATAGGTATAAATTCAATGTGTTTGCAGGAGTATAATTATTTATATATAGACATATCTATATGTATATACAGTTGCTTTTAAAATATTTCAAACAGAAACTGGAGAAATTACAATTTTGAGTAAAACTCGAAAATGAGAAAGTAATTAGCTTAAGATATTACAGTTAGTACATTAGTAATTCTCTAATACATTTAAGAATTTCGTTTCAAAAGCCATATCTAATTTTATTTCTTAAGTTAATCTTTAATTGACAAGACTTCAGATTTCAGATTTCAGAATATATATTTAAATCTGCCGGCTGAAATAAGCTGTGACCCACTGTATATATGCATTGAGCATATAGTAGTATATGTATGTAAGACCTAAGTACTTGCGTTTTCTTATCTGTATTTGAATTTGTTGACGGGACTCAATATTGTTTTCAGTTACAACAAGACATATCCTCAATTGGGACATTGTGAGACTATTAAGATATTGATTTATATACAAATGTACGATATGATGGCTTAGCTTCAATCGATCAGTTGAATGTGTCGCTGTCTTAAAGTGCGGTAAAATGTTTGTAATTGTAGTCATTTCATTATAACATAATAACAAATATTATGTAGCCACAATTGAATTTGTATTTAAAAAGACATACTAAGTTGTCTTGTGACATACATAGTCTTATGTACATTAGCATGTACGTGAATTGCAGTTAATGCCTGATAAGAAACTTTAATCTTTAATTAAAAGTTGTTTGAAAGCAAAAACGAGGCTCTCGATAAGCGAACAATATGACTTGACGTTCATACCTGACAGAAAAAATTACAGTTCACAAGAAATTAGCTTATTAAGTTTTTAATATCAAGGCGTATATCATCTCAAGAATCACAAGAGAACATACATAGAATATTGGTTATTATGTGACATTTCTTTATATTAATTCATAGTTTTCTAATTTGCCCAGCATTTTAATTTCAAAATATGTCGGAATCTGTAATGAAATAAATATAGGTGATTCGAGATCAACACATACCAAAGGCAGTTTGTTTCCTATTTTAGATGAAATGCTCCATTCGCCTAAAAAGAATGAAAGTAAATAACTACAATAGCAGTATTAAGTCTATAGCCTTTTGTTTGAATACACGTAATAAGAAGCCTCGCTGTGTCCAAAAATTTAATCACGATCAGTTAATAAACTTCGCTGTAACTCAAGAAACAATTTTAATGTGGTTTAATATGCATGTTCCTGAGTGCAAATAAGTTGTAAGTGAATAACTAAGGATCTGGGATCTGGTATCAGGGATTAGGGTATCTCAATGTCGCTCGACTATAGCTTTCTTGTTATTTTGGTATCGAGTCATCCGAGTCATCATTCACAGGAGCAACACAGTATAATCCATATACTTGATAGCTTAAGTTGGCAAAATGAAGAATGGGGCAAAAATCGTCTAGGCTGTTAGTACTTATCTAGAATGTATATGTATAGCGTAGTTGTCTACTTAGGTCTGGGCCCATTAAAAGTAGACAGAAATGGGTATTATAGTATTATATTTGTACAAATTTATACAACAGGCTAAACATATGCTTGATATATCTTCGATCTATCTAGGTGGAAGAGCGTCGACAACAGGAGACTCCTGACAACAATCAAAATGCGAAATTAGAATATGATTAATGGTTAATGAATAATAAGGAGTAGTGAATAATAAAAAGTCTTCTCCAACTGCAACTTTGAAAGATTTCCCCCCTCATGGTTGAACCTTTCAAGTAATCCAATCTTAGTGGATATGCGTTCACTTTTGAGAAATTTTCATTTATTCTATTAATAGTAAATGTGTATTTATTCATAACAAGCAACACAAACAAATATCTTAGACAACATCTGATAAGGTGTATAAGACGTATCTCATTTTGGGCCATCTTGGCTGGCGTTTAATTGATTGGCTGATTGAAATAAGATAAGGAAACAAAATTGAAAGCTTAAATTATGACTTTATTAATACTTAGTTAATCACAAATTATTAAATTGCAAATTTGTATGGGTTGTTTTAAGATTGGCTTGGTTCTGAACAACGCTACTGTTAACAGTTTTCTTTTTCCGTGTATAAATTAATTAAATTTGGTTATTATTAATTTATTAAATTATTAATGGCTTACAAATCAAGTTTTATTATAGGGCTGCCAGTTTGGTAAACTTAATAATGTACATACATATGGAGCATGTACATTTACTATAATATAAATAATTACAGGTAGACCTACATGAATTTAATTTAAGTTTTTGGCTAAAAGTTTTACTTTATTCGAATTAGCTTAGTTTAACTTAATTTATCAAAAAATCGGCTCGTAATGAAACATTATTGGAGTAATCGTCTTTTATTCTAACTAGTTGATAAAATCATTCGATTATCCGAACCTTTAGCATGCCAATTCCAAAGAAATATCTCTATAATTTACTAGTAGATAACAAAAAAACTTAACCCGATAGTCATTTTACTCAAAGCTTTAAAATTCAGCTGTCCACCAGAATAATTGATTTCTATTGCATTTCACACAAATATAGGGCCTTGAAAATTAAATGAATATTAAAACTCCCACCGTAAACTCCCATTATTTGACCAGATGATAGAATGGTCCGATGTAATTGGGTTTTTATACCAAGTGAGTAGATATTCCAAGACTTGTCTAACAAAAATATATTAACTATTCATGTAGATCTTCAAGAATAAGCATGGGGCCAATCGAGTTTAATATATCCATAACTATCCATCTTGGATTATGATTATGATCTTACCGATACACATGTGACAAAGATCTTTTAAAATGATCAAATAATTCTCTTAGTTTTATTGTTTTCTTTTTTTTTTGTTTCAAAGAGTATGTAATTTAAAGAATCTGACAATATATGTGGTAATATCAATTTTAACTTTGGAATTGGCATAGAATTTGAATGTGAAACCCTATCTGACATTCTGGCTACGCTACAGCACAGCTTTATTAGTTATTAAATAAAGACTCTTTAAATGTTTAGGTATGCATTTTAGTGTTGTTTCTTGCTGATGTAGGCACTTTTGTAAACGTAAATACTTGTACATATAAGTACATATTAATTTAATTATTCTCTCAAATATATAAAATATTCTGATTTTAATTGCATACGAATATACATATAAATATCTTTCGAAGTTCATATTTAAATGTTGCTAGATTTTCTTCGATGATTGTTATTTGTATCCAAAATGTATTTTGCACTTTAGCTAGTAAAAATATTTATGATAGTTGCCCTACATGAAATTTAAGGGATTATATTATCATTTCAAAGGACGGAAAACATTTAAGTAAATCCAGAAAATGATCCATCAAACCCTGCAAAAAGAGAGGAAAATTTTAGTTTAAAAGAACTACAAAAATTGTATTTATTTTCTTATTTATCTTATCTCCTAAATATTTCGATTGTTAATTATTATCATCGGTCAAAATGACAAGTCGGATTGGCTACAATAATACTCTATACCAGTTTTTGTACAAAAACGTTGATAGCAAATAAATATTTTATTTCTACGGCGATCATTATAAAACTTTCTGGATAATTTCGATCATTTAAGGGGTATTTACGCATGAGGATATGCAAACATATCTTGATAATGTGTTCAAAACCATCCAGTCTTATATAACCAATTGCTGCCCTGCGAAATGGGTTTCCATAAGGAGTTTTATATAGTATACCAAGATGACATTGAAAACCTTGGTATGCTGCATTCGATTGCATACAAAGTTGATGTACTGAACACGGTATTTCATAGCTTCATAGTGGCTTACCTTTAAGGGCAGCCGCATTCATCAACCACCATTTTTGGTAGGTCTCGTTTAATAATGCCATCGTCGCCATAGTATATTAAGGACATGCTTGAGAATTTGACTGGAGCACAACAGGGTCTCATCCCATTCAGGAGACCCATTTTCCGATATTCCTCTATAAAGTGGGTATGGAATGTTTGAAATGTATCGGGAGTTCGAAAAGGTCCAGTACACTCGCCCCTGCAATAATTAGCAAAGTATCCTCTTGGTGCGATAATCCAATCGTCCCAGCCGAGCGCCTTGAATGACACATAAAATGATTCCTTGCAGCATTGTCCACTTGTGGTGCCACCACAATCCACAGCCCGCCTTCTGACACGCCTTGGTCTTGCGGATTCAGTATGGAGCACAAGAAATGGACGATTTGGATTTACGTGTCCTGTGGTCCCGGTTGTCTTCGTTTGGACACTTTGTGCCGACCACTGGAACAGATGCAGTGAGTATTGGCTGCCACACCCAGTACAGTCTATCAACAGACGCAAATTCTTATCGTTGCTATCACTGTACCACTCGCGAATTGTTTCGGTTAAGTCAAACTTTTGCCAACCCAAATGATCAGTGTCAACTTCGAATGAGGCACGAAATAGGAAGGCTTGATCCACGGCCTACCAATAAAAGAACCGAGATTTAATTAAATGTTTGGCTTGGAAAAATAGATTACCTTTTCGGTGATATTTATCCCTTCAGTCATGCGGAATACCCAGATTTTAATCCTTTGCCGTGCTATATTTCCACCATTTTTGTATCTCCGCTTGCTTTCGGACAAATGTTGTATTTCAAGATCTACTTTAGATGTCGCATCCCATTCATTGTGTTGCTTTTCGATGCGTATATGCATTTGTGCACTTCTTATGGATAGCTTTTGATTGGGGACACGTGTTTTCTGGGGAGCAAACTCTACGATACGGTATTGCTGATATTGTGTTCCTAAAAAATAATTAGTTTACATTACATATATATATATATTCTTGAGCAACATCTTAAGTGAGTGGATCTAATCACTTCCGTCCGTCGTATAAAGATACAGAGAGGCCAAATTAACTGCGGAGACTTCTATGAACCCCAGGAAGATCAGGTTTAATTTTAAAACTTTATTTTTAGAGCACATACAACATACTAATGCCCGGATCTTTTCTGAAAATTTCATCGCGATCAGATAAGAAATGTAGACTTTGACCTTTGCTACTAATTAAAATGAAAAATTAAATGAATTGGTTAATTGGTTTAAATTGTGCTCAATAGAGAGGATCGCAGTATGTTGAGTATATATTTCCAGTTTGTTTAAAAAAAAACTCTTGTATAATAAAAGACGCTTTAGAAATTAAATCTCCTGAAGGATAAAATGTGCTTTGGTTAGGAACAGTAAGGTACTTTAGTAATTTTTTTTACCCTTTTTGCATTTTTAATTGTTTACTCTGTCTGTTGCTCTTGTTTCACACCTCGGAACAATAGTGAAAGTACTTCAACTCATATCAACAGTCTGCAATAACCACTCAGACGACAGGCACACAGTACTTCCACACGTATGAAAGTAGTCAGTGGGGTGGGGAGAATCCTGCAGGCCATACGTAAGTGGCTACACAGTTAGACGAGTATGTACAGTGGTTAATAAGTTATTTTGAATTCTGTCTTGTTGCTGTGTTTACTGCAGTGTGTGCTGAAGTCTGAACACTGAAATCAGCATTGTACGTCCTCAACACCGTCTTAAATGTGTCTACCCCCTTCAATGCATGACCATTTATACCAGCAGCTCTCGTCAGCCCCGCCCTCACCCTCACCACACTATGCTTTTGCCACCTTCTTGTTTAGGTTAGATGTATTATTTGTCTGTCTCTGTCTGTCCTCATACCGTAATTACATACATATGTACATGCACATGAGCTCGTACATGCATTTGCACACACTTACATATCTACATATGTATATTACGTGACTCATGAAAAGCTTAACGAACGCATGCTTTTGGTATTGTTTTGCCGGCTTGTGGTATTACTATGTTACCATCACTGCATTCCAGTCTGCTTAGAGATAGACAAATTCCTCTCCCCAATTCGGACATGGCCATGGACAAGGGAGTGGTTAAGTAGCAACTGCTATTGATTAAGTTTCGTTGTATTTTACACAAATTGTACCAGATTTCATTCCCATTTTATTGTCAACTCTCTCGTTTAACTCGATTTGTCTTGATCAAGGAAATATAAGAGACATCAGACCACATGATTAAGCTATTCTCGGAAAACTTATTTGAATAAGGACATACGAATATCCAATAATGATGATGTGATGTACTTACCTTCCTCTGCAAATGTTATAATCTCTTGTGTGTTGCCAAAGAAGTCCTCGCGCTCAAATCCGATATTGTCCTGTTCAGGCCTAGAATCGTGAATCATTCTCTCTTCTTCTACTGAATCAGAATATTGCTGTCCAGTGTCTGAATTCTTGTTGTTTTGATTCGCATCATTTTTATGAATCCGTGCATAATAATTGTTAAAATAAATTTGATCATACTGCCCAAAGTTGCCGCCGTTATTAGTGCTACCACTATCACTACTACGATTTATATCTATAAGATATGTTGATTTACTGTACGCATTTGACTTTTTGTTTTTATTTTCCGGCCATTTGGCTGCACCAAACCGCTGGCGTCGACCGTTAGGAGCTGTTCTGGATCCGGATCTGGATCCGGATCTGGTTACGGTTGCGGTTCCTGTTTGCTTTTGCCAATTGGCCGTTTTCATTTTATTTCTCTGATCCGCCTCTGACTGATATCGATCATTTCTGGTGCGATTATCATTTGAAGTAGGACGTGAACTTCTATTGCCATCGTTACTTATTGTATAGACAAAGTTATGACTTTGAGTATGATTGATCTCATTGATCTCGTTTAGGGTACGCAGCTTTGCTTGCCTTTCACTGAGCAACCCGACGCTGCTGATCTCAAATTGAGCATCGTGCCCAACCATTTGTCCGCCATCTGCTCGATATATTGTCTCCCAGATGAACTGCTTTGGTAAAGGATGCGACACATTCGGCTTATGAGTGAGTCCAAGTTTGGTCAGTATCTGTCGTTTTATCGACTCCAAACGCACACGGTCGCTGAGCACAATATTGTTATTATGATTATTATGGTTACGATTTGCTTTTATTTTGTAGAAATAATTGTTGTTATTATTGTAGTTGTTGTTGTTGTTATTGTTGTTGTTATTGTTGTTGATGTTGTTGTTGTTGTTATTATTGTACTTGTTACTGTTGTAGTCTATGTGAGGGTTATCTGTGTAAATGTGACAATTGTAAAGTGTAAAGTTATGTAAATTTCACAGTTGCCTACATTTGTGATCTTCAGCATAGCATTTAGTGTAAATCGTGTATTTATTTCTATGTAGGCTCTGTAGTTTATTTCGCTTAACCAACAACTAAATAGAATGGTACATATATGATGGTTGAAAAGAAAGATTGCAAATGCAAACATGTAAAATGTAAGAGAAAAGGAATCAATTTTATCCGATAAAGTATGACTGATTGTCTTGTCCGTCTGTCTCTATCAGTTAGGATCTCACTGATCACAGACCTACGAGCTTATTAGCAAATCAAGAAAACGGTTCTAAGTATATATCTTTATTAAACCTTCAGTATTGTTTCACAGTGCTATTCCTTAAGCATCTTTAAGTTGGGAGTGTATACTCGACTTTCCAGGCAGGGTAACCAAAATTGAGAATAAACGTGATATACAGACGGTAAGATAGTATACAGGAAGCATAATGACAAATTTGGGGTCTCTAGCTCTTATGGTTGCTGAGATCGAAGGGTTAATTTATAGAGTCTGCCTCGCCTCCTTCTGCCTGTTCCATAAATTGGCACAAAGCTGTTATACCTTTTTTGCGCATTTCTAGGTCCAATAATAAATAACAGTGATTCAGTAAATAACAAAATATTGAAAACATTTGGCGAGAAGTGAAGTAGTGAATACACATCAATAAAAAGTTAAGTGATTTTTATAAGCTATTAGATGAACCTGAACCTGAACCTGCAAAACATGAACATAGTAAAGGAACAGAGCAAATCGACTTAGAAAATACAGAGGGAATAAATTTTAAACAAAATTTGAAAAATGTCCTTGCTGTTTGGGAGTAATAGTGGACTCACCCTTATCACTGTAAATGCTTTCCATCTGAAGTTGGCAAAGGGTACATCCTTTTTGAGTGACAAGATTTGAGGCATAGCCGCCACTGCCACCGATTGCATTGCAATTAATTAGCTTAACCTCCAGCCAGAAGAGCCCAATGAGCAGCCAGACGAGATTGGCACGATTTCGCTTGCCTTTAGAGCAGTGGCGAGAGAGTGACAGAATGCCAGGCTGAGACTGAGATGGACACGATGACATTAATCCTTTCAAGGACGGTACGCGTTCATTCTCAATGGCATCGCACATCTGCAGCGAGTGACATAGGCCTTGTACAAAACTGGTGTGTTTCTGACTCAGCTGGAATATATTATTGTTATGTCTCTGTTGTTCCTGATTCTTGTTTTCAGTTTTCAGTTCTTCATATGGATGCTGTTGCCTTTTCCTATTGCATGTTTGCCTGCTGCCATTGTTGTTATTGTGTCTGCGTCTTCGTCGACGCCGTCGACGTCGTCGCCTTTTCTGTCTTTTTTCGATTGTTGCAAAACATTTTGCATAAGTTGTTTGTCTTCAGCTGTTGATCATTGGCAATATAGAAAGCATATGAAGCATGTCCGTGCCCATACTGCTCCTTCATCTTAAGATCGGTACTGTTGCTGGTTGTAGTGCTACTCGATACTGGTATGCTCGATACCGATGCCTTAGATGTGACACTAGCTACATTTAACTGCCACCTCTTATGCTGAAGTATCATGTAGCTGGTTAGTAGTGTAGAGAATGCGGCTACCCAATGGTGGGCCATTGACAAGATCATAGCTAGCAGAACCCTTGGTGCTCCTACACCTCCGCCTACAGTTAGTCTTGCCTTCCGTGCCTTCTGTGGCGCTGACGGATAGAGGTTGCTGCACGTACAGCATAACAGGCTGCAACAGCAACAGCAGCACACTACAGTACAACATCCCTGGCGGCAGCAGAAGCAGGAACAATTGAAATAGCATTTCTTGTTACCGGCTGTAGAAGCTGTAGAAGTTGGCGTAGTTATAATCCCCTTTTGTGGCTCAAAGTCAAAAATCATCTTTATATCAAATGGACGCTGATACTTCTACATCTTTCTGTTTTTTCTGAATCCAATGACCCACCTCCACATCGTGCTGACTTCTCTTCTATTTTACTAAAAATAGTATAAATAAGTGTATTAATATATTTAGTATACCAATTTCTAAAATGCTCCAACAGGCAGAAGGTTGATGTTAAAGTGAGATCTGTATATATTACTCCTTTTTATTTTCCATTCTATTTCGAATTAAAAATGCCTTAATTGAAAATGCTCAGCAAAAAAAACTCCGCATCGGACTCAAATTGTCAGAACAGATTGCGACTGGAGTATGTATCGTGTTTGTCAAAAATCAAAAGTCAAAAGTCTTTTCTGTAATCGTTTCGATTTCATTTTCGGGCCAATACACAGACGGGCTAAATCGATTCGACTATAATTTATCCAATGGCCATTAGCCATTATTTATTTTGTTTGTTTTAAACAAGGAACTATTTGGAAGTTTATATTATTTATATAAATATTTGTATATATTATATTCATTCAATATATTTAAGTACAATAAAATCAAAGCTTTATTACAACTAATAAAGTTGACGAAAGCAATTCAATATGTTTTTAATGCAGGGTTGAATCGCGTAATGTACAGCACAAAATAGATTGTGTCATTTTGCTTTAAGCTTACGAACTTTCCTATTGACTTAGCTTTCGGCTGTAGTTGTAGTTGTAGTTATATTTGTATTTGTCTTTGTATTTGTGCTCGTATTCGTATTCGTATTCGTGTTTGTAGTTGTGCTTCTTTCTTGCTCTTTTCCCGCAGCCCGCAGTTCACAGTTGGCACTTATATATTTGGTGGCGCTTGCTTGGCGTCGTCTCGTCGCATCCTTTTGTCTGGCATTTGTTACAAATGGTTTGTATGTGTATGTGTGGTACATATACAAACATTTATACAATATACGTGCATGCCTATATATATATGTATTCATACATAGTCACAAGCACATTATGCACATATGTATATACATACATACTTAGGCATTTTATGTGCCTGCTGGACAATTGTCTTTAGAATTGAGATTAAGCTTTTGTATTGTTTTACTTTCTGGTTGTTATGCATTACATTTATATAGGGAAACAAATTAGCGAAAAAGAACTGTCAGCGCAGCAATATAAAGTAAACAACCACGTACTCTTTACATCAATTGCCCAATATCGAGTATGCCTAACCAAATGCACCAATTACTATCACTAATAAACTGCTTAACATATTTTCTTGACTTATCCGTATTATTGTATA
Organism: Drosophila funebris; assembly: GCA_018901825.1. Lineage (NCBI taxonomy): Eukaryota > Metazoa > Arthropoda > Insecta > Diptera > Drosophilidae > Drosophila > Drosophila funebris. Next base: position 431,497 of record JAEIFK010000219.1, read on the forward strand.
AACGATTTTATTTATTTAGTATTAGTTGGCATCCAGGCATTGCTTTCAGAAACACGTGGAGTGTGAACATGTTTGAGAAGGCAGCTGAATGTCGAGCGACCCAAAGGCGACGGAAAACACAGAAAATTCAATGTTAGCCTCTTAGGATTGGGCCAATTAATTAATTTATTTACTAGCGAAGATGCATGTGAGGGGCATGAACTCCACATATACTTGCAACATATGTAATTTACTCGATTTTCATAATTCTTTCAAAATTACCTTATAATGAAGCCCAGTAAGAACAGTCTTGTGTACGACTTCTGAATATCCTGATTAAGCGGCCCTTATACATACGGCCTTATTGGAACACATACAGACTAACAAATACGCCGCAAGAAATATACGCGATATCTTCAGTGCAGTTTACGCTTTAAACAAATTAGACAAGTTCAAGTATATGTAAATGTGTGACTTGGCGTCTACTTTGGCGTCTACTTTGGCGTCTACTTTGGCGTCTACTGTCCTTAAGGTATCTGAGAATGTCGACATCTTGGAAAAAATGTGTTGGAGGAACTCATGAAGCTCAAATTGAATCCGTTATTGTGGGTGATCAGTGAGATGGTTACAGACACATGTTGCAACCGATAGGCAGATGAAACGCTATTGGCAAGGAATTCCACTCAAGTACAAATGCACATACATGCACGCATCCATAGTGACTGATATTACTTTCAGAATGTCAAAATGGCCAATTGACCAAGCATACTACGTACTTTCCAATATAAATGTACATATTCATTTACATATTTGTATATACTGTGTATCACATGTATCATTGAATATTTAAATAAATAAATATTAGAATTATATTTTTGATTATTGGAGGCTTTCAAACTAATTAGTATATATATAAAAAACTTTTATTTTGTATTTTCAACTAAAAATTTGGCTTATATTATTTAAATACCGTAAATTATTTTAATGTGCGCCTTTATTTTATTTTATTTCCACATTTGAGCACTAACATAAATATTTGTTGTCCACACAAATTGTACAAATCTAGAACTAGAACAATGCTCGTTGCGATGCTTAAATAACGTTTATTCCGCTCAATGTTAACGGACTAAATGAAAATTAAATAACGAAACTATGCTCACAAACGTACGAGCTGACAGTCGTTTCTTTGCAGCTTGTACAGTAAACGCACTCAGAGAAGGCTTTCCCAATTTTTATTTATTCATAAATTCTTATTTTTATATTTTGCTGTTATTTTTTTTTTGTTAAGATTTGTTGTAATTTTAATTTATGCATATTTTAATTATTAGATTTTAATTCGATTTTTAAAATAGTTTTCAAATTATCTCTTTTTAGTGAGCGTTTACTGTGCTTGCGCCACCGGGCTCACGGAAAGTGTTCGTATCTTGCATCAGCTGATATAGCATATTATAGGGGTTGCTACCGTGACGCTAGCTGGCTGCTCTGAAACGAAGCGACCATTTAAAATTCAAAGTCTGGTCTCACTGAAGTTTTTTTAAAATTTTGAAAATTGTTGTATCCCTTATCGACTTAATAAGTTTTTTTTTAAATATTTGAATATTATAACAGTTAATAGAATTTCCATTATTTAGTCATGACAGTACAGGTAATTGTTGTTGACAACTCGACGTATAATGGGGAAAGTGTAAATTTAAACTTTACTACTATTAGCGGGCTCATATCGATAATAATTATCGATTATTTTTTGAAAAGAGCTCCGTTATGCAGACACCAAATTATCTTATGCAGCCCTATAAAAGGCAGGCAACCGAATTTTACAAGGTTGTTTGACAATTTTTGCTGAGAGCTGTAGATATAAATTTGTGACGTCAATAAAATTTTAGTATTCTCAGAGAAAAAGATTTTTTTTGCATTAAGAAAATGTATTCTTATTTTGTTATTTATGTGCACATATGTAGAGCAGTATATCCTCACTGATGCTTTTAAGGGCGTCTTGAAATTATGATGTGCAAGCACTGTTGCAACCGAACTTGATGTGTTGCACAGCATGTTGCAACTTGTGTGGACGTATTGACATCGGTGTTCGATCTAATTAATCCCTAATTGTACTAACAAATTACATGGACAATGAAGATATGTGCACGAATTTCTAGTTCTTTGTAACAAGTTTAGTGTACTATTCATATCATAATTTTAGCCCATAAAAATGACCGATTACTAAGTATTGAAGTCGTATAATTATCATTAGAGAAAGTCAAGGAAAATATTTAAATACATTTTTAAGTAGAGTAGATTTAAAAACGAGTTAGATCGATCTAATCGGTAACACATACATGGTCGGGACTAAATTTATACTGTATGCGTTGCCTAAAAATGTAATGCCAACTTATGTTCATTTTCAATGGACATGGTATACCACGGTACCATTAGCACTACGTTGTTTCGTAATATATGTATTCTAAACTGACTTGCTTTATGAGAGCATTTCCCCTTTCGTTAAAAATTATGGTAAATATAAAGCGGAGAGTTCGAGTCTGTAAAACTGCGGCCCCATAATGCGCGGGTGAGTTTTTCTTTGTGTTAGTGGTTTGAGGAATTACGGTTCGCTGCTTCGCTTCCTATAAATGTAGAAGTACTTCTGATCGCACATACACACATGAAAGATGCATATATATTTATGTACTATACTATATGGATATGCATATATAAACATTTATTTAACAAACACATGTTTGTATATATCAGCATAATGGTACTCAATCATTCGTGTATTTACTATGAACTGAAAGCCCACCAATTTAATATTGCTTACTTAGGAAAAATCTGCTTATTTTCTCTTATGAAAAACATGTTTATCGATTATATAGATTAAGAATGATTATGAAAGTTGTTGTACTCTTTACCCCCCGAGAATACATTGGGTACATACCTTTACATAAGGGTGGAATTTCCGAAACCTGTAGAGCCGATCGGAAGAAGAAAACAAATTTAATTCTGAGATATATGAGTGAAGCTTATGGAAAATACGGGGAGCAATATCAAATCATAATTAAAGGATTCTATGTTTCGGTGCATCTGTACTTACATATACAGATACATATAGATGAATGTGTATGTACCATCTATAAGAGTATGAATGAACGTAAGTATAATTGTAATTTTGATTTTTCTTTTGTACAATATGCGTTTTTTGTTGTGTCTTATTTAATTATGGTTTTCTATGTTGTGACCCGAGTATGCTCTGTTTCAAAATACCCTGTGTCGAATAAGCCTATTTATAAATAAATTACAATACATTACATTAAAATAAAAAACAGAAATAAAATTATAAGAGCTTTAACTCAGTTAACTTATCCAAATTATGTATTTGCAATAACCAAAGGCAAAACATTTAAATTTTCCATATATTTTATATTTGCCGATCGGCAGTGATCACATCTGATCGGATGGATCTATATGCTTCTATTAAGTTTTTACCCATAGAGTACATACTCCGTTACATATTTATTTACTGTGTACTTACTCTGTAAAGGGTATAATAATGACGACGACAATAACAACAACACTTATTCACAGTAGCAATACAATAGCAACAACAACATCGCCAGCAACATCGGCATAAAGCAACAGTCAAAGACAAAAAAAAAAAAAAAAAAGAAACGGCAGAAAAGCTGTCTCGGTTGGCTTGTAGACCGTGAAAAGCCACGAGCCACGATTGAAATACCGAATTTCATACCTAAAACATATGAATACTGATTGTTCAAATAAAAGACCAAGCGCTATGGATGACTCTACAACACGTACAGATTCAGATGGGCATATATGTATGTGTATGCCTACATACATACTACTCTACATATGTACATATGTAGGTATGCACATATGGAAACATGTACGAACTTACATAGTACATATTTACTTCTTTGCACATACATACATACATGCATACATACATACATACATATATGCACATACACTTCAATTTATACTTACATTTATACTAGTATAATAATATGAGTGTATGATCAAACTTGGCTTCCAGAGACCATCCCTAGTATTCCGATGAGGATGGTACCAAAATATGAATCGCCCTAAAGGCGTTTTAATGTGACCATATTGTGAATATATTGTTTCTTTGAATAACGCCTTTATCTGCAATTGATATAACCATGTTCCAAAGGAAATCTTGTATTGTCAAGAGAATTGCCTACACATGTGCAAAGTTATTAAGTAGAACATGGATCAATGTACATAGTTATATTGAAGCAGTTAGTTGTGTTTGTTTATTTTTTCAGTTTTTCAGTCGAGTCTAGATCGTTGAACCCGGACCCTTCGTCCGATATCGAGATGGTAAGTTTTGTTGTTCGTATTTTAGACCACGACTCAATGCTGAAACAAGGAGAAAAGATAAAGGAAAAGAGGAACGAGGAAAGGAAGCAAAAGCAAAGCAAAATAACAAAAACAGAAGGCATGGGGTGGTTTTTTGATCGCCGACTCCGGCCACGGCGTCACGGTTCTATCTGTATAACAGGTGTTCTCTATATAAAGCGCGGGCCAGGCCATGGTTAGTGCTAAGAAGTTTTCATTTGGAAAGGCGCGATCACGGGAAAACAAACTCAAACTTACAGGTATATGTATACACATACATATGTATGTATTTATTTATACAAGTCTACATACATTTGTTAATGTGTACAACCAGGTGTGTTCATCAACAGTTTCCTTGTCTTTCTTTTGGGTAGACTTTCAAGCCTATGAGTTGAAACCTATTAGCGTTAAGTAATTTTAGCCAAGGAAGAGCACATTCTTTTTAACTTATTGAACATCTTTTACAAGTAAGTAATTACAATGAATAAACTTTTGGACATTTTAATCAAACTTTTGTTATTATATTATATCATTGAAAATGTATGCAAAGAACGAATTTGAAATCAATCTCCGATTCCTTGCTCCCGCCTGTGTGAGTACGTGTGTCTCAAGTGCTTCTGCACTGCGGGCGAAGGAGGCGTGTCCTTTACGAATGGAAATGAACTTGATATGGTAAGGGAACTACTTACACACCAAATTTGAAGTGCCTGAGATCGATCTTACTATTAATTAAGAATATATATACTATAGATAGTTTTTAGGAAGTCAACACATGCCAATATAATACATGTGAGGGTATCAAAAATAGGTTATATACGCGGGAACTTCTATATATCTAAATAGCTAAAGTGCCTCTCACAAGCCGTTAGACTTCATGAGCTAGATTAGGGGACGGTTCAGTGATCAGCTTCCCTTTTGCATCCCCGTTCCCCTTTTTTTCTGCTGTGGTTTGCAACGGTAGTCGACGCTCCGTTTGCTTGGCACGCGCCGTCTTGCAAACCTTACCTCGTACCTTACCACCTGCACAGGTTTACGTGCACAAAGATAGACTAAGCAGATCTATGGGCATATACTTGCAATACATACATACATATATACAAACTAAATATCTCACAGACTCGTAAGTGTACTGACGAGTATACTTACTTGTCTATGTATGGCAAGTAAGCAAGCCAAATTCATTGTCTTTATATGTATGTATGTATGCATGTTTGAATGTATGTATGTATGCACATATGTATGTATGCATGTATGTATGTATGTATGTATGCTCATGTGTTATTTACAAATACATAATTATAGCCTGTATCACAGAGTATGTTAAATTTGTGCAAAAGTGTGGACCCAACAAAAGGAGGCGTGGCAGATCCTCTAAAATGTATAAATACGTATATTCTTTATCATTATCAAAAGCTGCCCATAACCTCGAATATGATAAATATGATTATTATAAACGATTTTAGAGAATAGCAGCATTTATGTATGAATAAATATTATTTATTATCAAAATACTTCTCTTATTTATTATAAAAATACTTCTCTTTAGGCGCTGGTACAGGGTATCACATTGTCGAGTGCAATCAGCTGTAGCGTTTGTCGTTTATTATTGTTGTTGTCTGATTTTACTAGTTCATTCAAGAAATTACAGCTAATTTTAGATCAGGACACTTGTAGGCATATGATGTACAACTAGATAATTTGCATATGCTATTCCCTTTTCCCCGTATAGAAGATAAACCAGAATCTAAATGAACCTAAATGGATAAAAGCATCGCAATGGCTGCTTGCTAAAATGCCCTAATAATCGAAATTTGTGAGGTGCTTGCACGTGATTTTAAAGTGCCAAGAAATTCATGGTCAATTGAGTCAGAACAAAAACATAATAATCATATTTTCCATCTATGATATCCCGGACTTAGTGGGTGTTTAAGGCTGAATCTTCTTCAGACGGAAGTGGTTGCCATATGTAATGTTAGAACTTTAGCTTGATAATTAAACTACTTCAGATCTGCCTCTCTCTTCGACGTGTAGATTATATAGCCCCGAGGAACTCGCCAGGAGACGAGAATAGGAGAAAGTCCTGTTTATATGAACAAATACATAAAAGCATACAAGGTGAATACAGTAAAGCAATTCGTCAACATGTGGATCGCAATCGTAAACAAAAATGTGTTCAGCAGAGGGTTGATTAGAAAGTAAGTTCCTTTACATCAAATTAGCATACAAGTCATTTGATTGTACTCGTTTATTTACGAATCCACATTCGAGTATAAATAATAATATGTTGATATTAAGTATCTACAAAAATAAATCAATGATTCAGCTTACTTTTTTTTTTTATTTTATAATTTAGTTGTGAGTAATTTAAGTATGTTTTCTTAAAAACAGGTCTACGGTTTCAATTGTATCAATTTGATTCAAAATGCAGTCCACATTTCACCAAATTCAAGTTTTAATTAATGAAAATAAAACAATCTAATTATTATAAATAATACGTACTCGGGTACAATCAGCTGTAATTTTGGCAACCCGAATAATATTAATAAATAATATATTGGGTGTGCACATAGTAAATAAAGTAAATAGAGGTATTCTGGTATACGTGTACAGTGTATGTTGTGACTCTTAATCGAATGCCTGCACTCGCAATAGTGTTATACTATTCGTGTGTTATACACAATATGCATGTGTGTTAAGATAACTCGCCACGCGCGTTCTTTACCCACACATAGATACATACATGCGTTATATTGTATACAGGCGTTTCAAAAAGCGCCTCTCTCTCTCTCTGTGTTGATCGTATAAGTAATTTAGGAAAGACTCGCTCGTACAGCAGACACAGGTAACGCTAACCCTCCCGATAAGCCGCCAGCCACAGGTCTGAGTTTGTGTTTGTGTTTGTGTTTGAGTTTCAGCTTGAGTCTGAGTTTGGAGTGAAAAGGCAGCCGACCAACCGTAACCGGCCATCGGTGCCGATGCAGTAGTGCTCAGACCAGGTTTCTGAGCGTGGCTCAAAGTTCAGTATATAGGCACACTCACACACTCACACATTCAGACACACATACGCGGACATTGAAATTAGTTGATTTGAGTGAGAGCCCGGCTTGGAGCGCTTCCGTCGACCATTCGCATTGAACAGCGAAACAGTTTCTCCTGAGAACTCTTTGAGTACGGTCCAACCGATCCACCTGGCAAGGAAACCTGTTACGAGGGTTGCCAATAAAGTTGCAAGTGGAACGCGCCTGGTATTTCCTCATTCCCCACTCCCCTCCGACTATCCATGTTAAAGTGTTATTATCTAGATCTACATAAATATTGAGATACATGTATTCATAAGAGTTGCTTAAAGTAAGAAATACTTTCAGACAATTTGTGAGATACTCAACTTAAATATATTTTGTATAAGCAAAAATGATTAGTGAGTGTTTGTGAATGTGATCATCAGTCTTCTGTGGATATTTATAAATGCAGACTAGAGATCACTCATAGCCTTGTCCTATCAGGTGAGTAAATCCCGAATCGCAATTGTATGCATGTATATACATATTGGTACTCCTATTGGTACATATTTCATACACATTATAAGAAGTACATCAGATATTATCTGCTGAGGACAGCATTTGATCAATTGTTTAAATACTGCGATTTCCCTATTATATAAGACTGAGTACAATTCAAAATGCCAAAGCAAATGTTAATTGATTTTCGTGAAGATCAAGACCAATGTAACTCCTCTACATGTTGCATGAACCTACATACACCTACATACATATGTATGTATGTGAATATACTTTATGTCCATTTAGACAACGACAAACTTTGTGTGCAAAAATTTACCCACGATACTGACCTTGAGCTTATTTTTCCCGTTTTTGTAGAGTTTATTTCAAAGTCTCGTCGTTGGCATTATTCAGCGCGAGTGTGTGAAAATACGTTTTATTTTCCCACTTTTATTTTTCATTCAAATTGAATGTTGTATTACGCGGCCAAGAGAGAACACTTTGAAGATACTCTGTGGGCCTTGGCCCTTACCATTCCGTCTTGGGTGTGACCGCCCGTGACTTCGGTGCAGAGTGACTACAAAGCTGAGCGGTGTTTTTTGTATTCTTATTATTCAATATTTGTCATACATATATATGACATCATGTTATAGGGACTCTAATGCCAAATATTCCCATTTCATACACATTTGATATGTCTGATATATTTTCCCGCCTCAACACCAGCCGGCATTCAAATACGAGTGAGAAAGAGCCACCAGAGCTACCAGGGTCATACGACAAGTGGTTTTTGGTGGTGGTTGCGCTCAACGCTCAACGCTCATCATGATTAAGAGACCAGCAACAAAGGACGTTGGAAAATGCAATTGTTTATTTTCCCTCATTTCTAGCTTGACTTTAAGTGCAATGTGTATTTCACCTGTTTGATTTCTTTGCCAGTCCTCAAACAATAAACGAAAAATAGTCTACAATGTTATAGGGGAATCGTTCCCTGGACAACAAAGAGTATTACAGACGGATTGACTGCAAGCTACAAGAACAAGTGGACATAAATATCAGCAAAATTCTTAAATATAACTTTAAAGTACAAAGTTGCCAAATAGGTACAATGAGTAAAAATGAAAATATTATTTAAGTTATGAATTAATGAAAATTAAAAAACTGAAGATTGGAATAATTAATGTCCAAAAAGATAATTAATTAATTCTACTCTTAATAAGCCACGTCAATCAACCTCATCTGACCGAACGTGTAACTTCTCCACCTATCTGTCTATTATAATTAAAAGCTAGAGGCACCAATGTTCCTCTGTTCCTATAGACCATATGCAGTTTCCACTTTTAGCGACTCCACACTTTCCTTGCAAATAAAAAAATGTATGAGTAAAACAGTTTTGTACTTCTAATTGTAATTCTTGTAATTCGCGCTCTTCACAGCCGACCAGACTTTTAACAAGTGTTGGAAAATCTTAAGTGTTGCGGAAAAGACAAAATATTAAATATAATTTGTAATAGAAAAAACAGATGGTTTATATGCCCAGATAAATAGATACGCTCGGTCAACGCTCAATAAAAAAGGCATGCAACATATGCACATTACGACGTTAACATCATCGCATTAGCCCGAACCCCTAAGACACACACACACACACACACAACATGCGCAGCAACAATGCACATGCACTTGACTCTGCGATTGACCCCTAAGAGAAAAGGCGACTCTTAAAAAGGTCAATTATAAGAACAGGTGAATGAGAACGAGCGCGCGCGCGCCTTTTACATATATGTAGCTCGTGCGTGTCCTGTAGAATGAATGGAAATGATTAAGGGAAGAACAGAAAAAGAGAGGGGGAATGGAACAGAACGGCTGCCGTGGAATGAGCGGGAAAATGCCAATAGTTGCACGTCGAGCACAGGTAAATTCATAATACTGTAATAGAATGCCCCGCGACGCCAACTTGTTCGATTGCCTTGAATAGAAAAGTCATAAAGTTATATTTAGTTATTAGACAAGTAGCGGCCTATTATTACTATGCATATTTTGTTTGTACTAATAATATTAATGAAAAATGCGTTAAATCATATTTAGTTTTTCTGTTTTGGTTTTGCCTTTAGAGTCATTTAAATGGGCTTAACGCTTTTCACGCGAACCCAGCGAGAAAACTGTCGTAGTATTAATTAATGAATTATCTTCTCTTAATTAATTATTAATTAATGGATGGATAAATTAATCAGCGTAAGGATAAACTACAAATCTGTATACAATTATTTGCTAATGCTTATTAGCCAAGTGGATAGAATGGTCAACTCTTTCAAAATCTATTGCTGCCAGTTGTTTCTGCTGCTTTCTTGGAGAAAACAAAGCTAAAATGTAGACGACAGCCATGAGGAGACATCTCATACTCCGACCCATCGCATACAGTATCAATTCTAAGTACAAGCTGTAGCCTAGTTGACGTATCTAAACGTATCTAACGTATCTTTCGTAGCGCACTTGTTTACTATTTCCCTCTCTTTTAAATAAGTATAGGGACAAACTAGGGACTATATGAAGTAGCATTTGAATTAGTATGTCAATCTCAGGGTCTACGAGTATAATACAATATGAACTTGAGAGCCAAAGCTTGGTACAATTTAAAATGTTGTAAAGTGCAAGGGTATCTCGATTGGCAACAAAGTCTTCCGCAGTCGAACGCTTTCGACTGCAGCCTTTGTACTCTTTTTACTTTCAGCTGGTTGCAATCGCCATTGCCATTATTATAACATCTTATTCAACGTTTCGTTAGCTTTAAGCTACTGCTGTGAATACCTATGCAGCTTTAACGTTTGAAGCGATATCTCAGCGACCTGTAGTTAGAATGTGAGTAGAGTGTCTGATATACCCTGTAAGATAACAGATTTGGCAATTGGGTATACAAGATAACGTAGTGACAATCGTATTGAATACTTATATATATAATAATATTTCTTATAAGAGCTAAATTTCAAAATAAAATCGTTGCTAATTGATTCAAATGAAATTCAATTCCAAAGACAATTACAACAAAATATTTCAGTGATATACACATCAGAAACATAGTTTAGGCTTAATTTACCTCGAGTGTGGTAATATATTTATTTTATATGTTGAATAAGAACATATTATGTATATATATAAATTGAAGAGCCAGAGTGCAGGGTAGCAGGATAGTCGAGCACTCTTGTGTAGGCCGTTCTTACTTGTTTTTGTTCGATTTTGCTGCTGATGCTTTCTTGCCTTGTACATTACTGGCTGTTACACAAGTAGTTTTGATCAGGTGCTTGTAGTAAACGTGCTCGTGGTTTAAGCGCATCTAAAAGAACGGTTCCCGTGCCGGACCCGCTCCCGTTCCCGTTCCCATTGCCGTTCCTGGTCTGGATCTCGTTTTGGATTCAGTTGGGGCGGTTCTGTAGGTAGCCCACTTTTTCGCAACTTATCTATAATTATGAATGGTAAATTGGCCAGACGGCAAGTAGATGGATCGATGGATCGATGACTTTCCTTAGAGCAAAACATTTTGGTAGAAGAAAGAATTAGGAAGAAGCCGCTATTAGCTACCTGTGGGTTAACATAGTTATTGAAACAGCGTTCACGCTCACTTTTTACAGGTATTGATGATATGCTTATAATGGAAATGCAGACGTCGCCACATCTTAGCCACGGGCTAACGACACTATCGCCGGTTCTTGTGCACCAGCATCAGCACCAGAATCAGCATCAGCATCAACATCATATTATCCATCAATCCCAGCAAACTCAGCCCCTTTCACTGCAGCATCCAAATCCGAATCCAAATCCAATTTCAAATCCGCATTTGCATCGGCATCAGCAACTGCAGCATCAATTGCCACAGCAGATGGGAGGCTCATCAACATTGCACACACTACAAAGCTCCTCGGCTGAGGAAACCCTCAACGTCAACAATAGCACACATCCGCATCATCATCATCCAAATGCGAATAGCCTAGTCTATACCAACTCAACTCAGATCGATGACAAATCTAAAGGTAAGTCGCTGCTTAACCCGTTTCTGTTTTATAATCTCCCTTTAATATAATTTTTAAATTGTTATACTCAAATGTATATTATGGCACATAATTGTTGCTAGCCAGAGCAACAGGCTTGAAGCTGACAGAGTTGTAATGTTATGTAATGTAGTGCTATTATACATATATGTAACAAGCTGTAGGACCTATATCCAATCCTTGTCCGTCTGTACATTGATAGTTAATGAAGTATTCAAACCCTTAGTTTGAAACTTGTATAACAAAGAATGTCGAAAATTGTAATACTATACAATACGTTAATGAATCAAACATTATTCGAATCGAAATATAAAATATCAATTCGATGGTAATTTTTTGTCAGTGTAGCCTTCGGGTAAATATATACGAATTACAATGAACTGAGCAAAAGATTACATTTTCATTGCATTTACATTATCGGGGTCTTAAAGGAAAACCACCAAAAATATAAGTATACGATTCTGGCTTAGGAAGGAGAAGTGCAAAGGGGAGAATCGCAAATTTAACATTTTTAGATGCAGAACAATAGCTTAAGCTCGAGGGCCGAAGGAGGCGATCAACCAAAAGACAAGTGTTCACCGGTTTTCCGGTTTGGTTTGGTTTGCTCAACCAATGTTTGTTATACTCTGCGTCCTTTAAAAATGAGCACAAAGGGTATAATAACATTTCGCGAATATGTCCAACATAGTTACAATTGGAACCATATACAACCCTATAATCAGCCTTGGTATTTGAGTCGGTTCAACCTTGACGGTGTGTTTGTCCGTCTGCCCATCTGTACATCTGTCCATCTGTCCATCTGTCCATAAGTCTATATAGAGGTAAACTTGATATGCCTCGCCCCTTCGACATCAAATCAAAGTTAAAAGTGCACTACAAATTTAATTATGAACGACATGATTGTTCTTGTGTTCTTGTTGTTCTAATGTATTTAATGAGTTTGTACAAATAAATGTAAAGCGCAGGGTACCTCGTAGTGGTGCATCCTCAACTAGACTACTTACTAGTTGTATTCTGATCTTGAGATTCATTCAAAGAGCAGTTAAAAGTTTGTTGTCACGGAAAATGCGCATGTACACTAATAAAAAAACTGAAATACTTTACTTTACTCAATGATTTCGACCTTCTTAGCCTACGAAAACTAAATAAAAATTAAGAAACGACTCTGTAAATCCGTTTGTACATATTTTTCAAATTCAATACTAAAAGAGCTGGAGATACAAAACTGCAGATTGACTTATCAATGTGATAATGAGGGCTAAATTAGGTCACATTTAAGAATTCAGACTTAAAACAATCACAAACAATGCTTATGTTCACTTACAAATTGTATGTATCAATGTGTATTTTTTGTCAGTGTACAAATGGCTCTGCTGTCTACACCGAACCAGACATCGTTCGTTTGAAAATTCCTTTTCTACTTTGAATTAAATGTATTGAATTCTTTCTCTTACTTCAGTCACGGATTATTGCAATGACAGCTCATTCAACAAAAATGAAGAGATCCTAAAGAATCTTTCGGAAAAGGGAAACGGGAAAAGGGAAAGGGAAAATTAAAATATTCATATCATATATGTATAAATACATAAATACTCAATTTAATATTCTAAAAGACAATAAATATTTATCCGAGTATTAATAATTATTTATGGGGAATATTTTGTTCGAATTACAATCATATTAAGATTTTCAACTTATAATTCTATTATTTTTTGCCTATGGAATGTTGTAGATTCCTTCTGATATATGCAAATAATAACAAATCAATAAGTAATTCTTATGACTAAACTGTCATCTTACCTATTTAAAAGATCTAGGCCAGAAATTAATCAATTCTATCTTCCCGACTTCTGGAAGATAATTCCTCAGGTCGAAAAAGGGGCGTGTTAGGAATCATCACATTATTCTCTGCATTTGCCAGCATAAATGTTTTTTAAATTTATAGAGCGAATATAGACTAGTACTTAATAAACTTCATTTAATAGAGTATAATATTAGAATTTTTTTAAATTAACCTTTCATCTCTGTTTGCAGTACAAAAATTTGACGATTACTCAAATGGCATAGTTAGGGGCATACCCACACCGACTATCCAAGAATCATCGAATCCACTTGGAAGCAGCTTTTTGGGACAAGGCTCTGTCGAATGGATAACGGCAATGAACGATGTCCAGAACAATACAGGTAAAAATCACGGAATTAAATATGCATCAACTTAATTTGTATATTCATTTAATTAATTCATTTGTAATTAAAAATATTTTGATTTATTGTCTTTCATTTTTAGAAGATTCGCACAGTTCGCAAGGTAGCATTTCTGGAGATGGTAAGTAAATAATAACATAGAAAAAAACTCTGCGTTTCCCCTGAAATGTTATCATCCAAGTAGTATTTTTTGCTACGTAGTCTGAATTGCGAAGTGGTCAACTGCCCTATCAATCTACTGTGGTTTTTTCTTTAATTGAAAAATGAAAAAACGGTACCAACCGCAAAATGCGTTTTTAGTTTCTCAACTTCTGGATTTGTTAAATGTTGTGATTTTCTTATTTTACTTGCTTCAATTCGATTTGAATTGAAATGTTCCCCTGATTGTGAACTTGATGAGTTTGACTCTAACGTGTGGACACCGGTATGGGTATGAGCACAGCTAAAATGTGGGTATCCGTATCCGTTGTCTGTGGATTGTTGCATTGTTGTTTCCCTTCCTATGCCTACATATCCATGAGCCGGGAGTCCATTCAGATAATGCATAGTACGAGTATACATTTCAATCTGTTGACTCTTTCTTTACTCAATACTTAATACTTGGTAACATTCAGGACAAGCCAGTAACCGCACGAATGCAAAACACTTGACCAACATTAACATGTGGTATTAAGATGAAAGCCACAGATTCTTTGTCGTTTCTTTTTCTCCTGACAGCAACCGGAAACTTGAGACTGATGCGACTTCATTCATTTAGTACTATAGATTTCCAGATTGCTATACCACTTGGGACGGGATACAATTACACTAGTACAAAAAGAAAAATTAACGAGATACCTTCCATTAGCAGGTGTATTTTCCCACAATACTTAATCTTTGCAAGGTGTAAACACCATTGTGAATTTAATAAATTGAACCGTAGTTATGTTTAGATTAAGCTCAAAGTACTCAAGTAGATGCGTACTAAAGATGATTACATAAATATACTTTGAACATGTACATATCTACATATTTATGTATGTATGTACGTACACACACATATGTGTGCTTTATTCCGAAAATTGGATAATTTTTCGAGCATGAGCAAACATAGGATTGATTAAGGGGCATCTGTAATTTTACATTTCCCATTTCTGAATTCCCAGTTGTATTTTCAACTGTTATTAAAAACACCACAGGATGAGTATCCCCCAACGAATGCGACTCATCTGTGGGATGCTCAGATACATTGTTAATTTTAAGTTGACAAATCACTTTTAACTTATGTTTTGACTTTTCGAAAAATATCCTTTGGGGATTACTTTAATTAATATTGCGTTGGTTTTTATCCTTTTGGCTTCCTTGTTGTCAGAGTAGAATCTGTTACATTATTGCAATAAAAATGCGTATTACGTTCTGCTATGGGGCATTTGACATTTAATTTGTATAAATTGGATAATTTGCATAATTCACTAATGACAGGGAATACTTTATGTACACTTAGTACATTTTGTAGATTTTGGAATATTCTATACTACTGCTTACAGTTATATTTAGATCAATGAACTAGCATGCTTGTGCTCTGCTTACATTAATGTACTTGCTATCTAAATATTAAGTTAGTTGGTTAGGTTAGGCCACTTATGTGGCCCTGGCTGTAGTTACCTGTTTTCAGGACAGCAGCACGCCAAGCCACAGTGATTCCGAAAGTTAATCATAATCGAATTACGTAGTATAAATCTTCAACCAACATGGGGATGATATTGTAGTGAGGCCAACAGACTTAGCTTCTAATGGGAATATGAGTATTATATACATATATATATACATATATATATATATTTGTATATAGTATAAGCCTGTGCAGTAAGTTAGATTGCGCTTCGTGGATGTCTCAGTTTCAATCACATTCTCGAAGTATGCATATCTGCTCTCTCATTTGCACATCAACATTCACATCAGTATAAATTTGCAGTAGTGTATGTATAAAAAAGCCCGCTTGTTAATATTTTTGGCGCTAACATAATTAGTTTGTCTTTATGCGGCAACAACTTGTTGTTGTTATCGTCATAAAGAGAACACTCGTACACAAACAAAAAAGGCAAAAATAGAATATCTAATGTCAACACACAAACAAGCAAGTCGGCAAGAAAGCGTGAGCATGTATGAATGAGATAGTTATACAAGGTGAAGTAAGTGAGAGGGAGAGTGCTAGAGTGCTGAAAATGCTTGAGTGGTAGAAACGAGAAACAACAACGGCCCTGCTGTGATTGGTGGTGAGCACATCTTTGTCTAGATGCTGATTGGCGGAAATCGCACTGCGTGCCTATTGCGTTTTTCTCTTTCTGTCCGTCTCTTTCACTTATGGCATTATTGTGTATGGCTACGTCTAACTCCCTTCCAGAATATATGTATATATGTAACTACTTTAGTGTGTAGTCAAGACCAAGGCTAAGACCAAGGCGTGAAGCCTACTATGAGTATAAAGTAGACGTTTTCAAGATACTAATATCGCTTGCTCGTACGTATATATTTTCGACATATCCGATGTATAATAAATAAATCTGAGGTCTAGTGATAATAATATATGAAATAATCACAGGAGACGCGTCTAATTGTCATTTCTTTAATTTGAACTTGCTACATTGAGAATACAATTTAGTCATAGACGATGTAGCACACACACACACAATGACATGATACTCGTACAAGGACTGAACGCAATGCAAACTCTCTGTCCGACCTAACGCCATCGGCTTAAACATTTAGCGCCAATCCAAAAGAACGCAAAACCAACTGGCCACAACGCCACCGTTAACACCGCCACAATCTCAATTTTACCCCAGCTCTCGCAACAGGCGCAGGCATCAGCATCAGCATCAGCAACAGTAGCAGTAGCAGAAACAGCAAACATCATCATCAGCAGCAACAGCAGCAGTAGTAGCAGCAGCAGCAGCAGCAGCAGCAGCAGCAGAATCAGAATCAGAGGCACCAGCTGTACACAGTGCCCAGTGTCAGAATAGAAAGCAAATGACGGTACGTTGGGACCGTCTCTCTGTTTTTAGTTCATCTTCATTGGCTCGCTGCAGTGAGTCGGAGTCGGAGTCGGGCAGTCGTGAAGTATGCGCAGGCCGTTGTGGTTGGGCGGGTGCGGTGGCGAAACAAGGACCAAGGACACGCGCAGCTCACACGAGCTACAGATACAGCTACAGTCACAGACACATGCACACACATTGGCACAATCACAATCACAAGCACAAGCACAAGCATATACGCACGCATAGACAGGGATAAGAAACAAACCGTGCGCAGGATCTCTGCGGCTGGCAGCAAACAGTCCGGAAAAAATTGCTAGAAATATTTCACGGCACTGGAAAAAAACCAAAAAATAAAAATATATAATAAGTAAAACCACGGCAGCGCGGACGGTGACGACGACGGCGACGACGACGACGGCGACGAAATATTTTAACAAGCAAAAGACAAAAAGAAATAATACAAAAATGAAGGAAATTGGCCGGTTCGCGTTGACACGAATGAACATGAACGAGAATGAACAAGAATAAACACCTACACTACGGCAATCGCCTTGCCACAACCCGAAGTCGCGGAACGTGAATACGGATTCTGTATCTCAGTTGATAGCTGATGTTTATGCTAATTTCTGGTATCGGTTACAGTTACAGTTTTGCGTAACCATTTACCATTACCGATACCGTTACCGTTACCGTTACAGTTACAGTTGCAGATACGTTTAAGTTTCGGTCCCACGTTATCTCACGCATTTCCCGGATTTTACTACTAATTAAAATCAGCTTAGTAGTCCTACGAAATCGATACGCTTATCGCTCAAATTCTCCGTTCGGCATTTGCAGTGCGCGATAATGTTTAAATTCTAATGTGAAAACCGTGCCATTATCTCTCGGATCTTGCCTAAATTCCAAAATAGCTAGTTTGTCTCCATGTTCTTGTGATCTGCGTCTAAACTGTTATCATCTCAACCCACAACCATCAACTCATATGTACATTGTACATATTTACATATATATTAACAGCAACGTTGACCCTAAAACGATCAAAAATAACGTTTCATTATGGATCTTTCTACGGCATATCGTTACAATCAAAACATGATGGAATATTACACATGTAATTATAATATACTGACTTTTTTTTCCCAAATTTCCATTTTATATGTCAGTAAATGAGTATGATTTGATTATTATAATTATGTTTACTTACATATCTTGAAAGATTATTATTTTTATATCAGCATAATCAATATCAAATTATGAAAAATTAACCAACAGTTATGTTTGCGCTTTTCACTCAACGGTAAAAAAAACTTAGCAAATGGAAGTGTAGTATTTCTTGTCCCCACAAATGGGTAAAATAGTGTAATAGCCTGCGTAAATGTTATAGGCAGCACGAAGGAATCTCTCTGTCTGTCCTTCTATATCCTATGAACGCGTCGATCTCAGAGACTAAGAGCTCCAGAATATTTGAAATGTAGTTTCCAATATTTGATACGCAAGTCCAAATTATTTTCAATTTCGTATTTAATAAGACTTACTGGAATTCAAGAACCCTAGTATGTATACTAAACTTGGTGACTTTAGTTCTTACTATCTTCGAGACTTAGTAATTTAAAATTTACTTATATATATACCGTATTAAAAGTGTAAATTTATATTCCATTACATTATTACACAGTACATTAAAGAATTCATAATGATATTATTGTATGTCTCTACATAAATTCTAAGAAAAGGCGTCGATTGTTGCACAACAGTCGTCCTTGGTTGCAAGCTGGCAAGGGAAAAGTCAGAATCAGAGAGACACTAAATAAAATTAAATTGTACAAACAATTGCGATTGACAGAATGAAAAAATGAAAAATAAGAAATTTATAATAGAATGATGTAAAGAGGGTCAGGGTTAGTTTACGCAGAACCAAAGAAGCGATATCTGCAAAAATACCTAAAATCGAATGTATGTTTGGCGTGTGTGTGCTCAAATCTTTTGAAACTCAATAGATACTTCATTAAATGACAATCGCATTTGCCATTTGGATTACTGATATACCATACAAAGGGCCTATTGTCCAATCCATCAATACAATTCGTATCCCGCTGTGTGCATGCAGCAGGAGCTGAACCCGAGCCCGAACACCTCCTCAGAGTGATCAGTTCCCATTCTATGGGGACTGTTTGTTGAGTACTATTCAAATTTTAGGAGTTTTACGAACTCCTGAATTCCATCTGACTTCGGATTGTATTGTATTTGAAAGGTTTCCAATACAAATAGTACGATTAACTTATGGAAGCAGCTTAATTGATCTAAACTTCTTGACTGAATTCGAACTTTTATTAAACACCATCTATGCTTTCCAAATAATAAGAGGTAGTAAAGGTATCATGGGTGATATCACTCAGATGTAGTTTATATAGAAATGAGTCAAAATATTTTTGATAATATGTAATGGGCTCAGCTCAGGCTATAGAAAGTTTAATTCATAGTATTATCGAAAATGCACATATCAGAAGGACGACACAGTTTCTGATGTCTTAAGAACTCATAGTTGTCAGATAAGTCTGTAGTTAATTAGCGGGTTAATATCGAAACAGAACACATAAGTGCAAAATCGTAAATGGTGTGTGAACGACTCCCGCCTTGGCAGTATGTTTGTCATTAGGATGAATTCTTCAGATCTGTTAAGGGCGGCCCGTTCTTAATTTATTTTTGTGATCTCCCGTGCATGACTATTGCATTTTGCTGTGGGCAAATAATTTAGATTACACACACCAGTATATATATATATATATATATGTATATATATATATATCTGTCTCTTGAATTCTTGCAGACATATATTGGGGTATATATGTATGTAAATTCCTATACAATTATACATTTCTGCATTTCCAGTACAATTATTTAACGTTGTTTAATATTTATGCTTGAATTCCATACAGGTCACGGTGGTGTCAATCAATTAGGAGGTGTTTTTGTAAATGGTCGTCCCCTGCCCGATGTCGTACGACAGAGAATCGTGGAGTTAGCCCACAACGGTGTCCGTCCCTGCGACATATCACGCCAGTTGAGGGTAAGCCATGGCTGCGTTTCAAAGATTTTGTCAAGGTAAGTAATTATAAAAAGTATATACAAATAAATATATATTTATATAATTATCACAGGTTTATTATTGATTTATTTTTTTGGGCTCAAGGGGAAAATGCCTTCTGCATCTCACACTACTACTAAAAACCGCTGCTCATCAGGCCTATATCTACTTCGGGAAAGCTTTCGCATTACTTCGAAGTGGGGCCTATTGCGCGCTAGGCGCTCTCATCGAACTAGGTTCTCTCATCCGACTCATTTTCCTTTAAGCGGAGAATTTCGAATTTTCATTATGATGTTTTCCGGCGTGATGTGCCTTACTTCTTGTCGTAGTAGGTGTTGTCGTTTGGCAAATCGCTCGCAGTGGAAGACTGTCTGCTCTACATTGTCTCTTCTTCTTACCTGTAGAACACAGAAACTAAACTGAAACTGAAACTTAAACACAGAACTGAAATACTGACAGTATCCTGTCAGCAACTGGGTAACATAATAGTTTACATCAGCATGTTTTCTCTGTCTGCAGACTTTGAGATCGGGCAAAAGTCTTGCTGTCCACCTTCCCTTGTTGTCGTTTTGATTCTCTAAATATCAGAATATTAAAATTTTTCTATGTATGTAAATGATGTATGTAATGATGCACAAGTGCACAATGTAGTCAGTATTAAAGCGGAACGGATGAGAATAACAAATAATTTACATTCAGTTTATCAAGTTATCAATTCGAAAGTTTTAATTTGCTGTAGAATTTGGTTGACTAAATAATTATCGTTGTGATTGAGGTATTTTCATTTAGATTGGGAGACTTCATTCTATCAATAATAATTTCGTCCACGCATAAATAGAATACATACATATATGTGAATATAAAAGTAAAAATATGCTCGATTGGACTGGGAGTTGGGATTTCGGATTTTTTATTGAGGGGTGTGTGTGTGTGTTTTTTTTTTTTTTTTTTTTTTTTTTTTTTTTAATTCAGTTTATTTCTTCTTGAAAATTCACAAGAGTTTTTGTGAATTGTTAATATTAATTATTAACAATGAATTTATTTTGGTGGCTTTTAAAATTGATTTTTGCTGCGATTATGCGTGTTTTAGTTCTCTTTCGACAAATTCAACTGATTTATAATTTTCTTCTTAAGCCTAGCTTAACCTGTGGTGGCGAAGTGAGGCGAATTCGCTCTCAGAGCGAATGACGAAAACTTTAGTGCGCTCTCACTTCGCCCTAAACCTAAGAATTCAAGTGATGCTACTCTTATACCAACTTCGAAAATAACTCTAATAATTTAATAAAATACACGCCGAAGTGCGGCGACACTTCTTAACCATTAAAATTTTACCTATCAACTAGCATAACAAAACACCTACCAAGTAAATTAATATAGAATATAGTATATAAACATAGACTTAACCAAATTAGCTGGTAGTGCTTTAGTGGGGAGAAGGAATAGCCAGCCCCTGCGGGACTAACGCTAATCAATGCATCGCAGGGACAATGGCTACGCCTACTCCAATATTCTCCGGGACCTCTCTACTCTTCGCAGCTCGAGCATTGCATAAGCTGCGAAGCTGCAGGCTGCATCCCAAGCACGATTTGATGTACACATCAGGAGTGCGAAGTTCTCCGCCGTGATAGCCTGCCCGGCCGCATTTGCAAGGCCTAGCCTCTGTTCGGCAAACCGTCCACATTGCGAAATAATGTGTTCCGCATCCTCGACAGTACTGCCACCACACCAGGTGCAGAAAGGAGACGGTTCATGGCCGAACCTGTGCAGGTACTGCCTGAAGCAGCCGTGCCCGCTCAAAAGCTGCGTTACGTGGAAATTCACACTTCCGTGGCTCCTTCCAATCCAGCGCCTTATGTCTGGTATAAGACGGTAGGTCCAGCGTCCCTTAGGAGATGTCTCCCATCTAGCTTGCTAGGTTGCGAGGCTCGCTTCTCTGGCCTCAATGCGCGCCCTCCGTCTTGATTGTCCGGATCTGGTGGCTGCATCAACGGCTTTTTCCTCAGCGGCTCTCAGGTTGATCGGAATCATGCCCGCAATGACCAGTGCGGCTTCATCTGACACCGTTCGGAATGCACTGCATACCCGTAGCGCACAGAGGCGATAGGTTGACTGAAGCGATCTGGCGTAGCTCCTCACTTTCATAGCATCCGCCCAGATAGGCGCTGCATATAGCATGATTGAGCCTACGACGCTCATCAGCAGCATTCTTCTCTCCTGCTTGGGTCCGCGCGTGTTCAGCATTATGCGGGTTAGTGCGCGGCACGAGTGGGCCGCCTTTACCTGCACCGCTGCCAGGTGCTCTCGGTAACTAAGCCGTGTATCAATGGTAACACCCAGGTACCGAATCGCCCGTCTGGAGGTTACAACGCTGTCTTCCGTCTTCCGGCTGCTGACGAGCACCGCCTCCGTTTTATGGGTTGCCAACTCGAGCCCAACTGAGCGGAGCCACTGCATCACCATCGTAGCTGCCGCGCTGCAAATGCGTTCAGCCTCGCAGAGGTGCTTGGCAACAACCACAAGTGCCACGTCGTCCTCGTACCCTATGGTTTGGCAACCTTCAGGGAGCGCCAGCCGAAGGATTCCATCGTACATCACGTTCCATAAGAGGGGCCCCAAAACTGAACCTTGGGGCACTCCAGCTGTGATGTTGTGCGTCACGGTACCCTCCGAAGTGGAATAACGCAGTTGCCTGTTGCCAAAGTAATCCTTCACCAGGGCGTAGAGATAAGACGGGATCCCAAAGGCTTGAAGCGCATCAAGGATGCTCAACCAGTCGGCCGTGTTAAACGCATTTCTTACGTCAAGAGTAGCAATGAGGCAATATTGCTTAGCGCCACCTTTCCATCTCGCGCCCTCCTTTGCCTTTGAGGCGATCTCGGTCACCTTTCGAATGGCGTCAGTGGTGGACAGTGACCGTCTGAAGCCAAACTGGTGAGGCGAAAGTCCACTGTTGCTGCTGATCGCTGAATCCAGTCTGTTGCAAACGAGACGCTCGAGCACCTTACCCAAGGAGTCGATAAGGCAGATCGGTCGATACGCTGAGGCGTCGTCAGCTGGTTTGCCAGGCTTTGGTATCAAAACCAGCTTCTGGATCTTCCATCTATCCGGAAAGGAGCCTTCTCGGAGACATTGCGTGAAAGCATCCGCAAAGATCTCAGGCCTCAGCAATATCGCCAATTTGACGGCGCTATTCGGTATCGCATCCGGGCCAGGAGCTTTACCGGGCTTCATTCTCTGGGCCACCGAGATGACTTCGCCCACCGTGACAGCCTGAACTTCAAACGGCGCAATTGGATAGCGGTCGCGCAGCGCACCTTCTCTGGTCGCAAGACCAAACTCTCGGTGAGGGAACAGTTTTTCCACAATCTCCTTAAGGCGCGTGGGGTCGTCTGGGGTATCTTGTCTGTTTGCATAGATACGTTTGACTACGGTCTTGTATGCCTTACCCCAAGGGTCATGTTCAGCGGAGTCGCAGAGTTCAAGGAAACACTCACGCTTACTGGCACGGATTGCGGTTTTTAAAGCCCTCCTTGCTTCCCTGAGCTGGTTTTGCAGAACTTCCAAGTTTTCGCTGTGCCTTCTCCTTGCGCGTTGATATTGCCGTCTAGCAGCCAGGCAGCTCCTACGCGATTCGGCAATCTCCTCGTTCCACCAGTACGTTGGGCTGTGGTGCCTTCTGTTTCGCTTACTAGCCACCTACTAGCTTCGCATGCCCGCTTCAGCTGCAGTGCCAATTGATCTGCCCTGTTCCTAGCCGATCCTGAGGCCGCCAGCTCACTCATGCAGTTCGCAAATATTTGCGCATTCAATGAGTTCTCTTTGTACACCAAACCGCTGGCCTCACGGTTCCGGGCTCGTCTGCTTGGTGGTCCAATAGTGAACAGAGCCCTGTGTGTGTGTGTGTGTATGTGTGATGGCGCAGTAACATTCGAGCAAAGCAAACTGGATAATAAATCTTTGGCGGTCACCGTCCTGGTTGAGAAGTGAGAGAGCAGCCGTTGCTAAAATCGGGATACATTGTGCTCGAGCTAAACGGGGACTGACATTCAAATTGTTTTTAATTGAAATGGTAAAATTGCTGGTTCCGTTTTGCAAATGGTTGCATTAATCAAAGCTTAATTTTGTGGATAATGGGGATTGTCTGAGCAACAACATAGATACATATATTTTGACTAACATTGACTAACTACGAAGATAATTAATGCCGTATTTAATTTCAGATATTACGAGACTGGTAGTTTTAAAGCCGGAGTTATTGGAGGTTCTAAGCCCAAGGTTGCCACCCCACCAGTAGTCGATGCAATTGCAAATTATAAGCGAGAGAATCCCACAATGTTCGCTTGGGAGATTCGGGATCGGTTGCTGGCAGAAGGAATATGCTCGCAGGATAATGTTCCCAGCGTATCTTCTATAAACCGGTAAGTATAAATATACTTATTTTGCATTTCATATAAGCAAAGGTGCTACAAATAGGCATATGTAATAAGATGAAGAGTATCGCAAGAGACCAAAGTATCACTCAAGGATGGGTTCCTCGGTCCTTCCAAATTATTTAATGACTTGAAATATGCTTTTATTTTCAAAAGATTGTCAAGTGAAGAGGAGGACTTGCTTTAAGACGTTAATTAGTAACAGAAAGTCCCTTGCATAGGATGAATAATTCAGATTTTCCAAAACAGCCAATCTTCGAAAGGGATGCCAACGAAAGTTTTGATCTCTTGAAGAAGATTTTCTAAGTTTTCAAACATTGTAACAGACCCCGAAATATAGAATATATAGACTTGAGCAGGTCGACGAGCTGAGTCGTTCTGCTGTCCCTTTCTTGATGAAACTAGACGCATGTCTGTACTTTTCTATTGAGGATAGTATAGACAGTACAGAGCCAACCGGATCGGTTAAAAATCAACGTTTACTATGAAAAGAATCTCATAGATTGTGTATTTGATATTATCATATTTATCCTGATTAATATCCATATTCACTATGATTAAAAGTATCATAATTATTTGTATTATCTTTGGATGCGGTCAATGAATGTAATGAAATTGGTTTAGTTTGATTCGGCCTCAGGTTGACGTTCAGGATCGGAGGGTTAAAAATGTGTATGTATACGACACATTTTTATAGAAGAAAAAAAAAAACAATTGTATGATGTCGGTATTCATAGCCGAGTTAGTGTTGCGATGTTTGCTTGCTGTCATGCTGCTTACTTCCGTATCCGTTTCCGTTCAGATCAACGTCGATGGGTGCGGCCCGGTGTTTTTCTCTGGCTACATTTCCAAGCATAGAGCTAATAAAAATATCTAAGTAGGTTTTAGCGTTCATAATTGCGGCACAATGCTTGACACACGACCACCACAAAAGCCAGCTTCCTTCTTGAGTTCCGGTGCAACGTTCTTGCCATTACCATCATCATCATCATGGCACGACGCTGTAATGTACGTATATCCTCGCTGACTCGCTGACTGGCTGTCTCACTGTCTCGCTGACCATAATTCATTTTATTTTGGACAAGGATGCTGCCAGCAGGCAGCTGCTCGTCGAATACCATAAATTAGCTGTACGCAACTTCAACGATACGACTCGAACGCTGAGAGGTGACTAAAGTCAGCGCCTGAAAGTATGCCGCACTTGTTCACACTCCCCCCATTGCCAATTCGGCGCATCGCACAGTTTTAACTGGGGATTTAAATGCAACCACACACACACACACATACACATTACAGGACACGTGCAGCCATTCAGAATCAATTCGCTACGAATTACGTTGACGACGTCGACGATGATGCCGATGACGATGGATATGCAAAGGGCTCAGGGATGTCATGTGATGAGTAATTCCAAGGAATAATGAGCATAAGTTTGCCCTAATGCGACAATGTGTGATTCAGTGGCACATAAGCGATGATTCACTCCCAAACGAATCAAAAACAAGTGAATGTGAATAAGAGTTACCAGTCGATGGACATCATCTAGTATAGTCTCCCAATGTGGCAGTCCCAAGAGTGTAGCACTTAGAAAGTGACTTTGCCAGCACTCAATGTAAGCCAATCGTCCCCCTGGTGACAAAACAAAAGCCAAATAAACAAATCCGAACACCACCAAAGTATCTGCAGAGCATCCCGAACATATGTTCCAATTGTGTGCACTGCCCAAACTACCCAAAACTCAATCCAAAAGAATGAAAATCCACTCTTAACCCGGTGTGATTGTCATTTTTTCAAAAACATAATTTGATTTGATTCCGCTTGAGTTGGTCCACTCAATTTGACAACCCCCTGAAACCCGACTTCCCTCATACGAGTACGAGTAGGAGTACTATATGGATAGAGTCTATTTTGGCGAATTAAGATGTATCAAGTATTGGCTCTCTAGACCGCTTACACTTGTCTTTATTTGATGCGACATTGAGAGCCAAAAGCTTGTGCTTTAGTGTCATATATTTAAAGTTAACAAATTATTTAAAGCGGCTCTTCTTCATTGGTCACACAATGCCATAAATCACATTGATGTGTCTGTATCACATTCGTCCTCCTCGCACCGCACACACATCGATATCAATCAATTTCAATCTCTTGTTGGATATCCGATACAAAATCTTAGAGAAAAGGCAACAGCCGAGCGACCTTGACTGTGAGAGACCCTGCACTTATTCTGTAAAGAAGACAGTATAATTAAAACATATCAACGGGATCCCAGTATTCATTTCGCTTCTTTTCTTTTTTGCAAGCTTTTTTCGTTTTATGATGCCTTTTTATAATCGTTAGTTCTTGGTATATAGGGGGACCGATCTATGAACAGTGTTTTTCAATGCTTTTGCTTATACACTGATGCGGACACAAATGCATTTGCATACAAGACATTATTTTAAGAGCTGCTAATGCAGAGCATTGATTCATAGCATAAACTATTCTTGAGCTTCTAAGATATTATGAAACATTAATTTTATAAAAATATCTTCAGTTTAAATCGAAATCTTTAAATTTTAATAATCTGACAAATTAGCCAAAACTCACAAAACTTTACTCGCGGAGTGCCTAGTTGTTGTTGAGCATTTTGATACATCTATGAGTCTCACCACTGATAATTCTTGCTAGAATCCAATCGATATTGAGTGCAATGCAACCGTAGATCACCTTTTGCAAGGATTTTCTTTAGCAGAGACTCAAAAATTCAGTAAGCATTCATTTGTACTCTGCTTCTTTCCCGTTGAGGCCTGGCACATCCCGTATGCATTGGTAGTGTCTCCCCGCTATCAAGCAGATCTGTCGGGCGTTGATGATGTGATCCTTCCACCAGAATGAGTTTCTGCAGTTAAGTTGTGTGGAATGTAAATATAAATGTAAATAACACAAGGAAGTTTGCTCTACTCTTCTCACCTGGACACTGTCCAGCTTGGGAGACTCAATAGCAAAAGGAAAATCGAAGCATTATTTGAAACTCACCATCGGCTGCTGCCGCTGGTTCTGTGTTGTGTGTAAATACAACTGGCAGATATCGTTTCGGTCAATTTAGCTCACTTGAATTATATGTATAAGTATATAAGTATATTTATATGTAAGTATTACTCCCTGTGTGCAGCTCACATTCACATGCACTCTCCTCACACACTCACACTGACATACACTGCCGTTTCCAATGATTTCGTAAACAGACAAACTAATTCAGATCTCTAATAATACGAATTTTGATCTAATAATACGAGTATTTACTACATTCGATATCGATGGAATTATTCGAAAATTCGCGAAAACTATAAAATAGTTTGTGCTGATTAGACGGCTAATATAGTTGGTAGCAGCATCAGAGTCTGTGCCAATACCGCTTGAAAATTCAAAATACCATTGTACCATCGTACCATTGTATATATGGAATGAACAATTGTTTTACAAATGTTACAAGCCTTAAATACTAGCTAGTTTTAAATGGATTATTATTTTTATTTGTTGATGGATTACATAAGAAATGAATTGGATTAATAAGAAATTTTATTAAAACGTATATCCATGCAGGATCGTTCGAAACAAAGCTGCAGAGAAGGCTAAGCATGTTCACCATCATCAGCAGCACCAAATACCACAAAGCCTGACCAGTGGACACAATGCCACTGAAAGCCTCGACAGCAGCACGGGTGCGGCAAGTGAACAGCAGATGCCAAGCACCGCAACCGGCAGCAGCACCTCCAGCAACAATAACAATAACAATCACAATAACAATAATAACAATAGCAACCCTTCAGCATCAGTTATTGCCCACACACCATCCTCATCGGGGTCGGGATCGGGAACGGTATCAGGATCGACTGCTCCCAGGCAAGAAGTGGGCAACAGCAACAGCAATGTGAATGTTAATGTAAATGCCTCCAGTGCCACTAGTCAACAGGGTGCCGAGCAGCGATCATCTGGTTCTGGATATAGTATAAATGGCATACTAGGACTACAGCATGGACATCATCTGCACAACCCCACCACAAACACAAACACAAACAACAATAACAACAACAACAACAGCAGTAGCACTAATAACAACAACAATATCTCGGATCCAAATTGCAAACGCAAAAGAATCGAAGTTCATGGTAAGACTCATGTTTATCCCAAACAGGACTTCGCTCCCCTCTTGAATAGTCGAGTGTACTCTACTTTAGGATACTCGCTACTCAAATACATATGAACTATATATTTATAATATTTAATAATTGAATACTTTAACACAAACGAAACGAATTCTTCTCCGATCTTGATGCTGATGCTGATCAAATATATATATATATATATATATGAATATATATATATATATATGAATATTCTTTGTAGTGTTGAAATTGCTTCCTTCTCCCTGTTACATGTATTGCAATAATAACTACAAAATACTCTTGTGCTCTTCGAGTGATTGGTGACTGGTAACTGGTAGAAAGAATGTGTAATACTGACTCAAATTACTAAAAAGACTCTTTGTGCTTTATCAAAACGAGTCAGTTAAAGATGATATTTCTAATTGAATTAGATCTTTAGTTTCTACAGAACATAGATAAAAGACAAAGCAACATACATACACTTAATTTTTAAAATTCTTATTGCACTTGACAAATCCCGAATTTTCCGGAAATGAATCTGAATTTGCATATCGTTCAATCTGTTGAGTTTGTGGACAGACAGACAGGCAGACAGAGAGAAAGACACCAACAGTTGTGGATGAATTGCAGCGAGATGCTTTTGTGGCCCATATTAGGGTCAGCATCCAACCGCAGCCATCAGCATTTGCCTCAACGTCGGCTTTGGCGTTGTAACATGTGTCCTTGGAATCAAACCCCAGAGCCAATTATAAATGATAACATCTTAAGTGGTAGATGGTGATGATGATGGCAGTTCTGGAAAACTGAAACATAATGTCCCATACTCCGTCTCTCAGGGTGGGTGGAGAAAGATATCATTAAGCAATATGGAAGCCAAATAAATTTGTAAAAGCACCGCGACTGCCACTTGTCATTTTCAATAATCACCCACTAATGGCAAGTCGGGAAAAAATCGCACCCCAGTCGACGCGTCGGCTGTCACGGAGTGCTCAGATTGAGCAGATTGAGCAGATTGCCAGGACTGGCCTGGACTACAACGAGCCCAGTCGAAGCAACAAACATCAAACAATGAGGATGTTTCATTAACAATACTCATACTCTTTACTTTTATACTCGTACTCTTTAGCCAGCCACCAGTGGGGCAATAAAAAGAGCAATAAACTCAATCCCGAAAATCAACCAGACCTTTATCATCCTTTTTGTTGTGCATGTTTCGTTCCGTTCCGTTCCGTTCTGTTTTCTTGAGATTGCCTATCGATTCCCTTAGGAATAGCTTTGCCTGTAAGTGTAGTAAGTACTTATGCTTGAATTTGTGGCAAATTTGTTCAAATCATTTCGATTGACGGCGGGTCGCTGGCATCTGGCATCTGGCAGAACGTAACCAAATACAAGTATCCTGATCAAAAGTTGCGTTAGTCAGAAGTAGTTAGGGGTTGTAATATGGGCGTGAGCATTAAGCTCCACCTTTCTAATGCGACAATGATAATACAATGATACACGAACATCTTATGTACATCTGTGTATCTTCTGGCATCTTCTGGTGTAAAAATAGGGTGTCATTTTAAAAAGCAGAAGATTGCCAACTGATTCTGAGCCAAGTCCAAAAACAGGTACGTTTTTTATAATGTTCTTATGTCTTAAGTTCTTCAGTCATTCACTTAACCTTGACCTTTGACCACTACAGACTTTAGAATTAGCTTGTATCTAGATGTATTTACTACAACTAGATTTCAATTGCATTTCTCTAATTTTGATAATTATAAAAATAATTTTTATACCCTGTACAGGGATATATTAACTTTTTTGTAACAGGCAGAAGGAGGTATCTCCGACCCTATGAAGTATATATATTCTTGATCAGTATCAACAGCCGAGTCGATTGAGCCATGTCCGTCTGTCTGTCCGTCCGTCTGTCCGTCTGTATGAACGCATCGATCTTATCAACTATAAGAGCTAGAGACACCAAATTTGGCATCCAGGTTCCTGTATACCATACGCAGATCAAGTTCATTTTAATTTAAAAAAAAAACTAATAACTTCACAGGTGCTTGAAGAATATCATATAGAAGCAATGCTGAAAGCTTCATCAAGAGCGGTTTATAAATAAGACAGATAATCAGCAATAAAAAGTTATTTTTCCATTGAATCGTAGAGCAGCAGGCAGCACATGTGTGCGAGCGAGACAGCGAACGACTGTGATACATGCATCTGTTTACCATGTGTGCACATGTGTGCGAGTGAGAAAGCAAACGACTGCGACACAAGCATAAGTAAATTAAGTGTCGTAACACTCAGCATTTAATTGAGTATGTATAAATATGTGAAAGTTAGCTGCTATAAGAATGCAAAGAATTCATATGCAAAATGAAATTTTCAAAAGTTTCTTTAAACACCTGTTATGTTCTTACTTTTATTTTAATCAAAGTACCTATTATCAAAATACTTTTAATATAGAAGCCTGTACAGGGTATTATACTGTCGAATGCGGTCGACTGTAGCCTTTTCGACTGGTTTTAACTTGAGCTTATAGAAAATATTGATAAATTGTTACACCTCTCTTATTATATACATACGTATATCTAGAATATAGACACTTAATAGGATAGAATATACTGTATGTTGTAAGCATTGGTGCAAATTAATAAGATTTCATGTCCTTTATAAAATAAATATGTAATTTGAATTGTCTTATCCACTAAACACAAGATATGCCGTGTGGTAAGTGTTTTCAAACAATAGTAAAAACAAAGTTGTAGGCCCATTACAATAATTTATTTGAAAACACTTAAAATGACATAATCAGCTTGTTAACCCGGCCGCGGCAGCTTTAAGAGAACCCCCTCAAACCTGTGTAGCATTCATATATGTTTACATCCATTTGCGGTATCCTGGTCTGGGTCTCTGGTCTCTCAATCCGTAAATGCACTTAACTGACACGTGCCGGGTTTCGCAGTCAACAAAAGTCTTCGACAGCGAATGTAAAAGCACTAATTTAATTAACATTGTTGAGAGGGTTGTCATCCGTCGAGCGAGAGAGAAAATGAGTGTAATAGAGAGAGGGAGAAAGAGAAGATAGCGAGTAGAGAATGACATTGGGAATAACAATCAGAACAAACTCAAAAAACGATCAACACAACTGAAAGAGGAATGTATAATTTCACAAATACGAACGATTCTACATATTTCTCAAGAAATTATCTATGTAAAACTGTGACATAAATAGCTTACTTTGAACCCAAGAACATCGAAATTAATTGCAATTTTGATCAAATCGTTAAATTCCGAGTGAAACTTTTCTTTCTATTGTGTCGTAATCCCAGTTCCCCAAAGGAGGCACCTCTGACCCAATTAGTATTCATATTTTGGATCAGCATCAACAGCCGAATCAACATCATAATCTAAGATATTGCGATCGAAATATAATTTCAATATATTACTAACTAATAATTACTATTAATGTTTAATATTTTAGATGAGAATCGTGATGTAAATATGCATTCAGAGGACGATGTCAAGCGACAGCGATTAGCTTACGGTGGAGACCAGATATATCCGAACGTAAGTGCATCTTTCCATAAGACTAACCTAATCCTATTATTGTAGTTTGAATTCAAATTTGCTTTAGTTACTGAAATCTAATAAATATTCTATTTTTTGAATAAATATAATTTATCTCACTAATGCTTAGATTTGGTCTGGTAAATGGTGTATCAAGGATGAGCACAAGCTTCTTTCGGAGCTGGGTAACTTGACAACTTCTACTGGAAATGGCACGCCAACCTACTATGAGGCACCCAATGGATTCCCATCGAGCTCAATTTCATGTGCGAGTGTGGGAACCACTGTTGGGAATGATTCGTCTATGTTGTATGATAGCATTGCAACGATATCTCAGGGACAGAACACATTGTATACTCCGCCAATTGGACCCTCAATTGGTAAGTTAAGAGTTAAAAAATACACAGCAAACAGTCTGAAGTACTCTTAGTTCAACTATTCAGTTCGTGCAATTATTTGTGCTTAATTATTCATAATTTTGATATTGATTCGAATTTTGTATTTTGTTGTTTCTTAAATTATTTGTATTGTTTTTTTCATTATTTTTACATGCAATTTTGGTCACAAAATCTATGAACTATAACTATAGGGAGCAGTTCTTTGACTCCCCTAGTACCCATAAGTTTACAAGATATGAAATTTAGTGCAAATATTCAGGAACAGAATATCTCACCTTTTTATACAGGTAAGAAATGCCGCAAATAGCGGTTATACTCAGAGATATTATATAGTTTCAACTACAAATCTAACCCAAGAGATATTAAATATAGATTTGATTTTGAAACTTACGTAATGTCTAATAGTAATTTTACAGTCTGAATTCAATGTACGAAGATAATTCTTTGGGTAGAAGCTGGGGACTTCAATTTGTGTGAAAAAGTCTTTGAAAACTACATTCGATTGCAAATGTTATAAAGGTGGTTTTACCAATTTCGAAAGTGGAATCATGTACTACTTATAACCATATATGTACGTCAAATATAATAATACATAACTTTTAACGGTTTTAATTAGCAATTGCCATTGAAAATGGTAATTATTCGACATTAACAAGCTTGGATAACGCTGATAGCTCTCCAGTGGTACGGGTTAATGATGCTAGTGCTGGCAGTTGTGCCGATTCACCAAGCCTAGCTCCTTCTAATTCAATTGGAGTTGAACGAAATGATCAGGCAATGAAAGAGTCTGTCATTGATTTGGACAGGGATGAGAACGCAAACAATAAGATTCTCCGGAATGAAATAGGAAAACATCGTGGAATCAACAATGTGAATCATCATATACCAATAGTTCATCTTATGACTGAGCAAGTCGAGGACCAACAACAACTGCCCAATAGTCACGGAAGCTCACAGGCAAATGTCAATAACAATACCTCATCTCTAATACTCCTGCAGTCAGGGACGAACAGCTCATCGGGCGAGGGACGCTCTGAAGTCGATTCAATTGCCAACAACGGCACATCTATTTATGCCACGCCCACAATGCTACCCAGTTTTAGCCACTACTCTGCAGGCAAGTTGCTCAGCTCACACGTCGCTCATGGCCCAATTCCCTGATCTAGTTATATATTTTTACAAATCTATAGCACAATTCTTGTACTTGGTGGTGGCATTTTATTTTTAGATTCAAGCAATATCTATTTAGAACTATACTTAAATGTGTAATGGCTGCAGACCAAGCAAAGGTTCGTTTTAGATTTTAGCAAAAAGTGAGCAACTATAGTTGCTTCCCCAACAAATAATAATAATAAATAATAATTAATATAATTCGAAATATTAATATTATATTAAAGAGAATCCAACTCTCCGACGGCTCTGTAACAATTATTCTGTAGCCTTTAGTTTTGAATTCTATATCAAATCTGATGATCAAACTTGCAGCCTCGGACAAGAGTTTCATTGCTAAGGCTTAAGATTAATTTAAATTTAAATTTAATTTTGTATAAGTTCTAAATGTTAAATTTTAAATGTTTCCCTTATTTATTCAAAAGATTGATTCAAAGAATTGCACTTACATATTTAGCACACTTTAGCACATTCACATAAATTGCATACATACATTCTCTGAATTATTAATAAGAACCTATCCTTATATTTTCAGCATGTGGCTCCGTAGTGCCAAGTTCAGATTACGCCTATAGTCCTGCCTACACACAGTATGGCGGTGCTTATGGATCCTACAGTTATGGCACCAGCAGCGGTATAATCAGTAAGTGATCAAATAAGTGCTTAATAATCAATAACCAAGAATGAAAATTATATTGGATGTTGCTTATATTCACCATAATTATTACAGACTCGTCGTACTATTATGAATGTGGCCAGAACCAAGCGCCCCTCAACCAAGATTTACGCTCACCCCTTGCCGCAACTAGGGCCAACTCGTTGGCCTCTGCAGCTTCGCCAACTGGTAGCGCCTGTACCAAGTCGGAAACATCAGATATATTTCTCGTTTAGTGCCTGGAACAGCTTTAAAAACTTTTTTCATTAGGCCGAAACCAACATCCATTGCGGAATATTTGGGGAGAGAGAGAATATTCCGAAAAAAATATACTTATACTTGCATTTGCATGTATCAGGAATGCAATCCGACTTACCCAGAACCGGATATTGGCAATACTTTAACTTATTTTACCCTCCGAACTTGAACTTGAACCAAACCGCTTTCTTCAACAAAAGGATTTGGTTCAGAAACAAATGAAAAGAAACAAAAAACGAGATTTTGGCAGCTTTTGGTAATGACTTATGGCGATGATATATAAACTGACGATGAACTGAACTCACGAGAACAATTCTCATACAATTAGTTAATTTGCATTTAAATATCGATTCACAAATACCTATACAAGTACGAGATGTCCGAATGTCCGAGTATATAACCGCTCCGATCATTAAACTGCGCGTTTCGTCATTTTAGGATAAAGAACGAATTATATAAAATTGCAGGCAAAAAACAAAAAACAAAAAGTATTTAATAGTTATATTAAAAAAGCATATAATTTACCCTTAAACATATTGTTAATAAGCATATTGATAGGAATATGAATATAAAATGAAACCAAAATGACCGCAAAGGAAAAATTTTACCAAATATTAAATGCATGCAAGTTTTTTGAAAACTTTCAAATATTTTAAGCTAGAGAGCTTAGATAACAAATTTTCGTACATTAAGAATTGTACATAGTGATAGTGCGAGAATGAGAGTGTAATCTTGATTATATAATATATTATACTACTTATGCTTATAGGATATGTCTTACATAGTATATGTTATATGCTTAATCGAAAAAGGTACTTACATATATCAGTATGTTTTGAGAAAAGAGCCTTAGATGTGCATTAACGTGAATATGTATATGTATTTTATACAAAGTAAGTTTAGCAATTTATCAAAATTTTAAATGGAAACATTTAATTTACAATTTAGGTTCAATGTGCACTCACGATCAAGGAAAGGTGTATGCAATGCAATTTCATGCATTGAAACAATGAAAATACAAATGCAATTGCTTAATCAAATACATTTCAAATATTAAATTTTAATTTAATTGTATTATTTATATTTCGGATGTATAACTGTTTAAGATAACTATTTATATATTTATCCTTAACGATGTAACGCAAATATATATTTTAAGTGATCGTTTGTACATCGAATTGTAACTCGTATATAATAATACTTAAATTGATTACGGAGGCCGATAGTTAATAAGAAAGCACAAACCAAATTCTGTATAAATACATACTTAATAATTTATAGGAAAAACAAACATAAATAATATGTTAAATATAAACGTATTTACATGAGTATTAAAATAAATATGGAACTACAATGTGTACAAAGGTTGCGTTTTTATTGTTAAACTAATATTGAGGGTTTTTTTTTATTATTCAAAAGTATGTAGCTCTAAAGCAACACTTTTTTTTTTCTTAATTCTTCATTAAATTCTTCAGAATTGCCCTCAGCTGTTCCTTGACGAATTATCATATTACCTCGTATTAATTTTTCAATGAATTACGCTATGCTATGTTAAATATATGATTGAATCACTAATGCCCAAGGATTCCTCAATCGCACGGTGTATCACGAGTTCTATCAGTTTCCGAACACCCTTTATTTTATATGGTGTGACGCCTTTTGAGAACCACCTTCACGGAATTCGTCCTGTATCGATATACGGACATAACCTTAATCAGTGTACCAGTTGTCTAAAAACGCTCAACATTGTGGGTCACTGTCAAAATTCAAAATAAGTCGATTAAAGCACATCTCTCTTGACAATCCTTCTCTGCAATCATAATATGATAATAGACTCAAATGTTATTCAAGAAACGCTTTCTCAGCACCAGTTTACAGCGGAAGAAGGTAAGCCTGGCGCTACTGAGTACGTATGTAGATATCCTACAGCGTTTTGTTGTGCTTTTAAATGTATATGTATCTAAATCGGAAATATTAATATTATACTCATATCCGAAAGCTGTTATAATTTTTGTTATGTTGAAAATCAATCGAAGTTTTGATTGTTTCCAAAAGATGGCGTGATTTTTGTCCGCCACAGCGCAGTGCTACGACGACATCTGTTGGCTGCTGCACTCAATGTCCAGCGGGGACAACCACCCAAGTGAAATTTCCCTTATTCCTAATAAAATAAATGTGATACAAGTGCTATATAACATCCTCTTTGAAACACGGAGTTTATTTTAATATTTTCATACATTTTTTTTTATTATTAAAAATTTACATTAGATGGGAAAACAGCTAGAATAATGGGGCCTTCGGCATTTTCGAGAGTAACAGTTCCTAGAATAATATAGCCTAAATAATGGTTTCTATTAACATGTGCAACGCTGTATGCATCATAATAACTTTATATACTAAAGCATTCCTGCTTATACCATTCATATGTATGTATAAATGTAAACACATGTGAAAGGCATTTTTAATGTGAAATCTATTAACTCTCACAAAGAGCACGAGATTATTATATACCCATAGAATATGTGCAATACCACGTATTAGAACTTTCTGCGGATTACAAACATTTGTACGATTACAAACACCAAACACATATACCTTCTGTGTAGAGAATGTAGGTAAGATGGTAGCACTGACGCCGACTACATCATTTACTAATAGAGTATTCAAATTCACAGGGTATCTGGTAGGCAAACAGTACCGAGTGCATGACATTTTACATTCATAACATGAAATACATACACATATGTACAAGGCCTGATGATTGCATACACTTGCATGTATACGAGTGCATATGTACCTATATGAATAGGAATATCTATGATGATAAATATTTGCCTACAGGATGCGTGGGGGTGATGCGAATCTTGTATACAAAAGCATACATACATACATACATACATACGCATACACATACAAATGCAATATCTCCCAATATAATCGTAAGGTATAAAATTAACAACATTCATATACACTCCCCTCCATTTGAATGTGATAAATGAAAATATAATTTTGAAAACCATTTCCTTAATTTGAATAATCTAGAAACTTATATATTTGAACAATATTTAACGTAACGTAATGACTTAGCTGAATAATAGTAGGTATTACTATTTTGAATGTTATTATTGCAGTTTCACTAAGTGAACGATGAGCACTGTTAAGAGTTCGATTGTGTGGGTGTCAATATGTGTGAGTGTGTATACATATGTGTACATTAGTATGTGTCTGTTTATTTTGCGGCTGTTGAGTAAGCGTTTGCTTTCGTGTATTTTAGTCGATTCTGAAGTGCTGGCCTAACAGGTTCCCCCATCTGATGCTGGCTGAAGTCGTACGTAAATAAATAAATTAAAAAAAAAACAAAAAAAAAACAGGATGAGTGCGTGGAATTTGTTATTGTGAAAGAAAAATGTATACATATGTACATGCATATATACATACATAAATATGTATGTGTGTGATAAAGACTTTTTTGATAAACTGTGATCTTTAATTTACTGTTACTCAAACTTAAACAGATCTTTTTCCGAAACATCTCCAATATATTGGATGCTTAAGACGTTTACACGTGTGCACGTGCACATACATACACATATAGATATACATATGTACATATAACCCAGAGCCACAAATGCGATGAAACGGGACAAACCCAAAAATTAAGATCAATCCAATATATTTCAATAGCATAGCCATCTTTAGGGCCATGTGGTATAAAAATGAAAATTCGTAATGAGCATAAACATATTGCAGAAACAATCCAAAGTATTTTGAATTGGAATAATATTCAAATAGGATTTCATCCAAATAATGGCGAACGACGAGTTGGGCTAGCTCAAAGTTTACAACAGCATTTTATTTCCTTTAAAAGAGATAATCATTCAAAGTATTGTATTGTATTGAATCTATGGAATGTTAACGATGTTGATCAATTTAATGATATCAACAGTCAGCCAGAGCACACCACGAGAGCAACTCGTCAACAGCAAAAGCAACAGCAACATCAACATCTACATCATCATCAACAACAACAACATCAACCACAACATCAACAACAACAACAACAACAACGTCAAAATCCACAGCAACAACAACGTCGACGCACACTTATTACGTATTTATTGTATAAATTAACGCAGTTGTGTCTTGTCATTGTATTATTATTGCCATTCCTAATAACATACAACGCATTGATACAACAAGCCAGCGGTCAATATGTTATAGACCCATTATCTTTATCAATGACAAAATCATACCGTTATAAAATAAACCAGAGTTTAGAAGGAGAATCTAATTACACGCATTTGAACGCAGAACGTAAGCTTTATCAAAATATAACACACAATAGAAGAAAAAAATCATATTACAATTAAAAACATAAATCCCATATACTCGTACAATCACCGTTTACACGGATATAGTCTGATTATTCTAAGTCAATCTGCTAATAATAATAATTTAAATACCGGAGTTGCCGAAACAAGGATCTTAAGTACAAATCCAGATAATATATTGTATGCACCAAAGTCAACATGGATCACACACGATTCCTTAACCCGTACTAAGAGATATATTGATATTAAAAATAATTCGCAAAAACGCGAAATTAATAATTATAATAGAAAACATGAAGCTGACAGCCAAATATTAAAAAAAGCATTTGAAAATAATAAAAACAAAGATAATGACAATATGTATAAACAAATAATTAATAATACAGAGAAACTTACCAAACTGGTTATGAACGGACTCGGATTAAAAAAACTACCGGATATGAAGAAGGTGAGAGAAATATTATAATATTATCAAAATGCTCCCACAGATTAACTTTTCGACTTAATTCATAAAACTTAGGCGAAAACCCATTAAGTTTTATGGAACAAGTTTCACAGACTTTCTCCATTAGTGTTTGCACTGATTCCCTTTTCAACTACAAAGTTTTCAGTTCTTTTTTCAGTTGTTTGTCCTCTTGCAGAAGGTATAATAAATTTGATAGACCCATCTGTCTAATATTAATAATATTTAATAGTGTTGGTAAATTTAAAAATTAAAGGTTTCAGAATTTGCAGTGACGTAGCAGACAGGTTCTGATTGAGCATGCGAAGAACTCATATCTCCATTTGCTTTATGCTATATTTATGACACATATGGCAGTACAAAGCGATACAATGTAAAATGTTCTATTCTTCTTTATTTTCTGAATAACTTTCTGGAGGTATCTTTCACATGTGTATTAAAAGAGTGTTCTTTAGGCCCGTGTTTAATAAGATAAAATATCCCTGTACAAGGTATTACTAATAATACGTAATAACGTATTTGGGCCTTTGGATTGCGTCTTTTATTAGGGAACCTTTCAATCTGGCTCTGAATGAATACGACTACCTATAGCAATACATTAACTATTTCTATTATTTCTAACTTTTTGGAACCATCTCTGTATAATTGCAGGCAAACATAAGTCAAGTAGAATACTCAAGCAAATATTTGGAGTATTTAGAGCGTCTGAGAAAAAGCGATATGATGAAAAGCAGTGAGGACCAGATGGAATCTGCAACAAAACTACAAATATTAAGCATTGTGACAAATAAATTTAGCGACATAACGCGAAAGCGATGGCACCACAAGCGTATGGCAAGATCAACAGAAAAACGAGAGAAAAAAACGCTAAGGAAAAACCATGGTCAGAACCTCGGGGAAAACGATAAGACAAACATTCTTCTGCATTTTCCCTTGAGCGTGAATGATGCCCAATTAAAATATGAACAAATCAACGAGGCTAATGTAAGGCTAATGATGCTATATAATCCTTCATTGGCCGTCTCGTCAAGACCAGAGCCTGCATCTAGGGGAAACAGACGGAAGTTAAGTAATAAACATTATGAGAAATCATTGAGCAATGAAAAGAACTGTAATAACAACGATAATTATGCGATACCGTTAAGCCAAAAATCAAGCAATCGTAAAAGTAAAGTACACGTATTAAATCTAAAAGTTTATCAATTATTAAGGCAGAACAAGCGCCAACAATTAGATGCTCGCCGAATCGAGTTTGAGAGCTCGAATTATAGAGACACGAGCGAGGAGACGAGAAGTCAATGGCTCGAATTCGATGTTACCGCAGCAGTTCGAGCGTGGTTAAATAAGAGTCACGAAAATCTTGGCATAGAAATACAATGCGATAAGTGCAGACGCATTGGAGCTCGAATATTAAGCGAAGTATCCACACCTTCTCACCATTTGGTTAAGGATAGCGACTTTGATGATAAATTTCACCTGACGCCAGTGTTAAATATCATCGGACATATTGGTCGGACTCATACTGAAGAAGCTGTTAATCCACACAACTTAGCGTTGAACAATCAAAGCAATGGCAATATTTATCACCCTTTAAATAAAGGTAACCCTAATCAAATTAAAAAAT
The DNA here is from genome assembly GCA_018901825.1 of Drosophila funebris. Taxonomy (NCBI): domain Eukaryota; kingdom Metazoa; phylum Arthropoda; class Insecta; order Diptera; family Drosophilidae; genus Drosophila; species Drosophila funebris. Next base: position 472,726 of record JAEIFK010000219.1, read on the forward strand.
CACAAAATAACTGCTACAGAGCGCATCAACGTTGCTGTAGACATCAATTGGACGTGGACTTTAAGGACATCAAGGGATTCGAATTTATAATACAACCAAAGACTTTTGATGCCGGCTATTGCAAGGGCCGATGTCCTCCAAGGCATAACCCAGCACATCATCATGCCCTTCTACAAAGTCTAATATGGCAGCAAGATCACAATCGGGTTCCTCGACCTTGTTGTGCTCCGTCGAAACTCACTGAGCTTGAGATCTTGCATGTGGACGAGGAGCATAGCGATAAGCTTAAAATATCCACATGGAGCAACATGCAAGTTTTGGAATGTGCCTGCTCATAAAAAAAACTATTACATATATTAGCTTAATTTTGAACTTAAAATTAGTATTATTAAAGGTATTCTCTGGGAATTATACACAACAGAAAGCAATAATGTGTTTAAAGAAAATATATACATACACAATTAAATGAAAAAAAAATTTCTATTCTTTATTTAAAAACTAATTGAATTATATTTAGGTAAGTTTGTAAATCAATTGATTTAAATCAATTCAACACAGGGATCAATACAGAAGGCACTGAGCACACAATTCAAATTCAATGCACGGGATGAGTAAAAGAAAAGGAGACGCACAACTGGGTCAGTACTAACGAGCAGCTGATCTTCTTTGGTGGTCATGATTCATTCACATTCTCTATTTCGATAAATCGAACAAATGAACCGATATAGAGTAACCACAAACTATACAGAAGGTTTACCCACTTGGGTGCTGTGGGTTTAAGTTAAATTATTTTATTTGATTATATTTAGTATTTCACTGTACTATTTAATATTATATGAATATTTTGTCTCTCGGGAACAATTTACAAATGCTACAAGAAATAAAACAAGCTGAGAAAAGTTTAAGCTCTCAATTTTTTGTTTGTGACGGTGGAAAATTCTCTTTTGCACTTTCTTACTACATATTAGTTAAATTATAATTTGTATAAGCTTAATGCTAAGTATATGTATGTATATACATGTAAGTAAGTGCATGTGCAAAGTACATATGTTAGTATGTATGAGTACATTAACATACATCCATAAATTAAAACAATGGTATTAGTTATTTGGTTATTAAATATGCCACATTCAGTATATGTTTTACATAAATACGAAATTTCGTATTCATACTAACCATTTTATATACAAATATGTATGTACATATGTATTTATTTACAGATGCACGCAGACGCTTGTCATTTGAAGTCTCAACGTAAAATTTCAGTTTTTTTTTTATTTTTGGAACGATTTTTATGAAGCTTGACGGGCTTTGTTACAAGATTATTCCTTTAGCAAATGTTAAGTTGGAAGTGCGTACGCTCAAAAATGAGGTCTATAATTAGCTTACAAATAGAATTTATTGATTTGCTGCAGGTTACACATAAAAGTTTTGAGGAAAATCTTTCTTACTTTATCGTCAGAAATGGTGTACATATAAAGTCTTACCTTGCGTGCAGAAACTACAAATTTGCTGATTGGAACGATTCACAGAACCCTGTGGCCAATCACAACAAAATGTGCTCTTCTTTTTTCAACAACAAAGACATAGACCATTGTATCCAAAATTTTATTTTATTTTATTTACGATAAAATGTATGAATAAATATATTTTATTTTTTGAAGCTGGTTTGTAAATCGAGGATTTCTTATATGTATTATGTATTCAGAAAGAATATTTTTTTTTTTTACATAATTTACCAGTTACTTAGGAAATCGAATCCTTTGGGAATTTGAACTTTTTCTGGCAATAATTTACAATTTTCGGCATGTTGATCTTTGGTGTCAGTTTCGGAATCGGTGGAATCAGTTAAATTACCTAACAGGGCTTTTTCCGAACTGGAATTTGATAATAGATTATCTTTTTTGTAGTCGCCCAAATAGGGTAATTTAATGCAACTATTTCTACCCAAACTGTTAGGCATATCTTCCACTTGATCATGTTCATCTAATTTAACCAAAACTTTACTTTGGACAGGTGTACAGTGTTTAGTGTCCACTTGAGGAAATGGTTTGTATATGTCGCTTTCCTTCACAGGAATATTGGTATTGCTAACTATCACAGATAGATTTATTTGAGATTTAGTCCTATAACTGAACGGAAACGAATGCTCATCCCGATAATCTCCAATATTTTCATCGTGGATAATCTTTAAACCAATCTTTTGATGAAGAAAGGTGCTCAGGCTTTGTCTGTCATATGTATATTCAATATTATACTTCTGGCAGCTAGATTCCTTTTTGTTACTATCTACAATCAGTCTGGAAACATTATTTGAAGAGTGAGATGTGCTCAAGGAATTATTATAATATCTTATAGTTATTTCTGGTTTTATTATGGTATCATTAAGTATATCATCTTGCTCAACTGAACTTAATGTAAGCCATACATGATCGTAGGCCGATTTTACTTCGCTAATATCGAATGCAATCTTCTCAGCCACTGGATTCAGTTTTGCAAAATAACAGTTTATTTGCTCAATTGTTGGCATTTTTTATTCTGAAAGAAAATGAGAATATGACATTTAAATACATGTTTGTACATGTAAGTTTATAATACTTTTAAATGTTAAATTATTGTCAATGAAAAAAGGACAGAGCACCACTATTCTGGATAAAAAGGTTCATTACGATGTGATTAATTGATAAATATATTTGTTTTTAGTAACTGGCAACGAAGACCAGATTGGTTCTATTATTAATAATATGTTTAGATTCCATCGCTTACATGGGGACTTATCACAAACGCCGTTGACTAGACAAATACTATTGAACTTTGCAGCGCGCTGGAAATAAACATTTACATATACAAGCATATGTATATGAGTATGTTTATTTATCAGCATACAATTAAAACGTTTTCTTTTTTAAATATGGATATACATTTTGTATATTACTTTAGATCGGTAGGAATATTGCAACGGTCACTAGAACTTTCAGAATCTAATCACTTACTTCTTATACCCAGAAAAACTAAATTAATAGAAGGAACACCCTTAGATAAAAGTATTTTTTGTTTTGACCAACAACAATACAGTGTGACCGGATCTTTAGACTGAAAGCATACCAAAATATGTTTGAATATACCATAATTTCGCTGCCTAAGTATTTTAATCTACTAATTTAAGTATAATAATTTGTAAATTTATTTATTCAGCACTATGTTTGGCGGACTCCCTAATAATGAGGATGAGGATCTAGGATGAGGATAAACAACCTCTTTTCATATCATGTCTTCATTATGGCGACTTATATCTTCATCAGACGGTCGCCTACTACATTTTATTATTCACAAATGAAAAAAAGAATAATATGCGGATCCTTGCATAGCTTTTAACAAGACCTATCAAAAGTACAAGCTTTATTATATTCTGTCTCCAAAGAGTATAAGGGATGTATAATGCAATGTACTCGTATGGAACAAGCACATAGTAGGATCTTCGAGAGAAGAAAGTATATATGAACATATATACATGCATACATATTCATATATATTTTCTATTGTCGAAGATCCTACTATGTGCTTCACCGTAAACAGCCAAATAGATTTAACCATGTCAGTATGTGAGACAGTAAGACGCCTCTCCGAAATTGAAAAGTATATATACGCTTGGTCACTACAGTTCAATCCTTTTAACCGCGTTCGTCTGTCGGACTGTCAGTTCATCCGTCTATATGTCGTCGATCCCAGAGGCTACGAGAGCTAAATTTACAAGAAAATAACAGTTCTGTCTTATTGCTGCAGGCAGTCGTTATGCTGGAACTGGCTGGATCGGATCACTAAAACATACAGCTAGGATATAAAACCTTTCTTCTTGCTTTTAGGAGATGGTGAATCCGCATCCGACAAGTCAATATAATTCAAACTATTTTACGAATAAGCAATACCAAATAATTTACTGTTTAACAATACTATTATTATGCTAGTTACAGATACGGATTATAACCTATGTTTTAAATAAGATTTACAATATTTTAGAATTATATGTACACCGATATTTTCATTGATATTATTGATACATAGTTGAATAATTTCATAAATGAATGAAAATAAAATTAATCAAATAAAAAAATGACCAGGTAGTGTTTCAACGAACCGATTCAATTGAATTCAAATGTATATTGTAGAAGTTAATGCAGAAAAACTCTCGCGCGGTGCTATGTAGTTTCATAACTGGTTAATAATGCAGCATCTACAGGCTCCAAACAGCTTGGACAGGTAAGGCTTCGCATTAGCCAATCGTCAATGCAATGTACATGATAAATGTGCATGCATGGTAAGTATCGTACAGCCTCATCAACACAAAATTCGACCATACAAATAACACACTCCCGAGCTTTTTTGGAGTTACCATCATATGTTCCAATAGGCAAGTGTTGGACGAGTCCAATGCGTTTGGCTATTTTAATCTGGTCTTCCTCTGACATTTGAGTTACAGTAGCTGTACTACTGACTGAAGACGATGGGTAGAACACTTGCGGCAGCGGTTCATGCTACATGATAATCAGTTCATATATTTCTCATTACATTTTAAAAGTAAGTGCAACTAACTTGCCTGATATATTGACAGAGGTCCATTATCCAGTCCGCTTATACTGTCGCTACCTCGTAGTAGTGAAATGTCGTCAGAACTGTTCATTTTTAAGCAGTTACCCATTGTATACCTTAAGGAATAAATTATAAAAGTTATGATTAGTGTGGAATGTGATAGAGATTTTTTGCCTAGCCCGAAGATACCACGACCCGTATTCGCATATAAGTAATATAAAGGAACTTTCCACTATATAAAATAGCTTTATTAAAAGATTTGGATTTATAAACTTGTTCTTGAAATATTGTTTTTCTATTTAAATTAAATTGCTTGTTATAGACAGGAACATACATACGTATTTACTAAATTTAAAATCTTATAGTCTCGTTTATATAGAATGACAGACGGTTAGGGCTTAGTTAAATCGGCTGTTATTACTGATCAAGAACTTATAAATTTTGGTCAAAGTTATTATACCACTTCATAAATAATTATTTATGGTGCAGGGTATAATATATTCTCCTTGCAATTATAATTGATGTCTGCTATCAGTTTTTCAATATTTTATAGAGTAGAAACATTTTTAGTTTGCGCCAGATCACAATCAAAGAAAATATCATATTTCTTAATGCACATTCGAAATTGCAATGAACAATGAAATCATATTGATGTATGTACATATGTATATATCTACAGTACTTATTTACATGTAAGAACGTGAGTACGTGCATATACAAATAGACGTATAAATGTAATTACGCATGAATACATGCATAATTATTTTTAATATTGCATATTATTCTTTTCTGTTGTAAGACTAAATTGAGCACAGAAGAAACATATTAAACATTTTCATTAACATATTTTCCTTGTTAAATGTGTACATTAGTTGCACTAAAACAATAGATACATATGTGTACATGTATATATATACTTATACACATGTATATATGTGTATATATTCACATTTCACCCTACTATTATAAATTTGAGTAAATTCTGCATAAAAAAATGAAGCAAGACTTTACTTTCTTTCCTTGTTTTTGTTTTTAACAAAAAAGTATGTTGTATCGATATATTTATCGATAACATATTCTTGATTGTTTTTGATTATGCTTTTAATGGGTTAAACTACTAGTTTCTTCCCATTTATTTCTATTAGGCTATAAATGGATTAGTCTAACCTTCGACTGTGATCCTGATAGAATATTTGTATCACAACATATGTATGTCCAGATTCAATCTGCTTTAGAATGAGTGAGACGAAATGCGGTTAAAGCTTAAAATACCAAACTGGTCATTTATAAAAAAATACCAAATTTTCATAAAATGTGTTGTAAAAGGAAATTAGAAAACAACAAATAGTTGAGTTGGCAAAATATAAACAAAACGATGGCTGAGGAGACGATAATCCTTATTTTGTTGGTGGTTGTAATGCTGGTGGGGTCCTATCTATCAGGAAGCATTCCCTTAGTCATGAGATTGAGTGAGGTAAATTCATACAATTCCATTATTGGTAATAAGTTTGCAGTGGTTGTATTCACACATGTAATGAATTTTAATATCCAGGAAAAGCTGAAATTTGTGACGGTACTGGGAGCTGGTTTACTAGTGGGAACTGCGTTGACTGTTATAATACCAGAAGGTATACGTTCATTATATATGGATAGCAAGCGAACACCCATTGATGCCAAGGCAGATGATAAGTTATCAACCGGCATCGAAGCTCAGGATTATTCACAAACGATTGGGTTGTCACTCGTCCTTGGATTTGTTTTCATGATGCTTGTGGATCAAATTTCCCAACGAAAAACCAACAACGGAAGTGAGAATGATAAGAATATTACTGCTACACTTGGATTAGTTGTGCACGCTGCAGGTGATTACAATTTCTTCCTTTTTTTTACCGTGCGCCTAATGAATGAGCAAAAAGAGTATTAGGGATTCGTGTATATGTATGAAACTAACATATATCTGTTGCTCAATACGCTACGATCTTAGTGACGGAAAGAGCTTAGGCCAATTTTAATATTTAGAAACCAGAGTAAACCCTGAAAGTTAACAGAAACAAAATACGAAAAGAATTTGCAATGAATATCTCTGATCGATGAATTTTACATATAAAGTGAAGAACGAAAGTAATAAAAGAAGCATGGTACACCGTACACAGCTTTCAGCCTAAATGTTTGTTTGAATATGTGAGCAGAAATATAAGCTAGGGTATTTAAGGGCTAAGCGCAGGGTATCACGCGGTCGAGCACTCGCGACTAGAGCCTTCTTATTTATTAATGCCGAAAATTTAATTTTTTTTAGCCGATGGAGTCGCTTTGGGTGCTGCGGCAACAACCAGTCACCAGGATGTGGAAATAATTGTATTTTTAGCTATTATGCTACATAAGGCACCGGCAGCATTTGGACTAGTAAGCTTTCTCTTGCATGCAAAAGTTGAACGACAACAAATACGGAGACACCTTGGAATATTTTCTTTGTCTGCACCACTACTTACACTGCTTACATACTTTGGCATCGGTCAAGAGCAAAAAGAGACACTTAATTCAGTAAATGCCACTGGAATTGCTATGCTATTTTCGGCTGGAACTTTTTTATACGTCGCGACGGTTCATGTATTACCAGAGCTAACACAAGGTGGACACAGTGGCCATCACCATATGAGCGGATCTGGTCTGTATGATTACCATCTGCTAGAAGAATCTCGAGAGACTGCTGTAAAAGAAACGAATGTTAATGCCGCAGCTCAGCCGCAGCCGCAGTCCTATCATAAACAAGGCCTGCGTTATAGCGAACTCATTATTATGATATGTGGGGCTTTACTACCATTAATTATTACATTCGGACATCATCATTAGTATATTCAAAGTATTTGTAATTAATGCCTAAACATAGACAATATTCCTGTCACATTTTTGTTACTATACATAATTTGTAAATAAGATTTTGGGCTTACGCACTGTTTATATAATATTAGTTTATAATATTAGTTACAAAAATTAAATAATATTTGTATATTAATTGATATGTAACTAATCAATGATGCAATTATAATTATTTTACTAATTATAATGCATTCGTAAGTACTCGCTGTGTATCTATACCCTACAACATGGAAATATCATAATTTTGTGCAAAACTGTAACAGACAAAATGAGGCGTGCAGACGCTTTTCAATTCTAATTTTGCAGGTACTTAAAGAATACTAAACTGAAACGGTCCTGTTAGTTTCAAAGAAATTGAGACATAAATAAAAAAGTTGTTTTGCAAAATAAAACCCACATAATCTCCTTGCGCTAGCGCTCAGAGGCTGTTACAGAGTATCACACTGTCGGTTGAGTTTAATTACAATTTTGCTATGAACCCTTCCAGTAAAAGATAAAACATAGAGTAAATTTGTTATTGATCATTTATTCTTTATATATAATAATAATATTAATGACTTGAGTATAGACAAGACTTGCCTTTAACGCACTTGATTTGTAATCGAATGTGTGTTTGATTTTGTATGTGGAGTAATGGATAGCGGATGGAAAGTGTAGGGGAGAATCGGTATATTACATAATGTTAGTTCACAAACTTAATAGTTTGTATGCATTTATTTTAACTCTCAATTTAGGCCCCTCATATATTTATGTAGTTCTGTCCTTAACATATGAATATACATATTTTTATTCATTTTCTGTTTTATAGTATATGTATATTTATTAATGAATTTCGCAAACTGAAACCCATGTGGATCCCATTATTGAAGTCCCTCAGTTACGCAGATACATACACGCACACAAGACAATGTATAAATACATGTAAAAACACATATCAATATTGTAAATAAGTTTGGGATAATTTCTATTGACGACACTCAGTTTATTTATTTAACCTTGTCCTGGCCGATAAATCTGATTAGCCGATTAAGAATTTTCTTTTACAATTTTGTCGTTTGATATTTTAAACTGTGAATTACGCTTTGCACAGAGATACAAGTGTAAGTTGTATGTTGTATTGTTTGAATGCCTATACGTACATATACATATATATATTTTTGTTAAATTTAAAGAATTTCAATTTTATTTTGTTTTAATATTATAAACATATTAATGCACGTTTTGAATGTATTCATGTATTTTCGAGTATATGTATGCTTGTATGTATATACTACTTTTCAGTAGGCTTGCAAATGTATCTATGTATGTAATTATAGGGAGGCATGTAAGTTTGTATATAGTATTTATGTATGTATGTATTTAGATGAGTTAGCGATTGGTTGACTTTTAGACTGCAGTTTCGGTGTGACTGTGGGATGATAGCCGCTCAACATCTATTTCGGGTATGGTCAGCTCATCGGGTATATTATCGGCGTACTCAATGGAAGATGTCTCTGAAAGGCGTTTACTCAGCGAAGTCTGCTTGCGCAGCACCTCTGCCAACGAAGTGTTGGTGTGCTCACCGTAACGGGCGTCAAGACCTTGCCGAAAGGCGTTCACCACACGTATCTAAACGCAAGTCAATTAGAAAGAAAAGAACAACACCGAGAACAGTGACAAGATAGACAGAAACAACATTATAAGAAAATACGGTTTTTTAATCAGTCAACTAAAAGTACAAACAGATGGGTACATAGTATGTATATACATTTGAAAAAGTATCACAACAAAAAATAATAAATCACAAACACAGCGATGAATGAAACAATTTAATAATGTTGTAAATATTTATGCTTGCTGTGATGGCATATCAAGTATGGTATAGGGTGTTGTCGACATTTATTTGTATGCTTTAATAAGCAAGCGCTTATAAAATGCATATCTTCATGCTCAAGCAGTTAAATTAGTTTTCAAAATTGTGCATAAATATAAACACATGCATTAGATAACGAGATAGATGAGATGTTAACGTTATATGTACATATATGCACATTCGCATATACAAACATAATTGCAAAAGGGTTCGAAAATTCGATTTGTGGGCTGGAAGGGAAAATAAATAAGATCTAATACAGGAATGTACACAGCAAGTTTGGTCTTATAGATACTGACAGACAGATAGCCATAAATCGCCTCGACATTTGATACTAACATGTAAATAGAGTCGCTGATTCTATCTTATGTTTTTATCTATCATTTCTGATTGCTCACATAAAGGAAAAAACATACAAATGCACTTACTTATAGAAAATATACAATCTCTACTTAACTGAGATCATATTCGGGGTATTCATTGAATAAAAAACAAGTTCCTTTATAGTAAGCGACAGATAATTATGCGCTATTATGTATTTAACAATAAAGAAATTATCTCTATTCACAAATAGTTTTGTAGTTGATTCATAAGTAATGCAAAGCGTAGACCCATATTAAGATTTTGAACAACAAGTTTAATGCAAATAATGTACTTAGTATTATAAACGAATCTACTTACAGATATTTAAGATATAACAAGATTCGGAATATTCTTATAAAATGGTTAATTAAGAACCACAGGAATAAAATACCTTAATATATATTAGCTCACACATGCATGCATATATAAACACATCAACATAAGACCAAGCACGTCAATGCAACGACTTCTTGTCAATCTTCACTGTATAAACTAGTCTTTTGAATTTTTTCTATGATTCTGTTGATATTATCTTCCTTTATTATGTTTATAATTTGCGGAAGAATGAGGCTTGACATTCAAAATTTCAACGGCTTACAATTGAAATGTGCAGTCAATAATCTCGGGAGATTGACTTGTTCATACAGTGGGACATAAATTATTCAATCACTTCGTAGGGTTGGAGATGCCTCCATCCGTCTCATTTAAATGTGTGTGGGCATGCAAGTAGTACATTCCACATGCTTCTAAATTGTAATGAGGTAAATAAAGATATGTACATATATGAAGAATATACATAGAAGTGACAAGAGTCAACCCTAAACTTGATTCACAAATTTTCAGGGGACATGTTTTATTATTTTGAAAAAAACTTGAAAGGAACATCGTACATACCAATGTAGCTCTTACATCTTCTAAGATTGAAGAGATTTAATTGACACCTATTTGTATAAGCATTTATGCTTAATAGGGTCGAAGAAATGTAGAAAATTTAGCATTTTGTTGTGATCAGACAATAAAAGGACATTAATTGTAATTTTTATCTGATTGCTTTCAAAAATAATCATATATATAATGCTTACGAAGAACATTGAAAATCAGATGAAGTAAATTATGGAACTATTAGTATCTCATCCAAATGTAATGTGTTTTAAGCTTATTCTACGTATGCATATGTAACGGAGCGATCGATTCAAAGATTTTGATTTTAGAGACGTTTTAATACTTGTCTTGGCATTGTGTACATTAAGCTTTAAGAAAAATGAAGAAGGGCTTACAGCTTGATCAGTGTTGCTCTTGCTATAGGGAACCGGAATCAAGCGTTCTTGCAACTCGCCGCCTATTACCTTTAAAATTGAAGAGAGAAAGTAAAATAGAAAACAATAAGTGGGAAGAGAAATACAGGTTGAAGAGTCAGTTAAGTGAGAAACGCATTAAAAAAGTTGCTACATAGATTTGATCAATATACATAATATTGTAAGCATGTTATAACATGTATACATATTATACACATTATGCAAATATGTATGCATGTTAGTATTGATTTTCTTTTGAAATTAAGTATTGTAATAGTAAAGTACTTTAGAACAGTAGTATATGTAAGTAAATAGCATAAACCTAGCTTTTTGGTTTCAAATATATAAATAATTATTATTTATAATGTGTTCAAAACAGTGATTTTGCGCCTTTTCACCTTGCACATTGATATGATAAATGTTTAGAATTTAGTTTTCACTTTTACAGGTCGAATCAGTGATATTAAGTGTATTGATTGGATCGATAGATATTTATACGTATGCATGTATGTATACATATGTATGCATGAATGTATGTAGATATGTACATGGGCATATCAATCAATCAATGTGCAAGTGTCACTGCCATCAACTAAATCATTGTTTCTAAATAAAAATGTACTTAATTACAGTGCAGTTTGGTACATAGTAAAATAACTATATATGTATGGAGCGCTTAAAGGATGTGGGTAGTAGGAGTATTAGGAGTATTAGGTACTTATGTATGTTCCGAATTGGTTAGAAATAAATAATTAAATAATTATGTAACGGATTGAATGGCGTATTCCGCGAATGCATATATGTATATATGTATCAAGAGGTATGCAGGCTCTTTTGTTGTTGTTATATACAAATGTATAGTAACATTCTCATGATTACACATGTAAGAATATACTAAATTGTTCGATTAATAAACTCATACATACTCATGAATATAAACATACACACATAAATATAAAGAAAGTGTTATGTAAATAGGCAAAAGCAGCTATATTTATGTATGTACATTTGAATGCATATATGTATTTACTGATTTACTGAGAGACTATTCCCAAAATAATTTACGAGTTTAGCTAAAAGTGTGTGTGTGTAAATATGTATGTATGCATGTTTGCGAGTGTTCGTATTTGCCAATTTTCCAGAAGAACCAATTACCACTAATGTGTTGTACATATTCGATTTCCATTGCATGCGTTTACTTTCAAATAGGAATGTACATATATTTTAAGTACATACTCAATGCTCAACTCAATACACACATTCACACACACTCACATGAGTCGATCGTGTAGAATCATATTAGAGATCACGTAAATTTGATTTACATGATCATATATGTAAACGGGTGTGTATGTATGCATATGCGTCTACATCGGTTTGAATCATACATACACAGTATGTATTCACAAATGTTATTTTCTTATATCAACCCTGAGCGGCATCATTTATAGTTTTACAAAACTTACGTGTGTGTGTTTAAGCTCACTATTTACTCTTTAAATACAATTCATTTTTGTTGCTATGCAAATGTTCATCTTATTTAACTTGATGAATGGTTGAGAAATGATAAAATTCCCGAAAAATACAGAAATAAAAAATTCAGGGATCACTTACGTAAATTACACAGAATGGAATGCGGTTTATTTGATGAAGGTAATAAGACAGTAAAAAGCGATGCAATTGCAGTGTACATACATCATTTGCGTACATTTGGATTAAAATATATCATTTATTTTTGTGTGTAGCTACGATCAATTTTATTCAAAATTCAAAATCAGTCAAGTAGATGTTGAAGAAAATTTATGAGTATAGTTTAAGAAATAATTTTACGTATGAAACCACGTATTTATGTGTTACGTATTATGACATTTGTGTTTCATTTTATTACTGAATGTTAATTTGACATAAACTTCACACCTAATTATGTACTTGCTTAAGTGTTGCGCATTTTAAAACTGCAAGTTCATCCTGCCTAAGTTTATATTTTATTTTCAAATATTTCGGTTCGTAAATATCGGAATCCACTTGCAGCCGAGAATACTTAGTTTCTTATTTCATATGCATATATGCATATACTATATGATGCACATACCACATACATATCTTAAGTACATACATACTTGCGCTTAACTAGGTTTAAGCATGTGTGATCCATTAACTCATTCATACGCAACATACGCACCAGGCAAATAAAGATGCAAAATTGTTTTTGTCGTATAGTTAGTAATACGAGTAGCACAATATTAATATTAAATTGAATACAAAAACTAAAAGGTTAAAAGTATAAAAAATCATGCGTTTAAATAACATTTGCTAAGCGTTAAGATTTAGGTATCTTATTACAGTAAATAATTATCGAAATACGGCAAACACGGCGACCATCTCTGCATTGTGTGTGTGTGTGTGTGTGTGTGTGTGTGTGTGTCTGTGTGCGATTAGGCTCGGCAATTACTACTTGTGTATGTAGAATGTGTGTGTGTGGGAATCTCATCTCATTGGGACACAACGATGTAGTCTGAATATGTTTTCATATACATAAATTTCTCGAAAACTGTCATCACCATGGGTTAAATCGCATCGGTTAAATCGCGTCGATTGGGTTGCCATTAATACACAAGTATATATTTATGCATGTATTATGTATATATGTAAATACAGTTATCTTCTTCGTGACTGTGTGGACAAGAAGGGGAGGGAGATACGCTCACTTAAATTCGTGTTTCGTTTTGTCCATTTTTTTTGTGATGCTGTAGGTTGTGAACGACGTCAGAGAAGCCGCCGCTCCCTGCAGATCGAACAGTGGAATGTGGAATAGATGTGGATGCAGATGCGGGTGTCGGTGTTGGTGTAGGTGTTGGTGTTGGTGTTGATGTAAAGGTGGATGTTGATGCAGAGGTAGTGCGACCGTTTTGCAGATTGCGTTGCTGTGGATCTTCGTCAATGTAAGATATGTCGGAAGGCAGAGTTGCATTAGATTCATGCTGCTGCTGGTGCGGCTGCGTGGGATGCGGTTGCTGCTGCTTGCTGCTGTAATTGGGGCTCAGCAGATTTAAATTGTAGAGCAGGTGGACACCACTGCCAGTCGGCATGCCCGTCCGAGGGCTACGCAAGCTATGCAAACTGTGTATCGAGCGGCGTTCGTTAATATCTTCCAGGGTCGAGCGGAACGCACGAATCACGCGCAACTGAAACAAACGAAATTAGACAACAAACGAACAAAAACGGGAACATATAAAAACAAACGATAAGCATAAGTACATAAGTAGCATACTAACATTTAATATTTACAAACTACTTACATATGTATCTACAAATGCTCGTATGGGCTACACACATGTATATGTATGTCGATTCAAGTATGTAGATACATAAGCATGTATTTGGTTTTTTATAATTGTATAAACGAACAAAAATAACAAATTATTTAATATCAAGCCACTTTGATCGCATACTAATATTAGAAACGATTACAAAGTTAATTTATTATGAAAATCTGTTTAACCTTTCTTTCTTATTACGTAATTAAATCCCTCAAGGTACTATTAATTTGGTAACTAGCTAATTAATTAATAGCAGAGCGCATGCAAGCTCACAGAAGAATTCCTTCTAGGACGGAAGGTACGGTAAGGACACGCTCAAAGGTCTGATTCCGTTATAGTTGATAACACCTTACTAAGCACAAAACAAATTGCAACCAGAAGTAGCACATAATAATATTTAGATAATTAAAGAAGTCAAGCGCAATTAAAAAACAATTGGCAAAACAAAAACAAAAACAAGAAATAGATATGTTACGTACGTATGACAGCGATAGAATGTAAAATATAAGTAGATAAATATACAAATAAAAAATATAGACAGGCGATATGTTAATATATCATATATCATATTATATGTCATATATCACATATCATATATCCTATATTATATATCATATATAATATATCATATATCGTATATCATATGCAAATGTACATACAGCCGCAACCGCGACAGTTTCGTTAGATGTCGCGATTGAGACTCGATAAGTACATTAGATTGCATTGGGATTGGTGCCAAACTGGAGTTAAGCATTTAAACTGTTGCCAATATTTACAATACATGCATATATGTATATTATTTAAACGTTATTAAATGTATTGTGCTTAAGTGATATTCGTAAAAATATAGAGTTATACAAGTATCAGCAGGTTTGTGGTTTGAGGTCTTTGCGTAAATAAAAAACATTAATATATATGTAAAATATATACTAATACTAATATAAAACAAGCAATAGAGCAAAGAAAAGGCTTAAAAATGAAATACAAATTTTCTATACTTATACTGCCGCTCACTTAAATGTAATATATAATTTCGATTTATTGAATATGGAATAGCGTCGCCCGTACAATTCAAATATGTAATGTTTGATGGGGCTTGCTGCCTTCTCTGTTGAAAGGAATCAGAATTGAGCACTTGTAATCATATTGCCTAATAATATTCAAGTGGATTCATATTTAAGATATGTTTATATTAAAATGTAAATAGGGATATAAATCTATATATCTAGCATATATATATCCCCATTTTCAGCTATTTAGGCAGAGAGCATTACCAAATATATAACTTGTGAGTTTGGATTAACTTAAAATTCAGACAACAGCATTTATTTACAAGAATTGAGTGTTGAAAATAGAGTTTTAGCGTGTGGATGGGGGAAAGCAAGTAAGCGACAGTATAACTCACAGTTGTAACTATTGTATTCATACACTCATACTGACATCCACGCACACAACACACACACACACACTTGAGTAGTTATTTTAGGTCAATTATTTAGAAGAATTCGCTACTATCGCTGTTTAGTCTATGCACTTATCGCATGTCGTCATAGTTTGATGATAGTACAAGTGTAGGTATTAAGCCTGAATGATAAATAATTTCAATTCTAATCAAATTTCTAATGGCATATCCTAATATTTAGTATATATGTGTTTGCATATGCTTGCGTAATTAGTCGCCTCTGGTATCCTAACATTAAACTCTATATTCTCAAAGGGAAATCTCCACCAAAATGAATTTTCTGGCTGTTAATACACACATACGCAAAGAGGATATCAATTTAAACTTATTGTGCAGGGTTCGTTAGGACAGGTTCACGGTAAAACAGTGTTCCGAAATAAAAAAAAAATAGTTATATACCTATAAATGTTTAGTATAGCCGCAATATTACACACGAAACTCAAGTATGGATCGAGAAAATTTAAATGGGACCACTACATATTACATACATATGCATCAGTATAATCTGAGTTCATAGGGCAATTCCGTAGGCCTCTATTATTACAATATAAGGAGCAACAAATTTTGTTTGATTTAATTAATAGGCTTAACATGAAGTCAGTTAGCTGATACTTATGAATATTGCTTTCACGTGCACTTTATGCTGATTTTTCTACCTTGAAAGGGTGTTTTTTTTGTTTGGATTTCTATAATAAATCAAAATTGTAATTTACATACGTTTTAATGCTCGTTAGAAGTGTTGTAGATAGTAGTACAGAAGTATTACTAGTTGTTGTTGTTGTTGTAGAAGATACTTAAGTAAGTAGAACTAGTAGTTCATAGTCATAGTAGATAATAATAATAGTAGTAGTAGTAGTAGTAGTAGTAGTAGTAGAAGGAGTAGTAGTAGCGGTAGAGAGAAGACCTTGTATGGTTGATGCTGTTTGTTGTAGTTGCAGTTTTCGCTAGTTATACGTTTTGTATAATTAGTTATAATTCGATTGCCATTGCTGTTTTTACTGTTTTTGTTGTTGTTTTTAATGCCGATCAAAATATATTAGGTATCACCTTTTACTAATAATTTATTAATTATGATTTTGTATTCATCAATTGCAGTACATTTTTTATTCGGACTTCCAGAACTCTTCTTTAAGCATTCTCATTGAACTTATATGTATGCATATGTGAATGGGTGTATCTGTGTCTGTGTCTGTCTTTGTATTAATTTATTTAAGTATTTCAAGTGGTTTTTACGGCGAATCAACAAAAATAATATTAGGAGTAATAACTCGTAATTTATTTAAAATTCCTTTTGACGGATAAATAAGAATATGAATATACACAAATGAATTTAAATTAAAGCCTTACAAAATTTGAACCATTGCTCTTACATTCATTCACCGAACTTGTATTTTAAAGTAATAATAACAATAAACAAGTCTACATTCTTCTAAACTTCTTCTACATACAATTTTACAATTTAATTCAAATTTTGTTCTGTTTCATTTGTTTCTGTTCATTTAACAAAAAAACATTCGTTTGTTAGCTAATTTAATTTATTGATGAGCTTCAATTTTTGATTTGTTCTATGCAGCTTTACTACTAATAATTGAAACGCCGTAAAGACCAAATATGTCAACATATGTATATGTATGTATAGTAATGGCAATATTTACATACATGCACACATACATGTCACTACTTATACAGATAGTCATAACCGTTAAATGTGATTATTAATTGGCTTTTGAAATTCAATCCTAACTAAATATTCTTAGTACAATGCGAATTTATTTCTGATTCTGATGTATGTATGTATGTATATGTATATGTATCTGTATGTATTAGTATATGTATATGTATATGTATATGTATATGTTTATTTATATGTATATGTATATGTATATGTATATGTATATGTATATGTATATGTATATGTATATGTATATGTATATGTATATGTTTATTTATATGTATATGTATATGTATATGTATACATATATATATATATATGTATATGTATATGTATATGTATATGTATATGTTTATTTATATGTATATGTATATGTATATGTATATGTATATGTATATGTATATGTATATGTATCTGTATATGTATATGTATATGTATATGTATATGTATATGTATATGTATATGTATATGTATATGTATATGTATATGTATATGTATATGTATATGTATATGTATATGTATATGTATATGTATATGTATATGTATATGTATATGTATATGTATATGTATATGTATATGTATATGTATATGTATATGTATATGTATATGTATATGTATATGTATATGTATATGTATATGTATATGTATATGTATATGTATATGTATATGTATATGTATATGTATATGTATATGTATATGTATATGTATATGTATATGTATATGTATATGTATATGTATATGTATATGTATATGTATATGTATATGTATATGTATATGTTTATTTATATGCATACATAAGTATCTTTCCCTCTAATTGTGTCAATTTGCATCATATTTCTGATATGTTTTTATTATGTTATTGTTTTAATTTCAGTATATGTATTTGACTATTTATACATATGTACATATGCATTTATTATTATCGAGTAGATCATTTTCTTTTTTATACTATTTCGGCATACATTTACACTTTAAGGAATATTTTTATAATTTTGCTTGTTACTTAGTGTTTTTGGTGTTGGTTTGGTGTGTGTGCGTGTGTATGAGAGTCTGTGATTGTGTATAATATGTAGCTGCATGTTAGTTAATTATTACGTATGTATAAGTACTTGATGCTTTATTATTGCATTTGTCAATTACACTTCAGTCTCTCGTATTGGTTCCGCCGGCTTAAAAATTACAAAAATTAACAACAAATATCCGGTAATTACTATTGTATGTCAAATTCAATTCTAAATTATGTACTTATATGCCAACGCAAATGAATGAAACCCACACAACTCAATTAAATTAGAAAAATAAAA
The DNA here is from genome assembly GCA_018901825.1 of Drosophila funebris. NCBI lineage: Eukaryota > Metazoa > Arthropoda > Insecta > Diptera > Drosophilidae > Drosophila > Drosophila funebris. The sequence continues at coordinate 491,458 of JAEIFK010000219.1, forward strand.
CAAATATAAAGAAATAAAAACAATCATGAATATCCATCTAATGCGTTAAAGAGTTATCAGACAAATGTATATTATATTGATAATTGGCACTAAGCGCTATAATGTTTTATTAAAAATTCGACTTTTCGTCTAAAATTCGAAAGACTGAAGAAATAAAGAGCAAAATAATAATAATAATAACGTAAAACACAATCCGATACAGGATTAAAAAACATAATTAAAACATACGATCATGCAATACTTTCCCATGTAAATTATCTGAATAGAGGCAAACTTTGAATCTTGGTTGTAAAACCAAATAAGCAAAGAGAATAAAATGCGCTAATCAAATATCCTAAATAAATATGGAAGTAGAATAGAAAGAATGTTAATACTTTTAAAGAAAAACTAATTAAAAGTATCTAATCGGAGTAAATTACCCTATACCCCTAGACATATCTACCAACATTGAAGTGACACAGCTAAAAGCATTCTACTGTTAATATAAAAAAGTGCTCGGCATATCCAAATATATTGGGTAACAATTATCTGTAAACCTGATATAGTCTTGATACACATTAACTAGCGATACTTGATGCCAATTTATAATGACTCGATGAAGAGTCCCGGAAAATATACCATAGACTGTAGACTCCACCTCTTCATTGTATGCACATCTAATAGCACTGAACAATTTGCAAAATTAGTCAGAGAAAATAGCTAGAGACCTAAATCTGACAAATAGAGTGTGTGTTAAGAAGTAATTCGATCTATTATTCTATATCTTATTGATTTGTCCATTGCAATATCGTATGTTTCAGTGTTTATAAGAGATAAAAGGAGACGATGATCGAGTTACAAATTGTGTACTTTGTAAAAGACTCCGAAAATAATAATGTTCAATACGTTATTTCCCCGACACTGAAAATTTGACACATTTGCTAACATTCGAATGAGCCTAATTTTTGTGTTTCCAAGTCTGAATGTGAAACATTTGCCAGAAAGCAGATGTTCTGTTTCTTTGCAATCAAACATTGTTTAGTAAAAAATTAAGCGTAAAAAGTGAAAAATATGGACAATAATGAAAGAACATTGGAAAGAAGATTATTGCTAATGACTTGGCAGATAATTATGGTTAATTCGGACAGACTGAAACTATGAGGAGCCCTAATATAATTATAAAAGGGATGTTTGATTTGTTTTTTAAGTATTCATCGATAGACATAATGTGTTCGGTACAAATATACTGAATTATGTTTATCAGGATTATTGATCCTTTTTTGTTATTTGTCATTTTAACTAGAACAAGAAATTACAAAACCGAACGTTTGAGAACGTGTGGGAGCCGAAAACGAAACCGCTATTTGTTTGGGAAAATTCACATACAGACACCAAGAAAAACCTCAAAGGTAGGCCTACTAGGCACCCTCTTGGCTAAAGCTTTCTAACTTGTTTGCGAATTGGTCAAACGAAAAAGCTGGACGAGTCTGATATAATTTTATGAGATCTTTAAATTATGTTCAAAAAGATTTCGTCATACTTAATGTGACAAGTGATACTACTTCTCTCTGTGTCTGTCTCACACACGCACACACACTCAATTTACTAGATACGTAATAAGATCGATGTATTCATCTGTCCAAATTAATTAGAAATTCATAAGAAACACTCTGCATCCTTTTTTTGTCATAGTGTCGGTCTTCTTCAGGATTTATTCGATCTACTTATCATACACAGGAAACTGTATACAAGTTTGATGTCCCAGAATCTAGATCTAGGAGTTCATACTGACGGACATGGCTACAATGACACGCTTGTTGATGTGGATCAAACCCAATAGAGCCTTTATACTGTTTAAGATGAGGGAGTTAAAAAGATTGTTATGATCTCTATTAAATGAGTTTTGTTTTCCTGGTCGAATCCCTTTTATTAAGTGTATTTTCCGAGAAATAAGTAATTAAAGTCGTTTGGGTATATAACCCAAATGCTTAAATAAAACCAATTTTTGAGAACATTAACGTTATTATTGGGCAATGCTGTTGTTGAGATGAGCATCATCATCAACATTTCTCAATTTGTGTGAATATTCAGAAATACTTATGTATGTTGTTTCAATCGCATACCCACATATAGATATAAATACACATACATATGTATAAGCACACACACAAAACTAGCTTTTTGAATTTGTTGAATGTAGAACGACCTTAAATATATGATATATAGTTACAATTGGCTCTAATTCGTTCTTAATGCGATCTAAAATATACAACCGTGTGCGAAATAATAAAACACCAAACAACAATAATTATGGCCTGGAATGAAGGACTCCATCATTATTGGGGAAGAAATACGAAAGAAGTGAGAGATGCGTGGGCCACAAAATGTCAAAGAATTAAGAGAAACCCGAAAAAATATAACTGCAACTCTCCAGATGCGGTCTTCTTTTAGCTTCTATGAAGTCTATGAATCAAAATAATCAGTATTAACCGTGGTGCACGTTCCTATTCTTATTAAATGTAAGGGCCTAAATCAGTATTCAATAAGTGTAAAATGTGCTCTATAAATCGATGATCTGCTATCGAACAGACAATTCAGACTTAACCGAAGAAAGTTAAAATATGAACAAAAGAGGATATAAATACGAACGGATATATAATAAAAATTATAACTATTTAATCTTTTTATTGGGCAAATTATGGTTTCTTTATATTTCGCACACGTATGTATATATATATATATATATATATATATATATGTATATCAATATATGTATATATATATATATATATATATATTTATATATATATTTATATATATATGTATATATAGGTACATCGATAATATTGATGGCACATATAATAAATAATAATAAGCGTAAGTACTACTCGAATTACAGATAATAAAAAATAAAATTATTAAGAACAAGAGAAAACAGGAAACAAAGATAAAGCGTTTAACATTGTCTTGTGAATAGGGTTAGGATGAGGGTTAAGGAGAAATTGCAATGTGAATTGGAGGCATAACAAAAACATTGTCTAGTTGCCAATAAATAAGTTGATTTACACTTTTCTTACCGGTACTGAAATCTGGAGGTGAGTTGATTCGCGCGTAATATATATAAATAAAATTACATGTAAATTCATATACATATATATACATATATATATATATATATATATATATATACATATATATATATATTTTTTTTTTTTTTTTTGCACATTAGAGTTTTGTAATAATATGAGTTTTCAATTTATATTGTTTGTTTATATTTATATATTGTGGTGTTTTACGTCAATAATTCATTCATTCAATCGTTCGGAATTGGTTTTAAGCATTTTTAAAAGGAGGGCGAAAAATATGAAATGAGTATTATAAATTTTATAATATACATTTATTTAATAAGTCTGCGTGTATTTGCAATCAATTTTGTAAACTGTTGTCGCTAAGCAGGTACCAACTCTACATATCTTTATACCTAGCATACTCTTTAAACTCTATTTTGTATTAAAGTAATCCAATGTCAAAGGACTAAAACGATTGCAGCCACTTATCGATCGGATAACAATAACCAATATTATTATCTGTATTATAGATATATATATATTTTTTCGCCACTTTGAATAATATTCGGCACAAAGGCAAATCGATCCTATGATGAACCTTGTAGTACATGAACAAAATAAAATTCATTTCCCTAACAAATGGACAAACCTAAACATTTATATTTGTTGCTCTTTACTGACCAATAAATTTCCATCGTTATTATAAATTAAAATTATTTTAAAAGTCCTTAATTGCTAGAGAACAATATTTGATCCAGGATTAAAAAATATGAATTTACTTTTAAAAATATTAAAGTACAAAAATAAATTCAAATTTTTATAGTAATGGAAATTTTATAAACCGAACATAACGAATATAAACCCACAATAGAACTAACTAAATAATTGTGGAAGTTTGCAATATATTTATATTAATAGTTCTTAGTTAATTTTCATTCAAAAAATCGTTTGCTTGAAGCATTTCAAAACTTTAGAAAGAAGAAAAAAACATTCTAATAGATTTCAAAGAGTATGTGAACCTTCGGTAAGCCGAAGATGGGAAAGCTTAACTAATTTAATGGTTTTGAAAAAATTGGATGGCTTAAACATATATGTATATGTAGTATTTAGAGTTAGAAAGTCTTTTAATAGCTTTGAATGTTGGTTGTTTAAAAAGAGTTTTAAGCTTTGAATGATTTACAATTTCTGCATGCAGTTTCACAGGAAAATAAGGAAAAAAAAGAAAAGCGATAATTATTAGAAATACCGTTGGAAAAAATATAGACAAAAGGAAGATGTTTTTGAAACTAAAAGTGTATAGAGGATGAGCTAAACACACCATTTTTATATTGATTTTAAAATTTTAAAAATGTGATTGGAGTAGGAATTGGGGAAAATCGTGGGAGTTTAAAAAATGTAAAGACGATATCTTTACGAATTATGATCGAATGTGTGTGGGTAGAGCTGTGAATGTTTTGCTTTTCTTTTTTTGAATCATTTATTTATTTATTTGTCTTTTAGTTTCTTTATAAAGTGAATAATCCGGCGAAAATACAAAGATTAATCTATATTAGATTAAGTACATTAAAACTTCATATGTTGTGTGGAGATCGAAAGTAAATATTAACCTTTTGGTAGTAATCCGATTGGGATAACATACAAGACGAATCAAATATTAAAGGGAGTCTAATTTGGAAACCTTGTGGTAAGGAATTTTTATTATATCAATTTAATTTTGGGGGCTCGATAGAAACAAATTCTTATTAAAGAATGCTTAAAAAATCTTGCTATAGGTATTGACCAAAGACCGATGTTATATATGCTATATTTCATGTTTATGCAAGGTTCGATTTTCGATTTATTATACAAATATTCAATAACATTTAAATAATTTATCCAACTATTTTTAAAACTAATAGCATCAAAAAGGACTACGAAATAGAGAACAACAGCAAAATCCCTTATTTTGGACTAAACATGTAAATATAGACAGGGGAAAGAGAGTAGGAATTCGACAGAGAGGGACACAGTGACAGAGACAGAGTCAGAAAGAAATAGTAGAAGAAAATGAGTCGGAAAACGTAGAGGCAGAAGATGTGTGGGATTTTTTTATTAGAACTCAAATCTTATTTGCAATTTTTTAACAACAAGCAATAAATACTTTAAACTACTAAAAGGTTTCTATAATATTATCAAATTGTAAACCAAAGAAATTTTAATCAAGCGACCCCTAAAGTGTCTCTTCTTTTTCATAATTGGGACAAAAGCTCATTCAAACTTAGAAAGAATTATATTTCTATATGATTCCAGAATACAAGTCAAATCCTATTAACAATATTCTCTCAGAGTCGCATCTTTCACTCGAATCTATATATATATGTATGTATATATGATGAGTAGAAAATGGTTTATATCGATTAACTCTCATATTTAACAATAAACAAATATGTATTTGGCTGAATTAATGGTGACTATAAAGATAAGAAATTCGGGAATTAAATAGATTTTCAGTTCAAAACAAAAACGGAATTTAATAATCAGTCTATCAAAAGAAGATTTGCTGTCAGTAACCATAGAAACGAATGCTATAAGTCTCACGCCTACTACATCTCTCATATTCTAAAATTATTTTACAAAAAGGAGTGGGGCACGGAACCAATCAAAATACATTTTACCACAGCTTGAAACTCGCTCAAAATATCATAATATTGACAACGGAAACATGGAATATGAGCTCATTTGGCTTATTAATATTAATCGAAATACGAAATATTGAATCATTAATATAAAATTTAAAAACAAAAAAACTAAAACAAGAATTGAAATATGTAAAAACAATAAAATATAATAAGAAATATAATAATAATCATACCCAAAATCACAATAATGATAATAACATATGTGTTATTTTATTGGTGTATGCGAACGTCATATCGAACAATTTTCATCTCAAAAATGATTTAATTTAAGTAATGCCACTCGGAAGTCCAATATAGAAACTGATTTAGATTTATATAGATATATTGTTCGTTATGATTACGTTGACATGCAGCCATTTGATGAAATGGTAAACATACTATAATTGCCTAATGTAGTATATATCTAGATATTCGACATATTTCTTTATGTCTGCGTTCATCAAAACTCAAAAGTTTAGTAAAATCAATTCTCCTGTGAAGTTTATTCAGGATCCATGAACATTAATAAAATGGACATACACAAGTATATATGTAGACCATGTGCCCATTTACTATATAAATTTAGATCGTGTTTAAAGAATTTAAATTTCAATTTGAAGATCAATGTATGGAATCAAATTAATATTAAACTTAGGGTAATATCAACACAAGTCCAATTGTTTATTCATTAATTGTAATTTATGTATATAGGTACTCTAGGGGTAGCAGAGAAAATGGGGAACAAACACTTACTTGAGTCTGAAGGCGAGTTAAGCCACGAATCCACAATATTTGTCCTGCTCTTGGTTTTTTATCAGAATCTATAGAATCGAAACGCTCCTCACCCAAATTCATGGCATCCGTGTATTCCTCAGGATGGCCGCGTCCCCATCTGAAAAATTATATATGAATTTATATCACTTAATTTGAAAATTGAAGTGCGTATATAAGAGGACATTCTACATTTTTTATTCAAAATATATACATTCCGGACTTATAATTCATTTATTTAGGGTTAAGTTATTTTTTAATCAGCCCAAAAAACCAAGTTATATTTTGTTAAAATAGATTAAAGAAATGTCTTAAAAATATGGATTTTATGTTTATTAAATATGTAAAGAATTTTCGGAAACGATTTGCATTTTAGGTGCTTGTATGCCAGAAAAAAAGTTTTTAAATTTAAGGTTAATTTGTAATGTGTTAATGTTGCTAGTTATTAATTTAATTAATCTATGTAAATTATTCTAGATAATATCTAGCTAATATATATATTATTGACGAAGTCCAATATATTGTAAATTTATATTCAAATCTAGACTTTAAAGACCACAAGAGACCACTTCAAAATAAAAACGAGTATTACAAATAATTAAAGCCTTGAATATACTAGATTTTAGGACACTCATTAAATTAATAGAGAGTAATCTACATTTTGCATATTTTTTATATGAATATGTTAATAAAAATATATAATAAAATTTTTATGTACAATATCTTCTTTGGAGGTTTGGCCACCATTGAAAAACCACTAAGAGAAAGACCATATGAGAAGACCACTAAGCAATACATTATTGTATATGTACAGAACAATTAAATAAATAAATTTCATATGCATATATTTACATAATTTTTCAGTATTTGCATTACTTACATGACATTCTATATTTAATATTTTTGGGGAAAGTAACTTATAAGCTTGTTATGCAGCACTTTAAAATATGTTTTATTGATTGAACCTTCATAAAGAAAATGTATATTGGTAATTGCTAGTCTAACAAACTATATTTTTAGTCAATGTTAATAGGATAAATAAGCTATGGCAGCCAGAAAGCACATATATTCTAATTTATGTTTATAGAAATAAAATTAAATGTAACATGCATTTATATAAATTTATTGCATTAAATACACATAATACTGTAATTAACCTACTTAATTGGAAATGATTAGAAAAGGCATAAAAGTAGACATTAATTTGCAGCATAATAATATCTTATTTGGTAATCTGCAAATCTTTTGTGTATGTGTATCAAGCATTATTGAAAATATTTATAATTACTGTTGGATTTGATATTTATATATCATGCTCCCTTTTCAGTATTAAGGTTGACTTAACCAATTTCCGTTTAATTTTAAGCATTTCATATCATATTTACTCACGATAATATTTTAGGCAATTTTCTCGTAGGCACTGAAGTGATTAATTGTCCCCAGACTAGTGTACCAATTCCAAAGAATATGCACCATAACCATTGATCAAGAGACAAAGCTTTTGTTGAGAAAGCCATTTTACCATATTGAATGATGACAACCTATAATAATTAAATAACATAAGTACCCTTTGAATAATCGACATAGGTCATATAAGATAGCTCACCTGTGAAATCATTGTGAATATCCAGATGGTATAAAATATGGGATTGGTGAAAAGACCTTCAACAACATTGCGCTGTCCATGGATTTTCCTTGCATTTATCTCATTAAATAGTGTCATCATAACAAATGTGTTAAAAATAATTGTAAAATGTTGGGTTGGTCCAGCGTTAAGATCTTGACCGCGTCCAGACTCGATATCGAGTATTAAGTCGCCTATTTGAAACATAGGTATTATTAACCATTATTAACAGCAAGTTTATAAAAACAATTAATTGCTTTTCAACCCTATAATTATGTGCAATAATGTTCATAACTTACCGACAAACAGTAATCCAAATATGATTACCAGCTGGTATAAGGCTTGACCCAATATATTTTTCATCATTGTGCGCGATATAAGTGGTTTTGTACGACCATAGGGTTTACGCAGCAACAGGTCTGGGGTTGGCACTTCCGTGGCTAAAGCAAGAGATGCAAGAGTATCCATAATAAGATTAACCCATAACATTTGAACCGCCTGCAATAAATGGAAATAGTCAAATTGGCAACTTTACATTAAATATGTACATTACATTAAATATTTACGAAAAAAAGTATATATCAAATATTTCGGCTATATTCCGATCCTTTTTGCGTTAGACTTACTTTAAGGGGCGAATCTTGAACCGCACAAGCTCCAATAAATGCAACAATCACGGCAACAACATTCACTGTTAACTGAAATTGCAAGAACTTTGCTATCGAATCGTATACATTGCGACCCCACATAACAGCCTTGACAATGCTACTAAAATTGTCGTCGGTTAGAATGATATCAGATGCTTCCTTGGCAACATCAGTGCCCGCAATGCCCATTGCGAAGCCAACATCGGCCTTCTTTAATGCCGGGCCATCGTTGGTACCATCGCCCGTAACAGCAACCACTTCCCGATTATCCGTTACCGTACTGTCAATCATACCTTAAATGTAAAAATTAACACAAATATATTAGATATATATTGACTTATCGCTAAATACGCACCTTTGACCAGCGTATATTTATCTGTTGGAGATGAACGGGCAAGTACTCGCAATTTTGGCCAGACTTTATCAATAAGATGCTGTTGAATCTGTTAAAAATAATCACAAATTCAATTTACATAAGACTTCAGGCATCTCTGTACGTATACTTACATCGCCATTTGTATCTCGAATGCGTCTATTAAACTCTTTACCCTCCAGTATGAGGAAGTCATCATTTGGTTTCAAAATACCACATTTGCTGGCAATTGATCGGGCGGTATTTATATTATCGCCAGTCACCATGCGAACAGTGATGCCGGCCCGTTGGCACTTGCGTATGGCGTCAGGTACCTCGGGACGCACTGGATCCTCAATACCAACAACGCAGAGACATGTCAAATTTGTCATTATATTTTCCTCATCATCCCAATTCGGTTCACCATCGATATGTACCTCATTGAGCGCAGCCTTGCCGGGCACAAAATCACGATAAGCTACAGAAATTGTGCGCAACCCATCGCATGCCATTGGCTCAATTACTTCTCGTATTAAACGTTCCTGCATATCACGTGTGAATTTCTCCAATGTGCCCTCATGACCGTAGATGAATGAACACCTAAAAGAAAAATACAAAAAATTTATAAACTATATATTTTATTCTTATTCGTATTATGCGATTGGATTACTGACTTCTTCATAATGATCTCCGAGGCACCCTTTGTGTAGAGCCGATAGCCACCGTTAGGTCTAGGAATTACCGTGCCCATGCTCTTACGTACAGAGTTAAATGTGTAAACTCGAGTAAATCTATCCTCTGGAATTTCATCTCGTATTGATTGATATTTAACCCCCAAGCCCTGTACAAATCCAAGAAGAGCACACTCCGTCTTGTTACCCACTTGAATGGGCAAGTCGCCAGGATTTTGACCAGCCTGAAAATAATAATTCAAAACATATTTTTCAATAATTTCTATATTTTTAATGCGATTGCGATTCAGAAAATGCAGTAAAAAACTTACCATAATGTTTGAAGTATATGCCGAATTCACTGATATGCCCATGGTGATCAAATTGCCCACCTGCTGTGGTATATCATTGAGTGTGGGCAGAACCTTACATAGTTTTTCACATATATAAGATTGCACAACGGTCATCCGATTGGTCGTCAGAGTACCAGTTTTGTCGGAACAAATCGCCGTCGCATTACCCATGGTTTCGCAGGCATCCAAATGACGAACCAAGTTGTTATCTTTCATCATTTTCTGTTGAATGAAAACATGAACATTATATATTGTAGTCATTCCCATTTAAATACTAGACGAGATACCCCGCACTCAGACCCTTAGATATACATATAAAAGTACATAAACGGCTCTACGCTCTATGAAAGTGTTTATTGGCACGTTTATACAGGCCAACAAACAGACAGGACTAAATAGCCTTGACTGCTCAAAATATTGTTTCTCAGCGATAACGAAGTACTGAATATAGATTCTTGTACAATGTCGATAAATTATCTTGAACTTTTGAATATATATAGATGCTTGATCGGAATCTGTATTTTTTTGTATTTCTAGCTAGCAATTGGTATTCTGATATATATTTCAATACGCTTTGATCTAATCATCAAGCGGGATATGATAAACATATGATACTGGGATACATATACTAACCTTAACCGAATAAGCCAGAGATAGTGTAACGGCCAATGGCAGGCCCTCAGGTACTGCCACAACTAATACTGTTACACCAATAATTAAATGTTTGACCAAATTATTTGCATAGGTATTCTTCCAGGGCTTTTCATCGATTACGAACGTTTTAATACAGAATTGTATAATCAGTATGATAACAGTGAGCACAGCTATGGTGGATCCAGCGTAGCCAATTTGAATGGCCAACTTTGTTAGTTTGGCCTGAAGCACAGACTTTTCCTTCTTATGTCCCGTCTCGGCGGTTGATGTAGACGGTTGTTGGACGTGATTGCCATCAGATTCCGATTTGATCGCCTCACTGGTACCATGTAATTGGGGTACTTGTGCTGTTTTCGCTGGGGCTCGACCATCGTTTTCACCTGTATTATTCACCAGCATTATATTCACCAGTATTACAGTATATCACATTATACATATTTAGATTGGTTTTGTTATATTAATATATATCTTTTATAGTTATTCTCGATCTATACACTTTATAAATAAAATGTAAGAAAAAAAAATGTCTATCTTTTTAAAATACCTCTCTGTCCATCTAACCTCTCAGCTCTAAAATAATCCTGACAAGTTTACAACTACGGCTTTTCCATTGAGTACGGAAAAGAATTTTGTTGTATTCGAACTCAATACAAACAAATAAATATATAGAAAAGTCACAATATGATCAATATAATATATAAACTAAATTATATAAATAGGCTGGCAAACATATTTATATCATTTAAAAAAAACTCAAAACAGTTTCCTATTTGTAAATATGAATTCTGTGGACTGTTACCTTATGCGGCATTACATTTTACAATCGTTTATAGTTTAAAGCATTGCAATCTGGTTACAGACTATGAGAGTCACAGCACCAAGCCTACTAACATTTATTTTTTCAAAACTTAAAAAAAATAGTTATTTAATAAAAAAACGATCAGATCGCTTAAAACAACCATGTACATACATAACCTGCTGAGAACACTAATATAATGTTGAAACTAACAAACAATTATATACTTATGCGAATGTAATAACAAAGTTAACACATAACTATATTAACCATATTATGCGCATATAAATTTGTTAATTCGATTTCTAATTCTAAATTTAAAATGTTAATTGAAAACACTAAATACATAGTAGGTGTATAGTTAAACTGATTGATTAATTCACCTGTCTGGCTCTTGCTCTTTTGCTTGTTCGCCTTTTTAGCTTCTGAATTATTAAAATTGAATTATTTAATTCGTTGTTTCAATCGTATATGTACATATCATATCATATATGTACATATATTATATATGAGAATATACGATATTACATTAATTTATATTCCATTTAATTTTTTTTTTCATTTGATTTAATAATTTTTCATTGTTTTTGGTGTTTGGTGGTGGTTTGGTTGATTGGTTGGTTTGGTTGATTGGTTGATTGATTGATTGGTCGGTAGATTGTTTTGTTTTTTTTTTTTTTTGAGATAGATGAAGGAGTTTAAAGGTGGGTCAATCAATTCACGTCATGCAATTCACGTATGACAATTGGAATATGGAAAAATAAAAAATAAAACATAAACGATATAATTAAAGATTATTGGTAGTAAGTACAAGCACTTATCAAGAATATATGCACACATATGTATGCATATAGTTGTGTGGCATTTATAGATCATCTAAGTTTTATACGAGTATTTTTAATGATAATAAAACAGGTACACTGTATATCTGACACAGAGTACCGACTGACATTTAATAGAAATGTTTTAGCCACATAGCTATAAAATTAATTTTCTTACAAAATCTTCAATTTGCATTGACATTTTTAGCATCGAAGTTAAGCATGTAAATTCGTTTAACAGTTTTAAATCGAATGGGAATTGTATAATGTTCTCAGATACAACACTCGTAAGACTCATAAAATCTCGACTAAAACACGAGAATTTACATAAGAAACAATATCTAATGCTTTTAAATGGAGATTTTTGTAAGCTGGTTTTAATTACATACCCTTTTTCATTTTCTTTATTTCGGCTTCCTGCTCATCGACAGCGGCACCAAGTAATGTGAATATAATACCGGCTTGAGAATTTACACCAACGGCGGTAACAACCATTTTACCACTGCCCTCCATAACGTGCGTTCCAGAAAGAACCATTGGGTCGACGTCTGCACCCTTTTTAACATGATCTGATTCACCCGTGAGCGAAGACTCATCCACCTGAAGAACAACCAGTTTTTAAAATATACACATAAAATCTGAGATCATTACCTTGAGGTCATTGCTTTGTATAAGGCAGCCATCGGCGGGTAAAAGGTCACCGTACTTGATCTGAGCAATATCGCCAACAAGAATGTCACCTACCGATATTTGGCATACTTCACCGCCACGAATTACGGAAAATTTGTGCTCGCCTTCAATACGGTTTTGTAGACCGCGAAACTGTCGTTCCTTTGAGTAATCATTAAAGGCAGTAACTATTACAACAACTATGACCGATATAAGTATAGCCAAACCCTCAATCCAACCGTGGTGCTCATCCTCCTCTTGTAGAAGAGCTAAATGTAAACAAGTCATTAAAACTTTAGACAAATTTATATATATATCGATGAATACTTACGCGCATCCTCATCGGCAGGCTTATAAAACGATAGACCAAGAGATACTAAAGCAGCTACCTCTAAAATAATAAGTGTAACATCTTGAAGCGCCTCCCAGACTAGTGTTAAAAATGTTTTTGGGGGCTTCGGTGGAATTACATTCGAGCCAAACGTTTCACGTCGGTGCTCTTCATCAGCTTTTGACCCGCTGAGTCCTGAATTATTATGAGATATATATGTAGATTTTGTACCACTAAAAGATAAACACAATTTACCTTCATTTGGGGATGTGTACAGCTTTTTGCATATCTCATGAATACCCCCGAATTCACCTATTTTCGATACCCCTTCCCTGCCGCGATGCTCCATAAGCTCGCGTAATTGTTTAAGTGATATCCCATATTGCGCCGGTCTTCCATCTATTGTGGCCATTGGTTATAATATCTATGAGATCGAATGATTATTTTATGAGTCTATATGTGTAATGCTTAATGATTAAAAATATTTAATGCACTATTTAAATAGACATTTATTAACTTGAATATTTTTAATAGATTCGATATTTTACTAAAGTTTATTTATTTATTTATTTAATTTTTTTATAAATATTGTACTTCAAACAAAAATAATGTTGATGAAGAAATATAAAATACCTAAATAAGTTACTTTTCAGTAAGGTAAATCTGTGTGCTTTCAGACATTCATTCATAAGTGAATATGTGCGGTATTTGTTGGGTCACATTGTTCAAAGAACCAAGTCAAATAATAAGAACAAAAGCTTTTGATTTTAGAATCGAGAACAAGACGACGAGTATAACTTTTACGTACTTTTAACTTTAGGAAATTCATCACACAAGTTTTTGTTGTTGTGTGGATTTAACGTTACTTGATGGAAATAAAACTAATATTAACTTCAACAACAATTTTAATATAACCTACATCAATCGATTTAAAATTCGTATTTGGATATAAAATTATAAATTAAACATATTTGAGAGATGAGTTTATAATTTTAATTTTTTGAGTTTAAGTTTTCGACCATAGTTTTTAAGTTATCGAAATCATATTTTCTTATGGCATCGCGTGTACAATTAAAAAATTGGCAAAACGCAATGTATGTATGCATATAGGTATAAATAGACATGTGTGTCTGCATGTATATAATTAGATTCTTTTTCGTCTACGATTATTTTGTTGTCTCTGCTGCCTGAAGCTGTGCACGAGACTATTGAGGGATCATTTTATGTTCGTATATGCTTACATATCACATATGTACATATAAATATATATACATTTAGTGTTCGTAGACATTAACACAAACACAAATATCTACACATATTTCAAAAATAAATCAGAATTGCGCCTGGGAGAATTTTGAACGTTAACAATGAAAATTGTGATCAAATAGTGTTTTTGTTTTTTCAGAAAAAGAACATGAGGTTGGAAAATACCTAGACGATAAACATATATGTAAAAGACAAATTATGCGATTTCATGCTCGTTTTGTCGAAAAACGTATGGTATTCCCCAAATTTAGGGTGAGAACAGCCCAATGCCAGTTAGCAATTCAACTGTGAGCCAAAGTTCGAACATCAGAAGCCACTAAGGTGAATAACAAAAATACGCCAGACACTCATGCTATTCTGAATAAAGCCATGGAATTCCTAATTTAAATAAGTGGATAATGTAATGTGATTAAAAAGTTCCTTTATAGTGGACGTGCCACTACTTATAAAGCGGGTATAATATCGGTACCGATGCCATAGACGAAAACTGAAATTACTCGGTGGATTTGCAGTACCCGAAGTAGAATCGTTTGTGGAGTTTAAAATTTATTTTCAATAAAATATTTAGAATTTAAGTAAAGCTTTTACTGTTTATGGTATTAGATTTTTGTTCCTTAACATTTTAAATTACATTATTGTACCGGGTGCGAACCAGAATTAGAACCGAAAGAACTAATCCGAAATAGAATGTTTTACTTCTCTGTCCTTTTATTCCTATTCCTTCCCTGTTCTCCCAAACTTATGTTATGACCTGGGTATAAATCAAGTTCGGAAATAAAGTACGCATGGTATGTAGGATTTAAACATATTGTATCTTCAACTGTGATGTTCCATTTTGATTATTTTTAACTTAAGTATAATACTAATTGTATATTTATACATATTATAGTTTCTATGTCATGCTGTCAAGATAAGTAAAAATCTTGTGGTTGACGAGGCAAGGAATGACGTCTTTCGATAAAGTTATGACGCAGCCACAATCCCGCCCAAAAGTAGATTCGACCGGTTACAGTTGCCACTTAACTACGAAGTTGACGTATAAGAATATCGCATTCGTCACTGATAAGCATAATAACACTTACCAATGATAACTGACAACAACAAAAATCGCTAGAGATAGAAAGTACAATTTTAACAGACGTTTTCATTTGAGACATTAATGATAATTCAAAAACTCTATGTAAACAATATTAGAAATAATGGAAGCATTAACATTTCACTTCCACAAATGGAAAATTGGTGAAAACTGTTTGATTGCTTTTATGTATATTGTATATACTTATTTCAACACACCTCTTCCTTATTAAAAACATTGAAAATCAATTTTATATGGCAAGTATAACTATGTATGTCAATATTCATGATTGTAGAGAAACAGAAACAGAATCATATATACATATTAATAAGCCATATACTCAGACTTATTAACGCATAAGTGATGTCACATCTACAATGAAGTTGTTGAGAGTTTGCTAAAATAAATGCATTTCACGAGAGATAATGAGAAAGAATCAGACAAGGCGAGAGCCTTTTCTAGCGAACATACACACACGCATAGAGTCATGCGCTGAATCTGCCTTAATGTCGAGTCGCCGTCGTCTGTATTAACATGCCGATCAAGTATATTTAAAATGTTTAATGCACAGCACACATCACTACCTCAACCTTCTCCCTTCTTGTGGCATTCAGTCGTTCACTCAGACCAAGAATTACGTCATACATAGAACACAGGTATAGTATACAAAGATTTGTGCAAACATGTTATATGTATGTACATCTTATTTGTGTCTGGCAGCTTTGGCATTCAATTAGATACAACAAAACAAATTATTACTTTAAGGGCAATAACATACATGTTGATGCAACAAACATTCTTATGCATTGTATGTATTTATGCAACATAATGCATAACATATAAAAAATTTAACGCGGTATTGATTATCTTTTCAAATTTACAGGAATTGTGTCAAATTTTTGTACACTCTTCCAATATGGCAAACGACCTAGCTGTGAGGTATTTGAGAGCCATGTATGCATGTATGTAGGTCCAAGGCACCGGATGATATCACTATTGCTTTATACGTACATGTATATGTTCGTACATAAATAACAACTTCTTAATACATGTGTATATGTATATTCACATATGTGTATCATATTCAGATGCATGTATTATACATGTATTTGTGTTTCAGTATTTGCAAACAAATACACATGCGGTTTGCCACCAACCACTGGAACAGTACTTTTTCTGTTTAGTTTATGTTAACAATTTACAAATTCGAATTATATCCGATACAAAATGTTGAGTGGGTGTAGCCTCACGATTTAAATACACTGATCAAAAAGCTGGCCACAAAGAACGGGGCGGCAAACACAAGTCACAACGCGATACTATTATATAAACCATAATTAGAAGTTTAAACTAATATGTATATCAGTATATTCAAATACTTTCGCAAAAAATTTAACAGAACACTTTTTACCAGAATGCTCCGTTTCTTATTTTTTTTTTTTTGCCAGCACAACGGATAAACTGGTTAGTATACACAAATAGCCGAGTGTGCCCAAACTTTATAAGCGATAAAACGGCAGCGAAAGTTCAATAACCGAAGGATTTAAGCGTTTATTCATTTACGGCTTATTTTAAATGTTCGAGTAGAGCAATTTTAATTTTTCAGAGCAAATGCTACAGGAATTGTATTTTCATTAGTACATCATATTGTAAATTTTATAATAAAAATCATTTATATCATAAACAGCCAGTGTGACCGAATATCATAAGCGACAAGTCAAAAATGAACACCGTGATTCTGCTCCAAACGGCACATTTCATTTACACGCATACCCACACATACAAAATCGAACAAATCCTGAATCAAAAATTTTACAACACTTGCACTTTAAAAACAAGTATTTTATTCACCTCTATACCACAGCCAAGAGGAACTAAACGATTACTGCGGTATTCCAAGTCACCATCATATTTATAGACTTTTTGAGATATTTAAGTAATCATACTTGTATCTGGAAGAAGAGATAGAGCTACATATTTGCCTTAGTTATCTCAGTGCTGCATTATCAGTACTTTTTTGTTTGACTTGTTACGTTAGCACTGCGGCGTTCCTTCTACCTGAGTGATAAGCTAGAAGGGACAAAAACAAAACAACAATGCGTATAATCTGCTCAGATGTGTCTATGCATCCATTGATGAATTAACGCGTATTAAGAAAATATGGAAATTGTACTTATTCCACTTTTTTTTTTACCAATTAATTTGCCGTTTCAAACAGAACAAAAATTATTTAAAAGCAGCAACTTTTGAAAAAGGCGGGAAAAAAATGAGTTACGGTAGTTTTTTTCGCTTTCCTTTTTCCGATTTCTCTTCTATTCATGGACCGATCTTGACGAATCTTTCAGCAAAGACTATATTTGGTACTCTCCATACACCTCCGAATTAGAAGTACCTACGTTGAGAAATGTGGGCGTTATAAATTCTTGATTTAGGTGCGATTTGCGGGAG
This sequence comes from Drosophila funebris, assembly GCA_018901825.1. Classification (NCBI taxonomy): domain Eukaryota; kingdom Metazoa; phylum Arthropoda; class Insecta; order Diptera; family Drosophilidae; genus Drosophila; species Drosophila funebris. The sequence goes on from JAEIFK010000219.1 coordinate 509,640, forward strand.
AAGGAGGCGAGGTAGCGAAACACTGGATCTGGTCAGGGTATTCAGGAGCCTTCATTCCAAATTGGGCGTCTCTAGCTCTTCTACTTCGTGGGCTAGACGCGTTCATGCAAACGGACTTTTATCCCAACACGCATGTAAATTACGTAACATTTAATTTACACACACGTTCTAATTGTGTTTTTGTATTATATTAATAGTAGGCTATCTCGTCTAAGGAAAAACCCTTCAGTACATATGAAAATCATCCAATTACGACATTTTCTTAATAATTTAAAATCGCTCACCTAGAAATAATGTTCAAGCCCAAGTTGTTAATGAATATAGTTTGATGGAGTTATTTTGTTTTTGTTTTCTCGCGATATATTTAGAAATTTTAAAATATTTTGTGCACCATATTTAAATTTGTATTAATTTTTTATTTTTAAATCGTATTTTCCGAACGCACTTTCAACTGTGTAGCATACTTAGAGGAGGAAGCAGAAAAATCGATTGCGATTACTCATTTTGTCATTTAACGAAACTTTTGCTCATTTAACGAAAATACTCACTAAACGAACACGTAATATGCATTTAATTAATTACTGAGCTTAAAAATATAGAGAACTTAGTAAGGGATACTTTTTTTAAATTGATTTATTAAAGTATATGAATATATGAATAGTACTGTATAATAAAAGCAAAACTCATTGTGAGGATTTAAATAAAGGATCATAAATGAAATTATTTTTCAGTACGAGCAACTCTGAATTTTGTTGTGGTCAAGAACTTTAAGGGTTTTTCGGATTTTGGTGTTACCCAATTATATATAGTTACTTAAATCAGACCATGTAATCGTGTTCAGTAGTATTATATAATATTAATAATATGGGAATTGTTTATATTTCTCAACTATAGAGGTGTTATTGTAAAATTATTTCGATATATCGATATTTTATTAAAAATAGTATCAGTAATAACATCCCTGATGGCTTGGTCTGATCCAGATCGGTTCCGTTTTTATGAACAGTTTCCTATGTGTGCGTCGTTGTCGTTTTCTTCGGCTTTTTTTGCACATTGTATGGCAATAAATTCTTGACTTAAATTTTTATTACCAACAAGGGTACAGTTGATAATTTGGTAAGAATGTACAATGTGAAAACGTAAAGTTATATTTTTTGCGTACATTTAATATTTGATGTAGTGTCAAAAAAATAAATTGATAGATTTGTGCAGCGTCCATTGGTAGCATTGCCAGGTCAACATAAATTTGTTAGCATACATGTATATATACAGTGCGCCGTAAAAGTTATTTTAGTTTGTGTCTCCATGTACATACAGAAAAAATTTCAATGTTTTTGTATATTTTTTAAACTTTTTTTCAGATTTCATAGGAAATAGGAAAAGAAAGATGCTTTCGTGCTTTGCTTCGGCTAAATACGCTGTTTGTAAACAAATTTGTTAAGATCGAATTTAATTTCTCTTATTAAAAACACAAGAAATAGAATAGTTCTCTGTAACATGGAAACTTCACAATTCGCTGGATCAAACAATGTTTCAGCAGTTGGAGTGGCTGACGATCTTAACTCTGAACAAATTATACGATCCGACGGCCAAGTTCCGGTTACCAATTGTTCAACACGCATTGAAATGGATGTGGATGGATACCATGCAGAAAGCCAAGGACATAACTTTGCCAATAACCAGTCGGGGTTCCGATGGAAACGTGTTCTTAATCCAACTGGTCCTCAGCCCCGTCCCCGTCATGGCCATCGCGCAATAAATATTAAGGAACTTATGGTTGTTTTTGGCGGAGGAAACGAGGGAATTGTTGACGAGCTGCATGTTTATAATACAGGTATTATTTACTTATAAATGCTTAATTGTTAATAAAGTACACGAGTATAACATGAATGATAAGCAGATCAGATTTATAATAACATATCTGTTATTCAAATCGCAATGTCTTTCTGAAATCAAATGCTCGTTTATACATATCATGTAATTCGCCCTTGGTCAACTTATAGTTAGCAATCAATGGTATGTGCCCGTGCTGAAAGGGGATGTACCGAATGGATGTGCTGCTTATGGGTTTGTCGTTGAAGGAACACGCATGTTTGTTTTTGGCGGAATGATTGAATATGGCAAGTACTCAAACGAGCTCTATGAGCTACAGGCAACCAAATGGGAGTGGAGGAAAATGTATCCGGAGTCACCAGATAACGGCTTACCGCCGTGCCCACGCTTAGGACATAGTTTCACTATGGTCGGTGAAAAAATCTTTCTCTTTGGGGGGATTGGCAAACGAATCGGACGATCCCAAAAATAATATTCCGAAGTAAGTGACTTCTCCCAATTATATCTTCTTTCTCTCTAACTCTCCCTCTCGCTCTTTCTCTATATATATGTATTTATCTAGATACTTAAATGATTTATATATATTGGATACTCGAGGAGTTCACAGTCACAATGGTAAATGGATAATACCCAAGACATTTGGCGACAGTCCACCACCTCGTGAGTCGCACACTGGCATCTCGTTTATGAGCAAGGACTCTGGAAAATTAAGTTTGCTTGTCTATGGCGGAATGAGTGGCTGCCGTTTAGGCGATTTGTGGCTTTTGGACACTGGTAAAACATTTAGGATTTCTATTTCACGTGAAAAAAGCAAATAATTTTGTTTGATTGCTTTGTAGATTCAATGACGTGGGAAAAACCACGGACGAGAGGACAAGCTCCACTTCCGCGATCATTGCATAGTTCAACAATGATAGCCAACAAAATGTATGTATTTGGTGGTTGGGTGCCTTTGGTTATAAACGACTCAAAGGCGACAACTGAACGGGAGTGGAAGTGCACAAATACATTGGCTGTTCTCGATTTAGGTAGGGATTAATATCCATGGGATTAGAAGCTATGCTATTCATATAAATTTTATCTATTTGCAGACACAATGACTTGGGAAAATGTCACCTTAGACACCATTGAAGAGAACGTGCCACGAGCTCGAGCTGGGCATTGTGCTGTTGGGATACAAAGTCGCTTGTATGTGTGGTCAGGTCGAGATGGCTACCGCAAAGCTTGGAACAACCAGGTTAGGGTGAGATGCTCTTCTGTCATAATAAAGCTTTCAAATAACATATATATTGCATATAAGGTACTAATATGCCAAAGCTTATAAGATTCTGCTGTATAATGTGATGTACAAGAGTGTAAGCTTGGCATAATTGTAATCTGATATCTGAAATCTTTTTCTAAGTTTGTTCAGCCAACTAAAGGAGTCAACTTCATCAGAATATCCATTGAATTAATAATATAAGAGACAAACGTACATAAATCAAGTTAAAATTCGCATTGTTAACATTCGATCCTACATTTAGGTATGCTGCAAAGATCTGTGGTATCTGGAGGTTACAAAACCATTGTACGCAGTTAAAGTGGCACTGGTACGTGCATCCACGCATGCGTTAGAGCTCTCATGGACAGCTACTACCTTCGCTGCGGCGTATGTGCTTCAAATTCAGAAGATTGAGCAAGCGCAAGCTATTGGCACAAAGCAGACATGTCAGAGTCTAGTCCAGCAAAACGCCGCCACTACCACCGCCAGCAATGGATCAGAAAGTACACCGCTGGTTACATCAGCACCATTGAAATTTGAAAAGAGCCCAATTTCAGTGTTGCATCTTACGGGAACAGACAGTCCATCGGTGTCTACTTCGGGGCAGCCCATGTCGACAGCATTAGCTAAATCAACAATAGCCCAATCGCTTGCTTCTGGTAGCGCTGATCTTGTGGCCCAGGCGACATCAGTTAAGGCAGCTATTTCATTGTCCACAGTGTCAGCTTTGGCAGGTTCTCCAATTGTGGCTTCGACGACAACATCGAACCCGACATCGGGGGCAGCTACTGGCACTGTTCAGCCACAGATTTCGATAATAAGCAGCAGTGGTGTTAGTGGAAACACTAGCGGCGGTATAATTCAAAAATTTCGACCAAATACATCCAAGATATCGGGAACGACATCATCGAACTCATCCACAACAACGACATCGGTTGCTGCGGCCTCTCAAATGATGGACACCCAAAACGTTGCTGTAAGAGTGGCTAGTTCTGTTGCCCCTACTGGCATTGTACTCACATCACAGACTTCAGGTGGGGCGTTGCGGATTATACCTGGAGTTACTGCATCCTCCGGTCAAACATTGCGGCTAGCTTCTACATATAGTAGCAGTGCAGGTGCAGGTGGTTCTACAACTACAACAATATTAAAATCCTCACAGCCAAGTGCCACTGTTCAACTGTCCTCAGCAGGTGTCTCACAGACCCAGACATCAGCCCATTCATCAGCAACATCAACGTCGCTAGGGGGTAAACAATATTTTATTCAAAAGCCCCTAACGCTGGCGCCAAATGTGCAATTGCAATTTGTGAAGACGAGCAGTGGAGGGATGGCTGTACAAACACTGCCCAAGGTTAATTTTAATATTACCAAAGGCGCTAGCCATGGTCAAGCTATATCAATTTGCAACCAGCAGCTATCCTCGGGATCTACACAAATACAGGTAGATAACATATCTAATTAACTGTATTTGTATATAACAACATATCTAATCAATATCCATTGACATTTTAACTAACTATTTGCATATAATGTATATAACTTCAGATTGCATCTGGGAACAACAGCAATGTTCAACAGAAAACCATTATGGTAACTGGGGCAACTGCAACGTCGACCTCTACACCAGTGGCAACAGCAGCTGGAGGACTGCAGCAGCCTCTGTTGCAACAGCAGCAGCTGCAAAAGTCACTTGTATCTGGGAATGTACTGAAACTTGTATCTCCTCATACCGTATCCGGTGGCAAGCTAATAATGAAAAATTCAAACATTCTACAAATGGGCAAAATGACATCCAATGTGATGGGTGGCAAACCAGCTTTTGTAATAACCAATAAGCAGGGCACTCAGATAGGCAATCAACAAATCATTATTGTTACAACTGGGTCAAGTTTGCGTACTGTGCAGGCTGGATCTGTGATGACCAGCGCTGGTAGCTCCTCTTGTGGCACGAGTATTGTGAGCATTGTTGGCTCTACTGGAACAACGGCTACGCCGACGACACTTTCAGTGGGAGGGCCACGTACAGTGGTATCCAGTGGCCAGAGTAATGTTAAGATGGTGCGCAATATAACAGGGGCTGCTGGAGCGGCCGGACGACCCATTACATTGACCCTGCCTGCTACATCGACGACGTCATCCCAGCTTGTTGGAAACAAGAGTCACTTAACCGCACAGAAACTGCAGCAGAAGACGGCAGTTTATATTGGCGGCAAGCCTGTGACAGTAATGAGCGCAAATGCTGGAATAGGTTCACCTGGTGCTGGTGGTAGCTCCACTGGTGGTAATAAGTTGGTAATGTTGCCAGGTTCAGCGGCAGCACGCAAAGGATTTGTCAATATTTTCAATGCTGGTGGTACTGTTGGCGGCGGTCAACGCGCTTTAACTCTGGCAACGAGAAGCGTTCCGGGGAAGACGACTGTGCAGCTAAAAGAGAAAGATAATAGCGCCGTTGAGGCAGCTGTTACCATTGCAACTATGGCCGAGTCAGCTTACATTGATGCCGATCCCATGGATGATATTATTGAGCAACTCGATGGTGCTGGCGATTTAATAAAACCCCGTACAAATGACGACCAAGAATCCCAGGAAAATATTGATGATGACGAAGATGACGATGCCGCCGCCACGTCAACATCAATATCAGTTATGTCCGCTACGCCAGCAGCTGGATCAGCAGTCAGTGGAGCTAATGCTGCTGAAGGAACACAGGTCGCTGGAGCACAAAATATAAAGCCGGAAACTGTCGATGACATTTCTGGTGTTAGTAGCACAACTGATGCACAGAAATCAGCACATGCGTGCGATGGATTTACCGATAGCATCGATTCAAAGGTAAGCATTGAATGCGCCAAAATTCTATCTGACATTTTATCAATAATCCCGACTTTAGCCCCATGTATCAGCAGCCGTAACGACAACTGCTTCGGAGATCAACCAGCCAACAGCATCTGAGACTGAGGCCGCGAATATATTAACTACAATTAAGTCGGGCGAGGTTTTGAGTAGTGGCGCCACTGGCGGCGGTGGCGTCTTCAAGGACTCAGCCATATCCACCACAAGCGAGACTGATGCTGATCAAAGGCCTATTTCAATTTTGGTTCATCGGCAGCATCAACATCAGCATCCGCATCCAAATAGTATGTACAGCAATAATAATTGCATACAAGCAGGTATTTGTTAACGTTATTGATTGTAGTGGACGACTCACAGTTGGAAGCCTTAGCGTCTGCGGCTGTGATGCAGGCAGCTACAGCTTCTGCAGACTCAAGTCAGACGTCTAGAAGTCTACAGGATGGCTCTTCAGCTTCAGCTTCAGCTAATCAACTTAACATTAATAGTAACAGTAACAGTATAAACTATAAACCGAACGAACAACCAAAAAGCTCCATCGACAATAATGTATGTAATTGTTAATCAATTCATGAGTTTTTATGTAACTATAATATGATCACTTGCCACTGTGCATTCTTTTAGATCGCGTTTGCAGCTGGCAATATAATTGATGAGAGTGATAAATGGCACACGGTGGGCATATTCAAAGAGCTGTCTCACACTGTTACCAGCTATATCGATTATAAAAGCTTTAACGAGACGCAACTTGAAAACTTTGATGCTGACAATCTTCCAGACTTAGTACAATATCCGCGCATCAGCTTGGATCCAGGCACGGCCTATCGCTTTCGTCTGGCTGCCCTAAATACATGTGGTCGTGGTGAATGGGGAGAGGTTTGTTAATCTTTTGAATTATTATTGAATATGTTCTAAAAAATTAATATTATTGTTGTGTGCAAATGTACATACGTACCAGAAGGTAGGCGGAAAGATGAAGATATAACTCCGATCAGATATTATTAACACAGAAGTTATTTAAGAAACAGTGTGAAGTCAAAGAAAGAATGTATTCAGCGCAGGTTATCTCGTAGTCTCGCCCTCTCGACTACACTTGCCCTACACTTGTTTATTACTGGAAGGACTCAGTATTCGTACAATATTAGGTTTTTTATTTATTTTATAATTCGTATCTAATTTATTATTCATACATTGTTATTTATTTTAACTAATTTGGTGTAGGTTAAAGGCATCTTACAACTCCGAACAAGCTTTATTCAGCAGCCACAATCACAGTGTTGTTGTTATAATTCTATACTTTAGGATTGTAAAACTCTTCACTTCGATATTTGCAGATATCAAGCTTCAAGACATGCCTCCCTGGTTTCCCAGGAGCCCCTTCGGCCATTAAGATATCCAAGGATGTTAAGGAAGGTGCACACTTGACATGGGAACCACCGCCGGCACAGAAGACCAAGGAGATAGTTGAGTACTCGGTATACCTTGCCGTTAAGCCCACGACAAAAGACAAGGTGGCGTCACCACAGCTAGCATTTGTACGTGTTTATGTTGGAGCTGCTAATCAGTGTACAGTGCCTAATGCGTCGCTTTCTAATGCCCACGTGGATTGTTCCAACAAGCCGGCGATCATTTTCCGAATTGCTGCACGCAATCAGAAGGGCTACGGCCCAGCAACCCAAGTGAGGTGGCTTCAAGGTATAAAATGGAATGAAATTGAATCTTTATTGGCAAAAACTAAATATACAAAATATCGATGTATTCATTGCACAGATCCAACAACAACGAAGCTCCAAGGTGCGGCCAATGCGACCAACCTAAAGCGCACTCAGGAGAAGACTGGCTCATCCTGTGTAAGCCCCTATAGTTCGCCTCAGAAGCGGTCTCGAAGCAGTGGCATGCAGGGCACCGATTGATTGTCTTAAAGATCACATATTGTACAGTGCGATTCGTGGAAACACAATCCAGTTGCAAATACTATATTTTAAAATGCTTAGTAAAAGATCAGCAGCTCCACCAGCTAGCAATACCCAGCAACAACAAATGAGCGCTTAATTCGTGGAGTTGGTCTATGATGCATTATTCGTATTTAAGTATAAACTTACAAAAATAGATGTACATAATCTTAAGTCAAAAGTCGAGAATAACATATAATAAAAGTAAAATCAATAACAATTAATAGTAAGCATCCAAGTCAAAAACGGCGACTGATTGCCATTTGTGAGTCTTTATACATTCCCACTGAAGCGATACTCACAGGTAATCATAGATAATCATACAGCGAAGATACATGTATGCAATAATGTTAATGTCATCATCAACACGAACATCCATAAGTTTCTTATTGGTATTACGCGAACCATAAGTACATACATTTTCAACTTGGAAGTCAATTTTATCAGTTGGATCGATTTCCGTGAAGCTATTTGCGTGTTTTGCACTGACGCTTGTAGATTAAAGTTAGCAGTCTGGTTTAAATGATTTAAATGTAATGGAAACATTAAAAGAAAACAAAATATATTTGGTTTTTTTTCTAGTTTTAATTACGTTATATACGTATAAGTATATATACATATTTGAAATCTTATGTATCTACCCTCTTTATACATACATGTCGTGAATGTTGCTAGTTTTCTTGCAAAGTTATTGCACATCGTTGTGTCTGTGGGTGTGAGTGTTAATTTAAATTTATAGCATTAATTCCCAATTGGTTAGTAACTTTCCTCTTAATATATTGTAGATGTTAACATCCCCAATCTCAGTAAAGTTCTCGATCTCGATCTTAAGTACTACTAGATACTCGTAAAAATACATTCCTATATACTCCTATACTTACTCACTTTAACAACAAAATCGACCGAAATTCATTAAAAATGGTCTTAAATCATTATTTAATTGGATATTTTTGTGTTCAAATTAATACGGTTGTACTGTTCGTAAGTATTGTATATATGTAGATTAATAAATTTGACCCAGAAACTGAGGTACAGCTGCATATTATGTCATGTCACATCGTGTATCGTATCATATCATGTCATATGGCATATCAGCATTACTTAAATCAGGTCTACAAATCAATAACTTTTGACATTGTTCTCATCATTTGATTATTTTGAATATACTTGTAGTGTGTATACATATACTTATAGACGTATGTACATACATATATACAAGAACGAATCAACTATTTAAAATTCGAAAGTTTCAATGGCTTCATACGCACTAATCCCATCTGTCTGTCGGCCTCTCAGTCGATTTCAAAGATAATAACAACTAAGAACACATACGTATGCTAGTTTACATACGTACATAGTTTTTCATAGAAAATCATAGTTGTAAAAAGAGTAAAAATATTTAAGAAGAAGCCATTAAAACTACCGAGAAGACTAATAAATTAAATGGGGTGTTTCTCAAATACTTGATTGCAGCTAAGGGGTTTCAGGAAGTTAATACTTAATATGGATCCATGCCGATCACGCTGTATCATGTAATATATAGCCATCGATCGAACTGGGGGAGAAGTTAATCTATGTATTTTTCAGTTGTTTTTTATTGAATCCCCTTTGTGAAAAGTTACGGAAATATAACAGATCCTGTCATGAAGTTCGTTGTACTGGGTGCTGCTATTACAGGTGGTGATAAAAGTCCTAGTTCAGCAATAGAACTAGAACTAGATTACACTTGTGTGGGTGTCTCGGTTTCTATCCAGTCTCACGGACTTCATGTGCTGTGTGAATTTGGTTCCAGCTCTGGATCCGGTTCCTGTTTTTGTTGTGATAGCGGGTGTTGTGATGTGTTTGTGCTCAGGTGGAAGCGGTGCGGTGAGTGAAGATCACCATTGATCAGTCGTTGTTGTTGTTCGTTTTTGACTGCCACGCTACTGTTGGTGTTGTTGCTGCCCCCCGTTGCACTACTGGTGGCTGCCACCGAGGCAGCCAGACGAAATGCGGCCTCTGTGTGTGATCGTAAAATGGCTTCAGCCTGCTGATGCATTCTTAGGGCTGTATCTGGATGTTGGCTATGTTGGGGATGTGACGGCGCCTGATGCGAACTGGGAGTCACAGCGTGTTGCGAGTAATTCGACGCTTGATGGTGCTGATGGTGCAGCGACTCCATTTGATGCATGCCACCCAGGCCGGCATCCAAGGTACTCCGCATCATGCTCATCATCACGGATGAAGTATCTGTTTGCATTTGGAGACTGGGAACACTTAAGGTCGGTGACCTTCGACTGTTACTACTTCCAGAATGCGTCTGGCCGGGGTGTTGGCTTGCAAGCGGTGACAACAAAGGTATATGAGGTATCTGCTGTTGATGCTGTTGATGTTGATGCTGAGGCAGACCCTGTTGTTGTTGTTGTTGTTGGTGCTGCTGCTGCAGTGAATGATTCTGTTGCTGATGGTGGAGCTGATGATCTCCGTGCTAAATTGAATAAACAGATGGACATCGTACATCAGCTGATATGGATACAGAGGGGTCTGTTGCTACTACTACCTGTTGCTGATGCGGATTAGAGGAATTGTTCATACGCATTGCGGCGGCCAAATTGACGACCGCTGCCTGGACAACCGCACTACCAGCAGAGCCGGCAGATACGACTGCATCAATTGAGTCATCCTGACCTCGGGAGCCCGTTGAGGCGGCCACCGCAGCAGCGGCAGCTGATGCAGCTGCCATGAGCGACATTCGATTGGCATGCAGCTCGGCGTCCATGTTGTACTGGCTGGAACTGGGCAGTCGCAGCTCGTTTAAATTGATTTTACTTGAGCTACAGTTATTATTATTATTGTTCATATTATTGTTGTTATTGTTAACGTTAACGTTAACGTTGGAAATGTTGTTGTTGTGGCTACTATTCTCATTTTCGCTCAATCCCTGATCCTGATCTTGATCAGAGGTTGATGATGAGGACAGCCGTCCATTCGACGAGCATTCCGAATTTGCTGAAGGAGACGGGCACAAGGAGTTGGAACCACCACCCAAAGGTGCCCCTCCTGCTGCCCCTGCCGATGATGCAGCCAATGTTGCTGCCAATAGGGATTCGCGCTCGCGTTGCTCTGCTGCCGCTCGAGACTTAAACAAAAAGAGAATTACACAAATACCAATTGGAACAATTGTTTTTATAGGGAGATTTCACCACCTTTACCCCAATTAACAGGCTTACGGGGTATACATATGTATGTACTTACCAGAACGTATTGCGCCGCAAATTGATGTTTGGGGTCCATGCGCATGTGGTCCATATGGGTAAGGAGACCTAAAATACATAAATCAAATATTATTATTCCTGTAAATTATCAACATCTTAGAATTAGACAAGCATATCGTCTCTCGTCGAGAGTACTCGATTTGATGAAATAGCCAAGCTACATATAAATCCTATAGGGATTAAATAAAGTAATATTTGCGTATTGGCTTACTAACCGTTCTCGTGGGTGAAAACGGCTTGGCAGACGGAACAAGGCCACATGCGCAGGCTACTTGTTAACTGCGAGGTCTCGGCATGACACGCAAGATGTTTCCGAAGGGATCCCTCGTTGACGTAATGCTTCCCACAAACGGGGCAGGGATGATTGGCGGTTCTTCGTTTGCCGAGGTAGCTTTCATTTGGATGGGAACTGTTCGTGGAAGATGGTTGTGCACAACTCAATTCAGAGGCGCATTGAGCTGCTAGCGAGCTAGGTCCACTGTTTCCACTACCTTGGATATTATCGTTGAATTGCCCGGCTGCGAAAGAAGTATAAGTTGTAAGAGTATGTGTACAATATCCTTTATATGTATGTATAAGCTCTTCGCCACCGAGGTAAGAGCTAGTACGCTATAAACTTTGCACCAAATTTATCGCACAATAAGACGGTGTCGAAGTTCGGATGGAATAGCGTGGGTAAACTCAGCCCGTGAATTAGAAACGCATTTGCAATAATTGTTTTTGTAATTGCTGGAAAAAGTGTTTGAAGGCCAAGATAGAATGTTTAAAATGAACATCTCTTTTCTTGTCTCCAGTCTAATTTGCATCGGCTTTGAGCTCAGCAAGATAAAGAAAGGCCAGTTGCATAAAATAACGGACTGTTATCGCGGTTGATGTTTTATTTAACTAATATATCGTAATACCAAATGAAGCAAAGCGGAAGTGACGCTGCAGGTCATATTGCTAGTCCTATGTATATAAATATATAATACTTTAAACTTACATGGTTCAATTGGAGGTGGTGTTTTTTCTTTGTGCACATGCTTCATATGGTCCATTAACGCTTCGGTTCCTAAGAACAGCTTATGACATATGGGGCACGACGTCGCATTCGGACCACCAATCAGTGCCGCATGCTGCTGCAAGACACCAAGATGCAGCTGTAACTCCTGAGATTTGGCGTTGTATTTAGATCATGAGATCAGTTTGCATTGTGGTGCGTGCACAATAAGAAATTATGGCGATGGTCGGTGAATTTGACAGCGGGCAGAAGCACAAAAGAAATGCAAAATGGAAGAGAGTTGGGTAGAGTTGAGTTGAATTTGAGGTGAGTTGGTATTGGTGTTGGTGTTGGTGTTTGTGTGTAAATGGATGTGATGTGTCACCTTGAATGCTTACGCAGACTTAATTCAATTGTAAATCGCAATGAATTGAATTTGAGGTTGATATTGGTGTAGATGTTATAGTTTGTTTTGCAGATGATATTGAACTATTCATGAAACGAAATGAAACTCAACTGTTCTTGTTCTTACTCACCATCGGAATGAATTGTATTTGAGGTGAGTTTGAAGTTGGTATTCGTATTGATGTTATAGTTTATGTAGAGGTGAAACGAAACTCAACTGTTCTTACTCACCTTGGATGTGTGCGTACGTAAGCTCGATTCTGTTGCAAATCCCTTCCCACAAATATTACAATGAAAGGGTCGGTTCTTAGCACGCTCCACCTGAGCGTCATGGTTCCGCAGATGCTGCTGCAGATTGGATAGCTGTATGAAAGCTCGGCCGCAGTCTGGTAAGTGACACTTATAGGGGCGCTCTCCTGCAACAACCAACAAGTCAACAATAAATTATTGTAGGTTCGATTAGTTCCGTTAAAAATAGTGCAATTATGAGGAACCTATAAGAAGAAGTATATGCAAAGCTAGTTAAGTCCAGAATTGTGCTTCTCTTTATGAATATGAAATATACATTAATGTATTGGTTAGGTTATGTTTATACCCTGTACCCATATCCGATTTTTACACAACTTATATAGGGGTATATGGATTATGCCTGAATGTATATCCGTCCGTCTGTATATCCGTTGGTCTGTCTTCCCATCGCAATAAATTTTATTGAATTTGATTGCAATAGGTCAAGGCAAGGCTACAAATTTGTCAATTGTCATCTTTCTTTTCTTTTCACTCTAAGTATTAGTCTTCAAGACCTTTTAGATGATATTCAAATGTTGTAATGAAACGCAAGTGTTACCTATTATCTCTGCAACTGATCGGTGTCAGGGTTAATCAAATTCTTTGTAACTTCAGTTTAATGTTGAAGCCAGTCACAAGTAGAGAAGAATTATTTTTAGAAAAATTTAGCCACTGACAATAGCCGACAATTTAGCCACTGGCATACCCTGTGCACATATACAATGATTAGAACCGCCAACAAAGAGCACTTAACGAGATAGAGAGATGCAACGGTAACATGTAAATATGCAACCTTAACCTCACATACACACATGCAATAAAAGCTCCAAGATGTGATTAGAGCTGGGATATGCTAAAATCGATACATTGATGTTTTACAAACATCGATCTTGGTTAAGTGGTATCGAAAATATTAAATAAACATGATCAGATCAAATCTGCACTCTCTAGCTTTTATGCACAAATTTTGTAAAGTAGTTTTTCACCTATGGTAATTCCTAATCGAACAATCTCCACTAGAGCCCTCAATGCTTTAATGTGACTCGAACGTTCATGAATATGAGTAGAAGGAATCTGTAATTGACTGATTGACTACTTTTTAACGAGATTAAAAAGTAAATGCTTATAAATTATGATGCAGACAGAGAGAAAGAAACAGAGGGAATCAGAGAGAGAGAGAGTTGCAGTCTTTTAAAATTTGCAGCTATATAGCAATTACGTGTCTCAGATTTTGCTGGGAAAATTAATTTCATTTGAACGCGCAATTAAATAAAAAAGAGGAAGGTCAGTGATGCAGAGATGGTCGTTCGGCGGTTGGTTGGCCGGTTGGTCAGAAGAAGGGTCAAATGGGGTATGAGACACGAAAAGGACTAAACCGTTTAAGCTACTTACAGTCACTTTGCTACCAGAAAATGCAAATAAATAGTTACAAAGTGCAGTCGTGTAGACGAAGGATGCGGTCGCGAGTCGCGAGTCGCTTGGAATTCCTTAGGGAAACCCCTTACTCAATTGCCCAAATGTTGCCGGTAGCAGAGGCACTGATAGAGGCAGTCGCAGTGGCAGCGGGGCAGCTGGGCAGCGGGGCAGCTGGGCAGCGGGGCAGCTGGGCAGCGGCAGCGGCATCATCACTTCACACCTTGTAGTATTATTTAGCCTGACACTTTAAAGAGCCTTAAACGCGCAACTACGTGCTTTGCTATGAAATTTCGTGACTTTGCTCTGCGTGTAACTAGCCCTGCTTAAACTGCCTTACTGCTTTACTGCTGGGCTTGTCTCCTTGGTTGTGTCCGGGTTGCTTAATGGCCTCTCCATTATCTGAGTTGTTGGTCGCCCTGTTTAGACTCTTAGAAATCGCTTTGCGACAACGCTGAGCTAGCCGTTGCATTGTCTAATTACCCAGGCCAAGGAAAGGTTCCAAGCAACCGAACCCGAACTCGTACCAAGATCCGTGCCAAAAGAGTTACCAGCGATGCTACATGACGTATCAAAACTGAAGGTCGTTGGGTTGGCTCGGCTTGGTTACCACTGCCGCTGCCGCTTTTGGCGGGACTGTAAACTGGTTTTTAATTAAAGCGTATTTGATTTCTTTTCCACAAAAAAAAATAAGGAAAAGAAATGAATTGAAAGAAGGAAGAATAAACGTAATTGTGATGTTGTAATCAGGTGTGAATATAATTTGCCTCAACTAAACGGAGGACGCCAGACGCCAAAGAACTGACTGAGATATATAAATAAAAATAAAAAAAATGCCATTGAATGCAGCTAATGACATTGAATAATTTCCGACAGTCGGGCAGTCATCCCTATTTTAATTCTGATACCAGTACCGACTTGTACACTAATAAAAAATATTGTAGTTGAACATTTGTTTAGGAATATGCATACACATATGATATTGAAATCAATTTGCAGGTATTTAATATTAAATATATATATATATATATTATATATTAAAAATAAATATTATTATTATGACTGACATGTATAGTTTAGCCCATCCTTTTGTTTCAATTATTAGGTGCCTCTTTGCAACTGTAAGTATTTTTGTGCAGTGTACTATTTTCTTTTGCTACTTATTTGTTATCCTATTCCTATGGGTATTTTTTGTGTTTTCACTTCGCGGCAGTCGCAGCTGTCGCCGACTGGGAATGTCGCGACGAAAAGCACTCAAAGTTTATTTAATTATCATTGTGATTTTGTCATTTTATCATTAATATTTGCCCAGCCAGTCTCACGAAACATGAAATGTATTCTTAATAAAAATATTTGTTGTAAAGATGAATGTAATGCCAGAAGAAGTGCACCACTGGGAAGGCCAGTCTGGAAAGAGTCGACTGCAGATGGCTGTTGTAATGAGTCGATACCATTGAACAATGGTGAAAAACTCATTTTAATAGTCAATTAGTTAAGAGTTAGTCAAACTGTAGCTGTATTAGATTATCATGGGCCGAGTATAAAATAGGTTTGTTCAAATACTATATGTATATATGTAGACTCCATAATGTATATGTATTCTTGATAAGCTTCAGCAGCTGTCAGTATGAACAAGCAGAACTAAGAAATTGCAGACTGAAATCTTATAAATCTTAACCCTTCATATAATGTTGTGAGCAAATAATTTACTTGACCGGTTTCTTCCGAATTTCTATAATTTCTTTGTCAATCAATTGACTTCAAATGTATTTTAAAACCATATACAACTATATATATTCGATTTAAATTACATTAATTTGTAAAGATCTATGCAAAATCAGGATCCAGAACTTGTCATGCTGCGAAAATAAAGCGGTTGGTTTTAGAACTCTATAAAACTAGGATAACACATGGTCGAAACGTAATGGAATCAAATTCTAAATTTTAATGAAAATGGCTTTTCCAAAATCTCAAAATTAATTATTATAAAAACTTCTTAAATAAAACTTTAAAAATTAGATTTGTGCTGAGAAGATGTGTGTATGCGTGTTGATTACCAATCAGAAAGCTAAACAATCTTCATAATGTTAATCTAATTCAAAAATCTGTTCTTTAAATAATTAGATTATCGCTTTACATTACATGAAACTACTGTGAGTTCGCTGTCAATAAAAGAATTCTTTTGTCCCACTGTAAGAAAATTAGACTGGGGCTGTTTGACCATTTTAATTTGACTCGAGTATTGAAGCGGTTTCGTCAGTTTTGTAAGCCTGAGAAAGCGCAAATTGTAATTAGAAAAATGTGTAAATTGGATTGAAATTGTCTGCAGGTGGACTTTTGGGATATCATTATGCACACTGTACAGTACGCACATATGTACATACATTTGTATGTATGTAATTGTAGGTGCTGTAGTTCGCATACTTACCGGTGTGGAGACGCGTATGCTGCTGGACGTGGGATAACTGCTTAAATCTACGATCACAGTAGGAGCATTTGTAGGGCTTCTCGCCAGTGTGGACGCGTATGTGTTGTACAAGTTGATGGTTGCTGGAGAAGCTCTTCATGCACTGCTGGCATTGATGAGGCTTTGTCTCAGCCCCGGGTGCAGTACTGCCGCCCATGCTAGCCGTGTTGGCTACGCCGTGGGCCCCCAGTCCGACGCGAGGAATCTGCTGTTGGATTTGCTGCATTGCGCTCTTGTGCATGAAAAGCTGTAAAGAGGAGAGGGGGAAAGCAAGGACAAGAACAAGAAGAAGAAGCAGTCGGTTACAAATGAGCAATCGATATGCAAAAGAATGACCAATGTAATTACTATGTATAAGGTATGTATGTATTGTAGTATATGTATGTATGTTTTGCAGTATGTATGTAAGTATTACGACAGATGGATCTCAGAATCTCAGAATCTCTTCTGATTTGCGTATATGCACTTCTGTGACTGTGTGTGTGTGTGTGTGTGTGGGTGTGTGTCAAGGTTAAGCGCCGTTGCCTATAAGTATATTCATGTATGTACATATGTATGTATGTATGTATGTATGATGTAGTATATGTGCATACATACATAAGTACGAGTACTCATATTGTTGTGTGTGTTCACGCTCACGCATATGGAATAAAGCCTCCACAACCGACTAACTGAATGCACAAACTGTTAACGCGTCGCTTTTAAGACGGTCATTTATAGATTTTTAAGACGACTTTCCAATTTTATTTATACTTATTTATATTTAATTTTTTTAATTTCATTTGTTCTCTCTTCTAGTTGACTTTTTACAATGATTTTTTGTTGAATACTTTTATAAAAATGTGTATCGCTGCATGTCGTACAAGTCGAAAACAAGTCAGCAAAACACTTTTTAATTGCTTGCCTTTTTTTTTTTATTTTACGATTTATAATATGTACAAACAGATAGTTATTCCAATGAACTGCAAAAAAATGCTTGAAAATGGGCATTTTGGTTCAAACCAACAAGAAATGCGGACCTTACAATTGTGCTGAGTCTTATCAATTTTACTGTAGTCGTTGAGTGTTTAAGTAAGCCGAGTATTCCAGTACCAACAAGAATAATTATTGTTTAGTGACGGAAAAACCTTCGATTCTCGCTTCTCGTTTTTCACAGACGTTGACATTGAAGGTCGCAGAAAGAACTTCATATTCTGAAAGTGTGATAAAGAATTTCAGTTCAATACAGGTCTCAATTATTGGTTCTGATTGGGTTAACCGTCTGATAATAAAGTATCTATCGGGACATGCATCTCACAGGCTGATGAGGCCCATCAAGACGCTGTTAATTTGTTAGAAAGCATGTGTACGCGGCCAGAAGTCTTTATTAAGGCATAACTTACTCATTTTTTTTAATATTTATAAGTGTGTGTTGTATCCTGTAACTTTCTTATGAGTACCTCTCTCTCATAAGGTGCATCAATCTCTCTATATGTATATATATTTATGTATATTCCTGATCATTAATAATTGCCGAGTCGATTGATTTTCGTCTGATACCGGCAACTACATATAAAAGCTGGAGACTCTAAATTTAGAATGTGAGTTCTGTATACCATATGCTCACCAAGTTTATTTTATATTTTGGATACCTCCCCCTCCTCTCCGGGAACCGAAAGGAAACATTTTTAACTTTAAGTTATATAGAAAAGCCAAATCCTATTATATTCATTTAGAATTATAAGTGTGCCAAATACTGAATAGAATACTTGTATATTTAGTACATTGCAAAAGCCATTCCCAAGATTATCAAGGGGCTGTATGTATGCATGTATGTAAGTATGTATGTATGTATGTATGTATGTATGTATGTATGTATGTATGTATATATGTATGTATGTATGTATATGTATGAGGACACTGATACCGCCAAAATGTATACAAAAACAAAAAATAGTAGGAGTAGGTGAGACCCGGTGGTGGTCGAAGACGATGGCGACAAGCAAGCAGGCGACCAGACAAACAGGCAGTCTGGCAAAAAGCCAGCCAGGCAGTTTAGACAACCCGCGTGCGGTGTTCTCTGGTTGGTTGGTCCGCAAACGGTTTGTTTGCACTCCCGCCGATTCGCTGTTGCTGTTGCTGCCGTTCGTCATTCGGTCGAGACTCACTATGCCATAGTGCAGTTTTTATTCATTTGGCACAGGCTCCCCCTGGGTATTCCCTACTCTTTTTTCTCCCGTCGTCCTTTTACAGCGCGTAAGAATGGCGAACACTACAGGCTGCACTGTCCAGTCAGCCAACAGCAGTCCTGCGAATCGCCGGCAAATGAGATTGCGATAATGGTACGGTTATGGGTGCTAAGAGTGTATGTGTGTGTGTATGTGTGAGGGTCTGGGTCTGTGGACGTGTAGGTATATATAGGGGTAAAAGAATGTGAATGTGTGTGTGTGCATGGGCGAGCGGGACAGTGAATAGTTTTTATAAGAGGGGAAATGTGGAATGCAGACAACGACAGAGACATAAAGATGAATCCATCAAAGTGCACCAAAATGCACATACATAAAGTAAATACAAATTTTTTATTTAACATATACATATACATACATATATGTATATGTACATACTATATACATAATAAAAAAGGAATCTTATGGAAATTCGAAGGACAATAACAAGTTGGTAGAATAAAATATACAAGACATCGAAATTCTAAATGAATCGTTCAATCATTACATCTATTATTTCACCTATTACATCTATTATGTCATTGCATAAAACTGATTATAAGTACATAGTAACCATGTGTATCGCAGCAATAAGATATACATATGTGTGTATTTATGTACATACATATGTATGTAGAAACACCACATCCACTGCATAAGTGTGCATACATTTATTTCTAATTTTCTTCTGCTATCCGCTATTGTTGTTTGTTTTTTAGTGTTGCTTGTTATACCCTGTTTTTTTGCAATCTTTGAAAATACAGGGGAGGGTGGTACCGAGGGTCACTGCGTCAATGAATATTTAGTCTTGCCCTCGCTCCTGTTCGTACGTCCTGTGGTGTGGCTGATGCTGCCTGTAAGGTTTTTTTTATTGTGTGAGTCGCTTAAGGGAAGATACGATTTATCCACACATGTATGCACGAATCCGTCTATCGGAATAGGAGGAGGTAGAAGGTAACGGTGCCGTTGCCGTTGCCGTTGTCAATACAAAAACAAAAACATAACATATAAGAAAAATCCAAACAAAAGAGAAGAGAAGAAGAATGAGAGTGGATGAAGGCAAGAAAAATAAAAATGGTCGCACAAATGTGAGTGGGCTCTTCTTCTTTTTCTTCTTCGTAGTTTATGCCCGTGTGTGAGTAACCCAGACGTACAAGACGCACACATATATACCTACGCACTTGCATATACAAATACAAATACACATGCATGCACACATGTTTATATTTACATACACGGACAAGCATACAAATCGTTCATTCAGCATTTGTGTTTGCCATTCTTCTGCTTGTGCCTTACCAAATACATGCATACATAATACGTTTGTGCGTACGTATGTACATACATATGTATGTATATGTACGTATATATCTGAAATTAAAAAAAATTATCTAAGAATGTCATCTTGACGCTCTGGTCAACCCCTACACTATACTCTCGACCCATGGTGTCTGAGTGTCTAAATGTTTGTGTGCTTGACTTTTATCTGTGTCTTGAACGCGAACTACATACACAGTATGTACATATATAGTACATACAGACATGTACAAATGTATAGTCGCATGTATGCAGCCATGCATGTATGTGCAAGCATGAAACTCAAGGTTTTCCTGTTTAAAAGAAATGCAAACAAAATATGAAACTGAAATATACAAAATAAAACAACAAAACATAAACAATCGCAGTTTAAAAATAACTGAAACATTTATTAATAAAATGGTCGTCTTTGCATGGAGACCCATGCTAATCGATAAATGAATATAAATGTTTACAAACAAAATATATGTTAATTATATACTATGCTTAATAAATATATGCATATGCTATGTGAAAAGTTAACTACGTTAATTTCTGAATGATATTCTTATCTGAATTAACCACCAACTGCACCCCATGAAAGATCGTCAACTAGTAACTAATTAAAAGTAAAATTTTGTTTAACCTAAAACTCGGGACCTGAAACATCTGAAATTGGAATATTACTCTTTTAGGTGTCTAAGCAATGTGCGGTGTTCGGTTGCGGGGAGCCGTTAAAAATGTGGATGTGTGTATATATGTAATGCGAGTGTGTGCGTGTGATTGTGTGCGTATATGGTAGAGAGTACTTAATATGTAAGTACAAATCTGTGTATGTACATGTGCAGTTTTCTTGTGTCTTCAACGTGGAAGAGTACTATACACAACGGAAGAGATGCCAACTCACTCGTTGCAGGGTCGACCAACATTCTTCAAGGGTTCGTTCACTGATCGCGGCTGCACTGTTTGATCTGGAGAGCTGAAGCTGTTAAAACACAAGAAGAAGAATAATAGATTAGAATTACTTAATAATTGACGATCACATACTTATGTTATTTTTAAAAAAAACTTCTATTAAATTAAATGAATAATGTGATTTTTAAATCAGCATTAAGTATATATAGATACTATAGAATATATATACTCTATGGGGTCTGCCTCGCCTCCTTTAATGCGTTTTGCATTTCTGGATAAAATGATAGCACCCTTTGCGTATTGAGCATTTACTCAGGAAATTTAAAAACAAACAAACAAAACATCTTCCAATGCACATTTTCAAACTGATGGCTTTAAAATATGAGATTATGATTAAGGTACGATAGTGAAATAGTTGTCTTTAGCGGCAATTTAGAAATTTTTTATTAAAATAAAACTGCTTATAATACGTCTAATGTTTGTGTATACCATTTGACCCTGTATACGTTAATGTGACATGTGGTATGAGGAACATACCATCAACCACCTTTTATCAATCACGCATTAAAGCTAAGGATAATCCTAGTCATACTAAATAGAGATTTGTAATTCCCATTTTAATTCGGGTTGCAAATGTAAAATGCCAACACAAGAACAACAATTTAAATTGCATAAAAATAACATTAAAATAAAACGATTCCGATTTATATCTGTATTAAATTTAATGTTCTTTTCCATTAAATCAGCATTATGTGCGTCTATACATTGACCAGGCGCTTCTTGCCTTTTATTCTCATAAAATAAAAGCTGAACTATAAATTAATATATAATATTTATATACATATATAATTCATATCTATATAATCTATTAATAGTCATCGGAATAAATAAGCTAATGAGAACCCTCTGTATTAAATAATAAAGTGTGTCTGTATCTTCCTGGTTTCCAAAAAATTGTTCATTTCAATGAATCAAGCTTTTGGTTTCAATACATTGCTTTGATTACAGGTGGGGGGAAGAATCTCCAACCTTTTAAACCCATATCGGGATCCACAATCAAGACGAAGTACATATGTACTACTGCATATCGTTATTCAGGTTCCCGTAACATATGTAGATCCTATTTGATTGAAATGTTGCATTTAAACAGAGAAGAAATTTAAAAACACTATATTTCTATTCCACTTTCTACTTCCTGCTTTTCAATTTCGCTAGATTCATTATGTATTCTTCAACACATCCTGATATGAGTAGAAATGCACTATTTAATGGAACTCTCTAGTATTTAATAGTTTGGCTATAGGGGTAATTTATCTTAAGGAAACATATATATAAATATATATATATATACAAATATCTAAAAATGTTAATGTTAACATCCTAACCTAGAAAGTGTAAAATAAAAATGTTATTAAAAAAACTATTATCCATAGCAGGGAGCAGGGAAGCATAAATGCGACCTAAGGTATTTGTCTATGTTATTAGGCACATGTACTACAAACATAGGTTTTTTCTTAGTGCAATAAAATATGAAAATACGCAAAATTTAAAGTTCTTCCCATGTTTATTGAGCATTTTGTTAGTACGGTTATTTCTTCGTTATATTTATAAACAACGTGCAATTACTTAAGAAGCAAAATAAAAACTATATAAATAAAAATAAATTTGAACGCGAGGGGTTAATGTAAATTTTGAAAAGTTTTCAATTTAAAAACAAAATTACATCGTGCTCCGCTTCACAGTCAAGTGTCATTTCTTAAAACGAGGATCAAGTCGATTCAAAATCAAACAAAATCGGAATGGAACGAAACGAATAACAGATATATGTATATAGGTTTTTTTTATTTATTTGTAGTCTCCGCGCGAGTTTGTTTTTATCGTGTTTTATTATTAATTAATATGATGTTGCGAACCGGGTTGAGGAGTTATGATTGGATTACGCGTGTTTCGGTGTTACGTCGAATTGAGTAGCATCAACAAAAACAACAACAGCTTCCTGTGAGCTTGCTCAACTGTCTGTTTATTTGTTATTTGCTAAGCACATGTCTATGGTTGTGTATGTAACATACGTAGGAACATACATAGCGTATGTGTGTAAATGTGCATATGTATGTATGTAGCGCTTTCTTTCGGAACGCACCGGAACCGGTCTGAAGATGTCTCAGTTGCACAATTTAATGCGGCGGTACTCTCTGATTATTACAGTTACACAAAATTTTTTGATTGGACTTAAGGATTTTTAAGATGTCTCGAGATAATTAACAACACTTTGTCCGAGAAATCTGGTACGATACATTAAACGACAATTGTATATTTCACTGTAGTGGGACGCGAAATCACACAACCTGACGGTCCGATGTCCTTTCAACTTCTGCCGGCAGACACCTTTCGCCTTATCCATAAACGGGATAGCAGTCCAAACGTCTTCTTTATTTTATTCTGTCGTAGTTGTTGCCGCCGTTGTCGTCGTCGTCGTCATCGTAGTCATCGTCGACGCCAGCGGTTCTGCTTTGGCTTTGTTACTAGCGTCAAATATTGCTTCTCTTTCTATTTCATCGCTGGTATCAGTGTATGTGTGTGTGTCGTGTGTCTGTGTGGCCGCACTATTATTGTTTTCTTAAAGAAATTATGCGCGAGTAAAATTCACGAAAAAAACCATAAAGAAGGAGAGCAAAATTTAACTTGCGCGCTCTCTCTCTCTCTCTAAATGCAGCTTGGGCGAAGGCAAAGGAAAGAATAGAACGGTGGCAGCGTTAGCGTCCGACGCAGGAGTAGAAATAACGATTGCATTTGTGTGTGTGTGTTTTCTGTAGTTGTGTAAAACTAAACGTGTACTCACACCCTAAAAATACAACCCGCAGATTGAATTCCACCCCAGCCGCAGATACACACACACACACACATTCGTATACATTCACATTCTACACACATACCTAAAGGAGGAGAAATAATAAACGTTAACGGGACGCGAACTCAATCGCTTATGAATGGGGGTTACTTGAGAAACTAAGCAAGCAAGAATTATTTTACCTCTCTTTCTTGTCCTCTCCCTTTATCTATTTTCAAATTTTTCTCTTGTTCCCTCCCTCTCTCTTTATCTCTTTCTCTCTTCTCTGTCTCTGTCTCTCTCTTGCACGTTCTCACTATTATGAGTATGCGTACGAAAATGAATAGTCTAAAACATAATTGAGTTTTTGAATAGAAAGGGGAAGTCGGCGCAGCTTTCTTGTGAATGTAACAGTATAAGAAAAATTCAAGACCAAATTAATTTAAGAATACATACATACATACATACATACATATGTATATGCTTACACGTTTGTACCATATAGATGTATGTATGTATAATAGTAAGACACACAACCATTCTCACACACACACACACACACACACACATCATATGAAAATAACTGGAAGGTTGTCAGCAGCGAGAGAGATTTAGGCAAGGGACAAACAAAATCCAAACTCATTATACACAACATTAGCTCTGCTGTGTACCCCTTTCTAGGGGTAGCGAAGCCTTTGGAAAGCTTTTTACGTTTTATCTACCCGCGAAAGGGGTCGACATAGTAGACATACGTATGTACGTGTACTTTACAATCTGGGAAATTTGTAGGGGTGCTCTCTTCTTTCTAATTTTTTTCTCTTTGTAAATTGATGGAATGCTTGGCTCTCTTTCCGATATTGCATTAGAACAAGAGCATAAATGCTCTCCTTATCAGTGAAATTATTACAATTTATCAGAACGATATTATAGGTGCAGGATGTTAATAATTATTATAATGTACAAATTATATGTAAAATTGAACAAAAAATAAAAACTTTTATTTTTCATCTAAACTATAATAATAATAATTTGAATGAAATTTCAATATTTCTGCTAATTTGTGATCTTTGTGATGGGACATTATTATATTATAATAAAGAAATGCTTGGATATTTAATTCTACAGTTTTTACAAAATAGAGGGGTTTACCTGGATCTCATTTGCCAATTTTTCATTGTTGTATTTAATATCAGGTGTTGAGCAGCCACCAGATGGTGTTATGGAGTGCTGAGGCGACTGTTGACCCTGTGACATGGGCTTGCTGGGATTTGTTAGTGTTGGACTGTGTGTCGGATGTGGTGTGCGTTGTTGGTGTTGTTGTTGCTGCTGCTGGTGCTGCTGCTGATGATGCTGCTGCTGATGCTGCTGCTGATGCTGCTGCTGAATATGCGATTGTTGGTCAGCGGGAACAGTTCCCCCAATGAATCGACTGCTGTATGTCTCTCTCTCCGACTGTTGCTGGCGAGGATCCTCTATTTGCTGTGTCGCCTGCTGCTGCAGTTGTCCATGTTCTTGCTTGAGTTTCACTGGGATGCTAACTGGGTTAGTGTTAAGATTCTGGAGATGGTTGTCGGACTGATCGGCCGGGGTTAAGCTGTTGGCAGTAGAGCTATTGTGATTGTTGAGAGCCGTTGATTTGAGATGGGCCGCAGCGGCAGCCGCAGCGGCAGCATTGAATAACAAATGATGGTTTGACGTCGGCGTCATTGATTGCTGTTCTCCAAATGATTCGTTTCCATAGCATTGCTCGACATGTTGCTGCAGAAGTTGTTGTTGTTGCTGCTGCTGTTGTTGTTGTTGTGGTTGCTGCTGCTGTTGCTGCTGTTGCTGCTGCTGTTGCTGCTGCTGTTGCTGCTGCTGTTGCACCTGGGTTGCCTCCAATTTACTGTTCAATGACAGGTGGTTATTGTTATTAGTAGGGTTCGTATGCTGCTCCTGCTGATTGCTTAAAGGGTGCGGAAGCGGGAGCGGGTTCGGGTGCGAGTGCGTGTGCGGTTCTTGATGCGAATGCGAGTGCTGTTGCGGGTGTTGTTGTTGGTGCTGTTGAAGCGCCGTTGCAGCGGCTGCGGTGTGCAGTGCAAAGGGCACACGGGCTTGCTGCCAAAAGTCAGCTGCATCCATTTTAAACATACGCAAAATCTCAAGTCTTTGACTTGCTGGTTCAGGTTCGGATAAAGGTTCCAGTTCTAATTTCTTTAACGGCTTCGTTTCCGGATCCTGTTGCAGTTGCGTCGTTTGCTGTTCTTCTAAAGGGACACAGCACATGTGCCGCTGATCGCTGGTGAACTGCGACAGCAGCCACTGATCGACCTTCGCTTGCGATCGCAATAACAGTTCTTCCGGACCCAGGGCGATAGATCTTATTTAAACCACGAAAAGAGTGGACGATACCAGATTACCTCAATAGCCTGAAAAGGAGAAAGGCGAATTCGCATAATTTTTACATTAAATCAACATAATTATTATATTTAGAATAGTATCTCGATTTATACTCTATGTATCTTACAGACTAATATACTATATATGAAATCAGTATTCGAGCTGTGTCAGATTATAAATAGTTTGATTTTTAGTTGTAAAATTAAAAAATCAATTTAAATTTGAATTTTCCCGTTTGAACACCGGTTCACAAAATTAATAATAATTTTTCCTATTCTTTTTCGGTTTACGCAAGAAGTTTCTAAAATGTAAAAGTTCTCATTCATGATACCTAAAGCATCCAAGTTTAATATCTTGTTTGCGTTCTCTATTTGATAAATTCGCGATTAGAATTTATTTTATTTGTTAAATTAATACTTGACAAATTTTCTTATGACGATGTGATTTTACATCTCTCTATCTAAAATAAAAACCCAAACCGTTAATATAATTTAGTTGAATTTAGTGAAAATTTATATATAAAGTCTTATCGTTATCGTCATCGTTATTTTTCTGTTAACGTTTCAATAATTGTTTATTACAATTATTATATACAAGTTAAGTTAATCAATATTTTCCGCTTAGATTTAGTTTAACATTTTAGTGTTCGAACATATTCGATGTCTAATATTCTTGTTAAAATTATTATTACTATTATATTTATAAAGAATTCCGAAATATATTTACTTATTTTTATAGTTTAGTTAACTTTTGATATAATCCTAGTGAACATTCGCGGTTCAGACAGATTGCATGAATATTTTTCGAATGTGACACACCGTGTTAATTTATATTTTTGTTTAAATTCAATATATGGTTGGTCAATGGTTTCGGCCGACAATACGGAACAATATTGTAACATATTGACATTTTGTTGAAGTTGAAATTGTAACAATCAGGAATCGCGACAATTTACACATTTGCACGTTTACACGTTTACACGTTCACACGTTCACACGTCGAGAAGTTCGAAAACCTCGAGAACGTCCAGTGCTCGTGACACCTTAGTTCCCAGTTAAAGATAACCTGGCGCCACGCGAGTCATTGAAAAACTAATTTTGTCGCTGCCACGAAACAAGTATAAATATGACTATCACTAAGGGTTCAGACCACATCTTCTCGCGCGCTTAGAAATAGAACTTGGCCAAAAGGAAAAGCCCGCGACGCGACGCGTCGTTGGCAGAGCAAAGTAAGTCAAACATCTTCGTTCGCCATTTCAATGCATCTTCGGGAGCTTCGAAACATCTTCGTGTACAAGGCGAAGGCTCCAGCGGCAACGGCTATGCCAACACCAGCGACTTGGGGCTTCCGTGCATCCTCTCTTAACTTCAACTTGGCCATACTCTTGCAACGACAATACTCAGCTTTGTTAGTTTACCGACTGTGGCTCTGTCACCTCAGCAGTAGCAGTAGCAGTAGCAGCAGTAGTACTAATAGTAACAGTAGAAGTTCGAATATTCGTGGCAATAACATAACGCTAGATGTGCCAAGTCAAATTTTACTTTCATATATTTTGTCTTAGCGGATGTGTACATCAAAACCGGCGGAAGATTTTATGATTTGTTTTTCATGAAGATATTAAAAAATGAGATTGAGCGTTTTTACAAAATAAGCTTTCAATCTTACATCTGGCGAACATTTTGCACTCTTGGCCAGTTCATTTGTTAAAAACTCACAGCAAGGGTCAATTAATTAATGGCAATTAATGGCAATGTTTGAATAATTGTGATATGATTGAAACGGATTTACACAAAATTAGCTTTTTAACTGCTCTGAATTTAGCTCAGAGAGTTGCCGAATATGTTATGAATAATTACTAGTCTCTAGTTACAACTTGTTCAGTTTCAAATTCACATATCCCGACCTTTGCCAAATAAATGATCAGGTAATTAACATTGGAGTTCCATAACGTAGCCTTTCACCAATAATTATTGAGGCTGCTCGGAAATATATTAAACTTTTCCCGCACAAGCCTTGGATGGTTGGGCCTTGTGTTGATTTTCGTTTCACAAATAGTTGTTTATGTAGAGAATATAAATAATTAAAAAAAATTGAAATGTTTAAATTACCTATCATGGAGGTGTACATATTCCTGGAGCTGGTCACGATGCTCGGAAGTGAGGACTTATCATTTGGAAGCGGTCATATATTTTGATTGATAGATAATAAAGTTCCATGGAGCTTAATCGTATGGGCTAGCAGCTGTTCAAAGGCGAATTTCGTAATTCTCTCGTAAAACTCTTTCCGAATATCTTATGTGCAATTATGTTACAGAATATACGTACATTATTTTTATTATGTAGTATTATTGAAACTAATTTGAACTTAAGGCCAGAATAAGGCACACGTTGTGGTTTTGCAATGTAATAATTTTTTAGTAATGGTAATTTTAAATGTTATTGGTTGAAAACTTGTTAATTTATTTGTTAAGATTATGAACTTCAGTATTTTTTTTTATGTTAATTTTAGATTTTATGTTAATTGTTAATTGTATTATATCATTAATTTCTTTTATAATTTTGATTTATTTTCATAATAATTTTTTTTAAATCACAATTTGTTAATTATTTTGCATTTAGACGTAGGCCAAAAATATCACCCAAATTTTTAATTATTTATTTTCGTCTATATCTCTCGCTACCTCTCTCGTTCCTCTTCATATATAAAATATCAAAGTGTATGTCAACAACATACATACATATGTATCTAATTTGGAAGTGAATGATTATACAATATGTGAATTTCGAAAACTAAATGGGAAATGTATTCACAAAAGGGTGTGGTTTAGCACTATTAACCTATCTTATTTTATCAAATCTCAGATATCAGATTCATGAGCATTATCCCGAGCTATGTTTGAATGGCATGCAGACAATTTCATATTTATAATTTTATATTTTTCAATTTGAAATCTAACAATTGCTTTGTCTGCCTGTTGGTCTCGGTCTACGTTATCGTTACTGTTGCCTGTATGTACTAGCCTGCTTCTATATTTTATACATTGTACAGATTATATATTTACTATTTTTATTTATATTATTTTATTTTATGTAATAATTATAATTATGAGCATATAATTATATCTTGTATTTATACTAAATACTATTTGTTACAACTATTTTATTGATAGGGTATCTAATGATCTATCTGTAGATGCTTTAGTGATTGTGTGTGTATATATATGTGTGTGTGTGTCTGTGTGTGTGTGTGTGGGCGTGTGCGTGTGCTAGCTATAGGGTATATGGTATTCCAAACTGTCTGTTCCGGTGTCAGTGTGTTTTCGATAAGCATAAAATGGGAGTATTTTGGTGCTGATCGTTGGGCTTTGAGCAAATGAAATGCTGAGGGGATTCCCGAATTTCTCTGTATCAAACTTATGAAAAGTTTAAAGTTTGTTGTTGCGTTGACTTAGCTCTTCACCTTGACTTCAACTTTAATTTGAGGCAATTGAATGTGGCTGACGCTTAAAAACAATAAGAATAAGGGATTGATGTTGAAAATAAACAAGATTGACAATTTTTATGAATTTGTCACTTGAAATAGTGCTGCGTGTAAATAACTTTACTGAATTTAAATTATTTATTATTAATTATTCTGTTTTATTAGTTTTTATTTGTGTTAATATAATTATCAAAATTGTATGTTTCGTTTCGTTTTATATAGTTGTTCTAATTTTGTACTTTTGATTTCAATTTTGCAATTTTCTAATAATTTTTGAATTTTGTTTCCTGTTTCCGTTCTTCGTTGTTTATCTTGTTGTTGTTTCTTTCGATCTTTTTATTTGACATTCGTTTTAAAGTGAAGATTGTGTTTAATAATTTTCGTCGATTTGTTGTTTGTTACGTATATGTTGTTTTTGAATTTGTTTAAAATTGCTCAGGTCAAGAATTAGTTTGTTATAAGTATAAGTATTTGTGAAACTGTATCCGTTCTATTGCTTTATCAAACTGAATTATGGTTAAGTTGTTGTTAAAATTCTATTGTTGTTTGTTGGTTTGCTTCGTGGCTTGAAAACTTTTTTGGTCTATTGTTTTTAGTAAAATTATGATGATCTGAAATCAGAGAAATCGAAATAGAAAAAATCAGTGATTGAATTAAACAAATCTAGAATTAATGTAGTTGTAAGTTATTTATGTTTTATATTCTATTTGGCTTCTATTCATTTTCATTTTGATTTTCTTGATTTGTTCATTTTTTTTTTTTGTAATTTGCTTAATTCTTCACAAAGCACAAAGTTTATTCACATTTGAGAAATAAAAATGCTCCGCGTGGTCTGAACGATCCGCAGTCGACTGTTCTACTCCATAGACTATTGCGTTTCTGAATGCGACGACCAAATAATTGAGAATAAAAATTGGCGTCGATGTTGATGTGGATGTGGATGTAGATTTGTCCAGGTTGAGAAGGGGCAGATGTCGGGTAGGCTTATTATGAGATAAAAAATGTTATGTCGATAAACAAAAACGTCAGCGACAGCTACTACGGCGACTGCGGCGTAGGCGAAAGCGGCAGCTGCGGCGTTAGCGAAAACGTCAGCAGCAGCGCCACCAACAGCATCAACGGCTGCGTCCGTCCATTTAGCTGAGGATGTGGAAATGGTTACAGACTAAGAGTGTGCCTGGACTATACACAAGACAATATCATAAGTTGCCGCTTCCGTTTGCATCGGTCATCAGCCATCGGCCATCGGCCATTGGCCATCGACATTCGGCAATTGGCATCAAACTGAAATTGGCAATAATAATAATAACAAAATAAAAATAAAAATCAATTAGATAATAATAATAATAAATATAAATAAAATTGGCTAACAGTTTCCCTATAATTTTTTTTAGATTTAAATATCTTAAATAAATAAATAGATTTTTCTTATTTTGAAGTGTTATTAATGTAGACTTTAAAAACTTTATGGTTAAGTTTGTCCTATGTTTAAATTCTTTGCATAATGATATTTTTTAAAAGTCATAATGCTCAAATTTGAAGACAATAACAAAGTGATTTCTGATCTTTTTCTATTGTTTTTTGATATATGAAAAGGTATTCTACCCCATTGTGGCTAACCGTTAGCTAAGGCGCCAGCGCCAACTTCTCTGCCGACGCCGACCGACACGTCGGCTGCTGCAGCTGCAGTTGCAGTTGCAGTTTCAGTTGCATATTTGGCATGTACATGTCTGTTGTTGTTGTCGGTATGGAAAGGGGCCACAAAATTCGTCTGCCCCATTCTACGTCCTCGAGTTGACCAGACACACACACACACGCCCAAGCACTCACACACACACACTACCTGCTACATTGCAGTGTCAAGTGCAGTTCTCACCAACGCCGATGCATTCGACGAGTTGCATTCGAGTGCATCGGTACAGCTGCACTTTCCGCAGTAACATCCCTTATTTGGCTGGGGCCAACATACTACCCCTCAACATCACCAATGAATGTAACGCCCACCTCCCCCGATCCCTGAACCACTCTAGCCATGCATTTACCCACCTCCGCTGCAGTTCGCTGTCTGCAGTCAAGTAGTCTCTGTCCCATTCTCTCTTTCACACAATCTCATACTAAATATTTCTTTTTCACTCTGTCTTTCTCCCTCCCTCTCCATCTGCTTTTGGCTATGTTTATGCAATGCATCGGCGTGTGTGTGTATATGTGTGAGAGTGTGTGTGTCTGTGTGTTTGTAGTGTATGAGCATGGCTGTGTATGGATGCATGCATTTCCGCTTGTCGTCACGGCGATGCATTTCTGTGAGATTTTATATGCACACACATACATCAATACATATGAGTCTACCTCACTTATATATGTGTATTTTTGTATATGTATATACGCACCTAAATGGGAGTGCGTAAATTATGTACCGTTACACACTTGCAGATGTACATTTGTAAAATATATACATATATACATACATTGGTGTGCGTGAGAAAATGTGCCCGTACATATGCATACAACTGGAGGCATAGGTAAATATGGATGTACATATACATATGTATTCTATTTGTCGCCGTAGCTGCTTGGTCATCGATTTCGTCAAGCAGCATGGACAACCTAAATTATTGATTTCTTTAAATTTTACAGCATCTTAGTTTCATCTTCGTTACTAATACTAATACTAATACTAATACTAATACTAATACTAATACTAATACTAATACTAATACTAATACTAATACTAATACTAATACTAATACTAATACTAATACTAATACTAATACTAATACTAATACTAATACTAATACTAATACTAATACTAATACTAATACTAATACTAATACTAATACTAATACTAATACTAATACTAATACTAATACTAATACTAATACTAATACTAATACTAATACTAATACTAATACTAATACTAATACTAATACTAATACTAATACTAATACTAATACTAATACTAATACTAATACTAATACTAATACTAATACTAATACTAATACTAATACTAATACTAATACTAATACTAATACTAATACTAATACTAATACTAATACTAATACTAATACTAATACTAATACTAATACTAATACTAATACTAATACTAATACTAATACTAATACTAATACTAATACTAATACTAATACTAATACTAATACTAATACTAATACTAATACTAATACTAATACTAATACTAATACTAATACTAATACTAATACTAATACTAATACTAATACTAATACTAATACTAATACTAATACTAATACTAATACTAATACTAATACTAATACTAATACTAATACTAATACTAATACTAATACTAATACTAATACTAATACTAATACTAATACTAATACTAATACTAATACTAATACTAATACTAATACTAATACTAATACTAATACTAATACTAATACTAATACTAATACTAATACTAATACTAATACTAATACTAATACTAATACTAATACTAATACTAATACTAATACTAATACTAATACTAATACTAATACTAATACTAATACTAATACTAATACTAATACTAATACTAATACTAATACTAATACTAATACTAATACTAATACTAATACTAATACTAATACTAATACTAATACTAATACTAATACTAATACTAATACTAATACTAATACTAATACTAATACTAATACTAATACTAATACTAATACTAATACTAATACTAATACTAATACTAATACTAATACTAATACTAATACTAATACTAATACTAATACTAATACTAATACTAATACTAATACTAATACTAATACTAATACTAATACTAATACTAATACTAATACTAATACTAATACTAATACTAATACTAATACTAATACTAATACTAATACTAATACTAATACTAATACTAATACTAATACTAATACTAATACTAATACTAATACTAATACTAATACTAATACTAATACTAATACTAATACTAATACTAATACTAATACTAATACTAATACTAATACTAATACTAATACTAATACTAATACTAATACTAATACTAATACTAATACTAATACTAATACTAATACTAATACTAATACTAATACTAATACTAATACTAATACTAATACTAATACTAATACTAATACTAATACTAATACTAATACTAATACTAATACTAATACTAATACTAATACTAATACTAATACTAATACTAATACTAATACTAATACTAATACTAATACTAATACTAATACTAATACTAATACTAATACTAATACTAATACTAATACTAATACTAATACTAATACTAATACAACACTGTTACTATAACTAATGATAATACTAGTTCTAATAAGCAAATGATGGTGGGAGTAAGCATTGTTTAATATATGTTCCTATAAGATATTTTGGAAAGAGAGACCCCTGTTCTTATACCCTGTACAGGGATATATTAACTTTGTGAAAAAAATTTTTGTAACAGGCAGAAGGAGACATCTCCGACCCTATAAAGTATATATATTCTTGATCAGCATCAACAGCCGAGTCGATTGAGCTATGTCCGTCTGTCTGTCCGTCCGTCTGTCCGTCTGTATGAACGCGTCGATCTCAGCAACTATAAGAGCTAGAGACACCAAATTTGGCATCAAGGTTCCTGTATACCATACGCAGATCAAGTTTATTTTAAATTTTGGATACCTCCCCCCTTCCCCCGCAAATCGAAAAAAACGAATAATAGCCACATTTTTCAACGTAGACACTTCTAACTTAACAGGTGCGTTAAGAATGATATGTAGAAGGAACGCTGAAGGTTTCATCAAGATCGGTTTGTAAATAAGACAGATAATCAGCAATAAAACTTATTTTTCCACGGAATCGTAGAGCAGCAGGCAGCACATGTGTGCGAGCGAGACAGCGAACGACTGTGACACATGCGTCTGCTTACCATGTGTGCATATTTGTGCGAGCGAGATAGGGAACTACTGCGACACAGGCATAAGTAAATTAAATGTCGTAACCCTCAGCTTTTGATTGAATATGTATAAATATGTGAAAGTTAGCTGCTATAAGCAAGCAAAGAATTCATATGCAAAACAAGCGGATCAGTCGAGCGCGCGCGACAGTATAAAACCCTGTGCAGTTTTATAAATTAAGCATTTTGCTTATAATAGAAATAAGAACGTAGCAGGTGTTTATTAAAGAATACTCTTTTGAAACTCTCATTTAGCATATGATTTCTGCTTATTTCTTGCTTATAACAGCAAGCTTTCACATATGTATACATATTCAATCAAAGCTGAGTGTTACGACACTTAATTTACTTATGCTTGTGTCGTAGTAGTTCGCTATCTCGCTCGCACACATGTGCAAATATGGTAAGCAGACGCATGTATCACAGTCGTTCGCTGTCTCGCTCGCTCACATGTGCTGCCTGCTGCTCAACGATTCCGTGGAAAAAAAATAACTTTAATTTCTTTGCTGATTTTCTGTCTTATTTATAAACCGATCTTGATGAAACTTTCAGCGTTCCTTCTGTATATCATTCTTAACGCATGTGTTAAGTTAGAAGTGTCTACGTTGAGAAATGTGGCCATAATACGTTTTTTTTGAATTGCGGGGGTGGGGGGAAAAGATATCGAAAATCTAACATAAACTCGATCTGGAGAGGGTATACAGGAACCTTCATGCCAAATTTGGTGTCTCTAGCTCTTATAGTTGCTGAGATCGACGCGTTCATACAGACAGACGGACAGACGGACAGACGGACAGACGGACAGACAGACGGACATGGCTCAATCGACTCGGCTATTGATACTGATTAAGAATATATATACTTTATAGGGTCGGAGATGCCTCCTTCTGCCTGTTACATACATTTGCACAAAATTATTATACCCTTTTTTGCCCATTTTTAATGGGCACAGGGTATAATGAGAGTTTCAAAAACACTTGTTATGTTCTTACTTTTATTTTAATCAAAGTATCTATTATCAAAATACTCTTAATATAGAAGCCTGTACAGGGTATTATACTGTCGAATGCGGTCGACTGTAGCCTTTTCGACTGGTTTTGTTTACTTTGATGATTCGAATATCATCAACTTCCATATTTAATATCAATAATAACTTAAACTTCGCCTTCAACGGCGAAAGCGACTAGAAGGATGACGATGGCGACAACCAAGGCCAAATGCCTATGTCAAGGTTGGCTTTGTCTATGTCTATGTCTATGTCGGATTTGTGTGTTGTGCTCCTACTTTTCGTCCTGGCTAGCACCAGCCAACTGGAATAGGGGTTGGGATTTTTGTTAGGACTGGAATTGGGATTGGGACTGAGGTTGAAAGCTGGGCCTGAATCGAGCTGAGTGCGATTGACCCGTTCAAGCAGTTGAGGGAGCGCCAGGAGCTGCCAATATGGGATAAATTTTGTTGAGATATCATAAATGTACCCTATCCTTCATTTGTATTAACAACTTATTTGCAAGTGGTGAATAAAGTTAATCCTTCAACTCGAGCCAGCTTCGGTATTGAACACGACTCTTGAAAACTGTTAAAAAATGAACTATTGTAACAACAGAACGAGGCAATGCAGACCATGTAAAGTATATATATATTCTTGATTAGTCTCAATAGCCCCCTACCCCCAAATCTAAAGGAAAAACAAGCGGATCAGTCGAGCGCGCGCGACAGTATAAAACCCTGTGCAGTTTTATAAATTAAGTATTTTGCTTATAATAGAAATAAGAACGTAGCAGGTGTTTATTAAAGAATACTCTTTTCAAACTCTCATTTTGCATATGAATTCTTTGCTTGCTTATAGCAGCTCACTTTCACATATTTATACATATTCAATCAAAGCTGAGTGTTACGACACTTAATTTACTTATGCTTGTGTCGTAGTAGTTCGCTATCTCGCTCGCACACATGTGCAAATATGGTAAGCAGACGCATGTATCACAGTCGTTCGCTGTCTCGCTCGCTCACATGTGCTGCCTGCTGCTCAACGATTCCGTGGAAAAAAAAAAAACTTTAATTTCTTTGCTGATTTTCTGTCTTATTTATAAACCGATCTTGATGAAACTTTCAGCGTTCCTTCTATATATCATTCTTAACGCACTTGTTAAGTTAGAAGTGCCTACGTTGAGAAATGTGGCCATAATACGTTTTTTTTGAATTGCGGGGGGGTGGGGGAAAGATATCGAAAATCTAACATAAACTCGATCTGGAGAGGGTATACAGGAACCTTCGTGCCAAATTTGGTGTCTCTAGCTCTTATAGTTGCTGAGATCGACGCGTTCATACAGACAGACGGACAGACGGACAGACGGACAGACGGACAGACAGACGGACATGGCTCAATCGACTCGGCTATTGATACTGATTAAGAATATATATACTTTATAGGGTCGGAGATGCCTCCTTCTGCCTGTTACATACATTTGCACAAAATTATTATACCCTTTTTTGCCCATTTTTAATGGGCACAGGGTATAAAAACAAATTATCGCCATATTCAATATTGTAGATACTTCCAACTTAGCGTCGGTCTACAAATAAGAAAGATATTCAGAAAAGAAAATTTTGCATTGAATCGCTTGCGCTTTCTTCTTTGCGGCCAAGACATGTGTGGGAGCGAGACAGCGCTAATATAATCGTAATATTACAAACTCTTTCAAATATTACAAATAGCTAATAACAATATATATATATATATCACAATATTGTGCATACATTAGTCTGAAAGTGTAATATTTGACAGTGTTGGTGAATTGAAGATGAAGTGTCTTTGTGTCAGTCTTTGATCGATCTTGAGTACATACATACATACATAAAAGTAAGCAACTAAAAAGAATTCCCCTTTCCATGTGTGAAACTGTGTATATGTGCACACACACACATATTTATGTCTCGCAGAAAAGCGATTCAATCAAAATGTTTTATTTCTTCTCCCTTGTTTTTTCATGAATAGCTTTCTTATTTCTGGATCGATCTTTATGTGAAACTTTCAGCATTGTTTTAGAAAGAGTTTTCTCTAAACACATTTTAAGTACTTAATTACTTAAAGTTATCAAGCCTTAGAAGTATGGAGAATAAGCAGTTGCATAATGGACTTCGATTAAGAGATACCCAGCCTTAAGATATACCCTTACACATATTTGCACCCACTGAACTATTACATAAAATAGATCAAGCTTTTTACGCGCTGATATATGAGATGATTCATCTTCGCTCAGATTGTCACTACCTTATCCACAATCGAAACAACTAAGGACGAGTACGAGTCCCCCATTACAACGATAGATCATAATAAGTGGGCAGGTTCACTATTAAAACTGTGTGGTGGTGTGTTTTTTGGGTTAAAGAGCAGGGCAAAAAAAATGTATAATCTAACTTGAGCTTGAACTCCCTTGATCTCTTTTTATTTAAGAATATAAGAACTTAATAATTTCGGAGATGTCTCGTTCTGCTAATTACAAAAGGAAAGGTTTGGTAAATAATATCCACTGTTGCATATTTGATTTGGGCACAAATAAAACAAACCATTTTAATGATACCAGAAATTTAATTAAATATATGTACATATTTATATACACACAATATATACATTTTTATAGTTGTTTGCCCACTCTACCACGTTTCCTACATACATACATACATACATTGCATATAACACCCGCGGAAAACAACATGGTGGCGCATTCGTCTGCGAATTCAAAATGTATTGTAAATAGTTAGTTGCAACAGTGAGTGCAACTCGTATTCGGCCCTCGTTCTACACAATTATTCACTCGCAACAAATTGTATTCAGCCAAACACGCCCACACACATAACCCAATCCACAGGCAAATGGGAGACAGGGTGACAGGGTGAATGGATTCTACGGGAATTCATTTTGCTTTTGAAACCAAACGCGAGACCATAACCATATGTAACCATATAGTCATATTGCCATACACATGCATATATTTAAATATATAACTGGCGTTTTATATTTAGTTTAGCTCATTTTGTCAATAAATATATATGCAAACAGAAATCATTCCAACTCTCTGCTCCGTAAATGAGTGTACATAAGTGCGCTCTACATAAGTGTGTGTATGTGCGTGTGTGTGTGTGTATGTATATGCCCATAGCATGAAGCACATAGTATAAAACAAATTTGAGTATATACCTTTTTTAGGCACTAGAATATAATCGATAAATTAATTAATACATTTTTATATCGACAATTAATTGAAGCAGAATGCCTCGATCGAATGAAAGAGAAGAAAGGATGCTTCTGAAAACCTTGCTGAGAGTATCCGATTTCCGATCCATGGTTCCTATTTTAACTATATAAATACAGTAATTCGATTCAAGTCCAATTTGGTCAGAATACAAATGCCTAAGCTGAATCAACAGAGATCGATTTTCGACTGATCATTGACAGGGAGGGAAGGTTATACGATATGGTGATTCGAACTGGTAACGACCTTTGTACTGCCCAAATAAAATAACCGGATCTAGTTAGAAGAGCGACAGACAGACAGACAGACAGACTTGAGAAACTCTCTGAATATATGTGAAGTGGATTCATATATACATGTATTATTAAATTAATGTTCTTCAACAAAGTTTCATAGTGTCCTTTGTAGTAGTAATGTCAATTACTATTACTCCTACTATATACAATTGTTTTCTTTACAGTGCCTTACAGGTCGAGCCTCTTATAGAGTGTTCTCAGTCTAATCTCCACAGTTCACAAACATCTTTTATTTTAAGGACGGCATTTGAGTAACAATTATTTCAAAATCTATTCGCTAAAATACCGACATTGCCACCTATCCACCTATCCACACCATCTAATCTATCCACCAACCTGCATCCATCCCATCCATGTGACCATTTATCCGTCTGCTCGTCTGTGGGTATAATTATCAGAAGGCTGGACCAGCCTGTATATGCTGGCACATATGTACATATGTATATACGATTATGTATTCAATATTGACAGTAGCATTACAAATAGATTTGCACATAAATTCGATATGTTATGTGAACATTCCATATGAATACATACAGACCTGATGCATATGTACATATGTATGTACATAACTGCATGCTACATGCTTCTACTACATACTTATCTATGCACATATGTATGTACATATACATATGTACATACGTATGCACATACTTATTTGGCCACACGCGTTCACATAATACTGCTATTTAATTTAGGCGTACATACTTGTACACATGAACAGACTTACCTACATATAAACTCTTGTGTGCGTTGTGTGTGTTGTGTGCGTGTGTGCGAGTGCATTTGACAATGTTAATGCGACTATAATACACACTTATACATACGTACTCGTATTTTAATACATTCGTATGCATTTATATGCAAGTGTGATGCAATCGGTTAAACTGAGAAACGGACATTCAGTTGGAGTTGGAGGTGGGGATGGAGTTGAAGGTGGAATTGAAGGGGGAAGCGGAGTGGCAGGATGTGGATAAATATATGCAAATATGTATCAGCATGTACCGTATATACCGTGTATATTATAAATATTTTATGCGCATAAATATACACACTTGTACGCACGGGCCTATGTATTTACATAGAGTATATGCATACATATGCTCACACATACATACACACATACATGAACATAACAATGCAATTTATTGTTAATGCATTCCGTATCCCTTCCCCATCTCTATTTGTTGCACATTAAAGTCACCCTCTGCGTATCCAACGAGAGCCCATCTATATAAATATGTGCATATATGCACATATACTTATACATATATGTATCTATGGTTTAACCCGGCTTTGTCCGCGTCCTGATAGTTATTGCAAATAAACTTAACATCTTTTGATTTTAATTTTTTCACCTAGGGAGATATGCATAAATAGATAGAAATTTGGATATTTCACAAAGAGGTCCTTAATCGGTCTCCTGTTTACCAATCGGTTACAGGATGTTTTTATTTTTATTCAAGAACTGTCTGCACTTTAGTATCTTGACGTGAATGTGTTGCTTGTTGTCTGCTGTCAGTTAGATTCGGTAATGGGAATACTGGAATTACCGAAGGGCAGTTTCAATCCCTCCTTGGATTCGCGAACAAGATCACGATTTGCGATCAAGTCCAGATGGTGCAATCTACAAAACAGGTATTTCATTCTACTCCACTGACCCAGCAAGGGAGCAATTGCATAAATTCTTCCCAAATGTACTTTAACTGTATTTTGTTATTTGTTCGTGGCGCTCCAGGGGGAACCTGCAGTTCAGTGCAACACAAAAGCGAGAACAAGTTTAAGAACAAGTGCGAACTGAACATTTGAGCAACTGAACGACTGAGCAACTGAACATTACCCTAAAAGTGCGATCTTATCGCTTTACAAAACGAAAAAAGTTTAACATTTTGAGGGACGTTAGTGCTTGAAACTCAAAGGAAATATTGGCAACGGTTGGAGGAGCTTTTATGAATTTCAGATCTTTTAGTTTAGCTTAACAATTACTAAATAAATTATAAAATAAATTAGTCATTTGGCTCGAACTTAGACTCTTTGAAAACGCTCAACCGATCAGGAACGATTAACAATTAATTTAGACAATGTACAAGGAGTGTGAGTGTCACTTTGTCAATTTTAAGTTAGTTAGTTAGTTAGTGAGTCGTATAAATGTGCTAAAAGTATATATGTACATATATGTGCATATATAAGTAATTCTTTAACGGTGCTTTTGACATCCTGCCTGTTGTGTGTGTGAGCGTAAAGAGCATCTGGCACATCAACCGCTTTGTAAGCTCTGTGGCAGTACGATTCTTCAAAACTATCCCTATTTATAAGAACATGTATATATGTGCATGTGCCTGTACCTACATATGTACGTCACTTTATACGTAAATTTGTGCAACGGATAGAGAAGTAAAAGATTTTCTGGTTACGTCCGCTCAACCGGTCCGTGTCTTTTTCCTAGGACGCAACCCTTGTACTGATCAACGGTCAACCCTGCAGCTAAAGGGGTCAATAGCAGCCCCAAATTATCATTGCCTGTAGACAGACGCGGACCGTTCGCATTAATTCATATTTCAAACACTGAAAAAAATTGTGAAGTAGAAACAAATACGAAAATATGAAAATATCAATAATTATCAAAATAATTAGTTAATTAGTTTCGAAATATACATAGTCCAAGATTTAAGTAAGTATTTTTTAAAAACAATTCTTGAGATATTCACACACTAATTCAAACATTAATTAAAATAATTTATTTAATATACCTTTTTCAATATGATTGTTTTAAGAAATGGTTTTAAAACGCTAAATGAGAATGAAAATATCTCAATTTGCAAATATAATATTATATTTATTAAATATTTTTAAAGTTTTTTTCTCAGTGTGTTCGTAGTACACACATTCGCGTATGTCATCAGCAGATGTTGCGTTTGTGAGAGAGTGTGAGGCTGAGGATTTGCATAGTTTTTTACAGTTTTCATAGGTTTGTTGATAATGGGAATGGAAATGGGAATGGAACCTACCTGACCGATCCTTCTCCATTGAGGTCATAACGGAATTTTAAAGGGACGACTCTGCCAGGACACTAATTTATGCATGAAAAGAACAACGAGCCACGACAGGACACAAGCTAAAACACACATATGTATGGACAGTGCTGTCTGTACCTGTCCAAATGTGCTACGGAACTAAAGGGTTGAACACTGATTTAACGTTGTGCTTTTCGACCGGACGTATGGGGTCGAATTGGAATTTGATCGCCGACAGCTGCTCAGTGAGATCTGTCTCTGGCTTCTCCATCCCCTGTCCTGTATGGTGACTCGGCCCTTATCTGCATAGTATTCTGTCTTATCCAAACAGCATAGTTTCGAACTCTGATAAAAGCCAGATTTTATAGGAAAACGTAATCACTGCACAGCCCAGTATAACTGTCCATAAATGTTAATGACATAAATGAATTGACAATTGTCTCACTGTTTTCGGAAATTAATTTCCCATGGGCGCCTCGTGGATGTGGACGCAAATGTTTTAAAGCTCTTTATCAATCGAACATCTACTTCCTTGGTGGGGATTGAATCTTAGCGATTGATTTTAAATGGATTTCAAACGATTTTCAAAGCTCTGCACGAAAAGTTATCGATATTTGTTTATCAGATTTTCGAGAACATACTCTGACAGTAGTAAAATATTGGAAAAAGTTTAATTTGCATATATTGAGTATTATTTCAAATCGAGCTGGCTGGACTATTGATTTGCTAACAGTGTTGCTCTTGGATAATGCTAAGGGGCCACTTGTAGTGTTTTTACGCCTCAATCGAGCGGGAACGATTACAGGATACCCAGTCTAGGAACGATCAGGTAATCAACTCAGAAGTTATTCAAGTAACAAGAAGAGAACAATCCACACTGAACACAATAAAAAACACTAGCTACTTACGAAAACAAAATTAATTGTAATAATAATTAATAACCTCGCGTTACAAAGCTGATGGTGTTAAATATAAAAAAAATATATGTACATATATTATTAAAATAATAAACTATTATTTCTTTAAAATGCAACAGTATGAGATTGTTTCAAAGCAAATATCAAACGCTAAGGATAAGGAAAATATGAGGAAATATTTTAGGGCGTATCCCGTGTCTATCACTTAAGAACTAAATATTTCTTTCGAAAATACTTCTTTGCAATGCATTGTATTTCGTGACGTTGCCATTCAAAATTCTATCCTTTTTATGTAGAAATAATCAATCATTTAAGAAAAAGAAAATACGGGCTCTGAGGGTTGCTCTTGTTGTTAAGTTTTGTGGGTTGGGGCCAGTCCTAAAAAGGCTTTTGCTGGGATGAAGCAATTCCAGCAAAGTATTCTAAATAACACAAAAAGAATATCACAAGAGATAAAAATAAAAAATTACTTTTTAACAACATTTCGAAGAAGTGTGAAGGAAAAGTGAAAACGTTGCCATTTTATTTCCTTGTGAGTGGGTGAAACTGGTAAAAAAAACATCCTTTCTCACCCTTTGAAATTTATTCTCCATCCCCAAAACCAACCGTTCCAGTCCGAGTATGAGTCCGAGCCCGACCAAGCCGCCATCCTCTGAAGTAGTTGCCCATTTTTTGTTAGTCCTTTCGCTTTTTTCGTGTCTAGATTTTTGGCATGGCGCATTTCCTTCCGCAACAATGCGGCAGGAGCAGAAGAAGAAGCACTGACGGATAGCGATGGCCACGCTTCATTTAGGGGATTACAGGGGGGAACAAGGGGGGTGGGGGGAGGAGGGAAAAGGGGCAGAGAACAGGAACATACACAAAGATCCTGCGCAAATACAATTTAATTGA
Source organism: Drosophila funebris (assembly GCA_018901825.1). Lineage (NCBI taxonomy): Eukaryota > Metazoa > Arthropoda > Insecta > Diptera > Drosophilidae > Drosophila > Drosophila funebris. The sequence goes on from JAEIFK010000219.1 coordinate 553,756, forward strand.
CGGGGGAGAACCGACTGTGTTGCACGTCCAGGGTCAGGACAGGCCTAAGGAGGAACCGGATCTAGGGGGAGACTCTTGGTTGGGGTTATGGGTGCTGCGGTTCCGTTCAGTGGCAGTACACAAACTGGACTCTCATCTTTCTCTCTGTTTCTCCTTTCTCTCTCTCTCTCTCTGTCACTTACTTGGCAGTGCGCACACCAATTTAAAATTTAATTTTCTAGAAAAAGAATAAAAATCAACAAAAAAGGAAGTGATAAAAAAGGAAAAGCGCACCCGAGCAAGTGTTGATGTGTCGAAGGTTGAGTATTGGAGGTTGCGACTTGAGAGCAGTAGCTGAGACACGGAGCGGAATTATGCAACTAGCTTCCATTTCCTTTTATACTCTACCTAAATGAATGCTCTTGAACCCATTGTTCAAGCCTATTAGTTCCATCTATATTTGTCTAATAGTTCCTAATTCAAAGTCACTATAAAAAGGCGATGAAATGTAAGTTAATTGGATTTAAGTAAAATGTTTTTCTGAAATTGACAATACTTTCCTATACTACTTGAACAATGCTACAAGTTGTCAGTAATAAATGCCTTGCAGAATGAGAAAAGGCAGAGCAAATTACAGTTGCAAACTAAAATGGAAAAATGAAAAAGGGAAAAACAATTAAATAAACAAAGGCCGCAACTACAACATACCCTAAGCTGAGACTTTTAAGTATTTTTTATTAAAAAATATATATATTTAGTAAGTTGCAGATTATATTCCAGAATATTGATAAAAATGTGAAAACAAATATAACTCAAAACGTGCCTTATAAGAAAATAACAAAATAATAATGTAATAATAATAATAGGCAATATATATGTATGTGTATGTATCCTCCACGCAAAGGTGTATGGTGTGGGACGGAAAACGGGACAATTGAAAAGACCGTCGAGAGCCACTTAACTATCTCAACTGTTTTTTTTAATTTTTGTGGGATACTCGAATTAATAATATAAATTACAATGCGAAACCCTTCCTTCCGTTAAATGGATTGCAATGCCACTTTTTATGCCCTGCACTTTGTATAACCCTTTCACGCACTTTTTCCATTATACACGCACACACACACACACACACTCATACGTAATGTTAATTACATACCTTGGAAACGTTTACGCGGTCGCGCCGAGCATTCTACCATAAAAACGGTACCGACGGCTGCGTCCGTTGTACGGGCGGCGTGTTGCGACGACCGATTGACTTTTGTCCCTCTCAATCCTTCTCTCTTCTGCGTCAGGTACCAGTCATCGATGTGTGTGTGAATGTGTGTGCGCTGACAACATCAGTTGCAGGCACTATCATGACTGTCTTACTGTCTTTTCCCTTGATAGGAGAACTGCCTGAGTACCGCAAGCTATAGTATGAAGTTGAATAAATTGCACTGCCCGATCTCAATATTTATATATTTATAAACAAAACTAAACGAGTTGAAAAAAAAAACAGTCTAATTTTCTTCTACAATCTTAAGAATTGGTCCATAAATAAGACAGATATCCATTGAATCGCTTGCGCTTTGCGCTCAACATATGTAAGTATATGTGCGAGCGATGCAGCAAACGACAGCGATACATGCATATGTAAAGCCACTGTTGCCACTTCATGCAAATTTTTGCAACCTGATCTTGGAGAAATAAGTACCAAATAAACCAGTCGAAAAGGCTACAGTCGACCGCATTCGACAGTATAATACCCTGTACAGGCTTCTATATTAAGAGTATTTTGATAATAGATACTTTGATTAAAATAAAAGTAAGAACATAACAGGTGTTTAAAGAAAACCCCTTTGAAACTCTCATTTTGCATATGAATTCTTTGCTTGCTTATAGCAGCTAACTTTCACATATTTATTTCACAAAACCTAAGTGTTACTACACTTAATTTACTTATGCCTGTGCCGCAGTAGTTCCCTATCTCGCTCGCACAAATATGCACACATGGTAAGCAGACGCATGTGTCACAGTCGTTCGCTGTCTCGCTCGCACACATGTGCTGCCTGCTGCTCTACGATTCCGTGGAAAAATAACTTTTATTGCTGATTATCTGTCTTATTTACAAACCGATCTTGATGAAACTTTCAGCGTTCCTTCTACATATCATTCTTAACGCACCTGTTAAGTTAGAAGTGTCTACGTTGAAAAATGTGGCTATTATTCGTTTTTTTCGATTTGCGGGGGAAGGGGGGGAGGTATCCAAAATTTAAAATAAACTTGATCTGCGTATGGTATACAGGAACCTTGATGCCAAATTTGGTGTCTCTAGCTCTTATAGTTGCTGAGATCGACGCGTTCATACAGACGGACAGACGGACGGACAGACAGACGGACATGGCTCAATCGACTCGGCTGTTGATGCTGATCAAGAATATATATACTTTATAGGGTCGGAGATGTCTCCTTCTGCCTGTTACAAAAATTTTTTTCACAAAGTTAATATATCCCTGTACAGGGTATAAAAAGGAGCACTTGTAAAGTTGGTTATTTTTTGTCATGTCCGTCTGTCTGTCTGTCCGTCTGTCCGTCTGTCCGTCCGTCCGTCTGTCCGTCTGTATGAACGCGTCGATCTCAGCAACTATAAGAGCTAGAGACACCAAATTTGGCATCAAGGTTCCTGTATACCATACGCAGATCAAGTTTATTTTAAATTTTGGATACCTCCCCCTTCCCCCGCAAATCGAAAAAAACGAATAATAGCCACATTTTTCAACGTAGATACTTCTAACTTAACAGGTGCGTTAAGAATGATATGTAGAAGGAACGCTGAAAGTTTCATCAAGATCGGTTTGTAAATAAGACAGATAATCAGCAATAAAAGTTATTTTTCCACGGAATCGTAGAGCAGCAGGCAGCACATGTGTGCGAGCGAGACAGCGAACGACTGTGACACATGCGTCTGCTTACCATGTGTGCATATTTGTGCGAGCGAGATAGGGAACTACTGCGGCACAGGCATAAGTAAATTAAGTGTAGTAACACTTAGCTTTTGTGAAATAAATATGTGAAAGTTAGCTGCTATAAGCAAGCAAAGAATTCATATGCAAAATGAGAGTTTCAAAGGGGTTTTCTTTAAACACCTGTTATGTTCTTACTTTTATTTTAATCAAAGTATCTATTATCAAAATACTCTTAATATAGAAGCCTGTACAGGGTATTATACTGTCGAATGCGGTCGACTGTAGCCTTTTCGACTGGTTAAGAATAACAATTTTAATAAGTGTTTCATTTTACAAAAACTTAAAAACACAAGTAAGACAAGCACATTGACAGTGAGTAGATATAGTAGTAGAAACTGTACTAGAAATATTAGTAGAAATAGTAGTTGAAATGGTAGCGAAACAATAGTAGTAGAATTAGTAGTAGAAATAATAGTAGAAATAGTAGACGGAATTTTAGTAGAAATAATAGTAGAAATGGTAGTAGAAATAGTAATAGAATTAGTAGTAGAATTAGTAGTAGAAATAGTAGTAGAAATAGTAGTAGAACTTGTAGTATAAATAGTAGTAGAAATAATGGTAGATATAGTAGTAGAAATAGTAGTGGAAATAGTAGTAGAATTAGTAGTAGTAGTAGTAGAATTAATAGTATTAGTAGTAGTAATATCCCATTTTTTTTCATAAAAATAGTACCAACTAAAGTACCAATGAAGAAATAAGGTACCAGTTTTGGTACTAAAGTACCAAGTGTGGCAACCGTGTGTACAGCGTGTAAGTATAAAGAATAAGTGTGTGTGTAAATATATGGAGCTCTATTATTATCAAAATACAACAGAAACTGGCTCAGAGTATTACATATACTGTCGAGCGCAAGTGACATAGTCGAGCTTGTTCTTTCTTTTCTAATAGCTCGTCTTTTTCTGGATCTGACGTTCAGCTACAGTAAAAGTGTGACCATAAAACTCATTGAATTGATTGAACTAAATATAATTAGTTGTTAACAATTAATATAAAATCGGCGCTCGAATTCTCTTATTAGTAGATGTATATTTTATATAATTATTTTTAGTTATTAAGAATCGAATATGCTCGAGTTGACTCTGACACTTAAAGTAAACCCAGCGAAACAGGCCGGGAGACCTGTAAATTTGTATTTGTAAATTTGTATTCCTTAATTCAAAATCCCTATATCGTTTATTTAAATGTAATCATAATAAGTAACTCGGTTCATAAGCACACCAATTTCCGTTAAAGGGTAGTTACTTACTTTATTGATTAAGAATATATATACACAAACTTTTGCATAAATTTAATATGTTCTCTGGTACAGGTGGTGGTATATTTCCTTGAATAAATGCGTGTTCACAACACCAGGAAACATACAGGATAAGTTTTAACAAGTGGATCAGTCGAGGCGCATGCGACAGTATAGTACCTTGCATCAGTATTTACAACTGAAGGTGGGTAAGACTACAGTCGACCGCAGTCGACAGTGGGAGACTCTGTACTAATCGTGAATAGCAAAATCTACGCATTCAAAAAATATTGTACAGATAGCAAAACAAATCTTCTACGTCATGTGCCACCGGCAAATCGACCCGCAAGCCGACAAAATCAAAATAACTGAATTCGTATTTCCCATTCATTGCCGCCTTGAAAGTTTCTTAGAAAGTATTTTCTAATGCAATGTATTGCATTGTATTGCTTTTATTAAATTGTAAGTACGTTAAAGTACGCCTGCATTTGCAAAAAAAAAAAAAAAAAACAAATTAAAAAATTAAAAAAAGTTATTCGCGGTCAGAGTAAGCTTCGAACCCCAGACCTCTCGGGCGCAAATCCGATGTCCTCTAAGCTAAGCTACTGCTTCATATAGTTCGAAGACGGCAATCTCTATACTTATGTAGCACGAATTTTAGCATATGACATATATGTACATTAATTCAAATTTCTAACTAAATTTTGTTATTTCTATTTTTTAAGATTTTGCTACTTTCTGACAAATGAGGCAGAATTTATAATATATATTTAAATAAAATAGCAATAATTAATTAATAATTGAAAAATATAACTCAAATTTGTAATTGTCAGCAGCGAGATTTGAATCCGCGCCCTCCATTGTTTATGGTTCGATCGGGATGAAATTTTCGGAAAACGTCCGCACAAGGGCACACTCGATTAGTGCCAAATCTGCCATGTGTGCCAAGTCTGTTCTTATAATACGTTTTTTTCGATTTGCGGGGGGCGGAAGGGGGCATGGCAAAAATCTAAAACAAACTTGATCTGCCTGCACACTATACGAGTGTTGTCACCAAATTTGGTAGCTCTAGCTCTTATAGTCTCTGAGATCTAGGTGTTCATACGGACGGACAGACTGACAGACGGACAGATGGACATGGCTCAATCGACTCGGCTATTGATGCTGATCAAGAATATATATACTTTATAGGGTCGGAGATGACTCCTTCTGCCTGTTACGCACAAATCGCTTTCGTCAAACTTAGAAGACTATGTACTTTTAGTACAGAGTCTAAAAAGGGTATAGTAAAAACATGAAAGTAATTAAAACTTTTACAATTGCGAATTACCAATTAAGGTGGTTAGAACTTGATTAAGATTCGACTTTTTGATGGGTCACTGTAGAAAAAAATCAAATTAGAAATTATTATTTACTCTATACCCAGCGTTCACGAGTATTTTAGCTGATTGGCAATGTATGCAGTCCTATAAATTCAATATATTTTTAACCGCATTTAATAGTTAAGTTACGAATAAGCATATTGATCTCAAAAACTAGGACACATCCAAAAAAATAAACCCACTCAGTTTTCGTTTACGTATTCTTATAAGTTCTGTTAAGAAAGTAAAGACAATTAGATGGTGCAAATATAAGGAGTATATATTCTTGATGAGCATCAACAGTTGTGTCGATATAGCCACGTTCGTATTTCATTCGGACTATTCGTATGAACAAACGCCTAGATATATCAAGTTTACTTAAAATTTTGGATACTTGGATGTTAAAGTTATTCTTGAGACAATTGGAGCTTGTTTACTTTTATCTGATTTGATTCGTTGGGATTCGACCGAGCAGCTTCGAAGATTACGTTCAGGCTTGACTTAAAATTTCCTTGCTTATATATTTACTTACATTTGAATTCTATGTTACCATAACTGTCAAAAGTTTCAATTGAGAATTTTGAGTTAGACTCTCCTTGGAGAACTCTCAATTGATTATTTGCAACGAATGACTAGCCTTGTTAATAGATATGTTTGCACAGTCAATGGGTGTGGCAGCACGGAGCAATGGATTTGCGATAAGGTTTTTACTGTCGCTTAAAGGGTAAAGAAAATTAAATACATTGATATGAAAATTGAATAAATATAAATAAAGGTGGTCCTGACATAGAAGTAAATAGGGAAAGAGAAAGTGGAACCTGCATTTAGTATTGCAGTCCTTACTATGACTATGACTATGAGGCGAACATAAGTTTGCTAGTGGGAGTGGTTTTCCTAAAAATTCATTCACCCTTACAAGCACGTCACGGAAATGTAAAAAATGGTTGGCAGTTCAACTTCATTCTATATGGTTTGTTGTGCCAGTCAGCTAGTCAATCAGTTAGTGATAGCTAATAGAGACTAGCTGGATATATCCGTACTTGCTCGAAACAACCTTTTGTTCTGTATTTGTCAAAATTACACAAATTAATGCTAAGCTAACGCGTTTCTCTCATGTTAACGTTACTCTCAAGTGCATAGAACAATCACTGTACGTCCTAGAATTATTTTTTTGATATTTGGGATACTATTTGTCGATACATATCAGAGTATCTCTGTATAGTTACAGTTAACAATCTTCATTAATATAGGAGACTAATCATGATCGGATAAAATACAGAAGCTATTTAAGAAAGCATGAAGGCAAAGGTACAAATTAACATGTTGTAGTGTGTTTGGGTGAGCATGAGTTTCGTGAGCTTACGAATGCATCCTAGGGTTGGGCACAGAGTATCTGGTAGTCGAGCATTCGTGATAAGAGCATTATGATTTGTTTCAAATGTAGTGGCAGGTTTCCAAATGAATGAATCTATACGTAGTTGAATGTCTGATAGTCCAACAATGTAAAGAAGTTAACCCTCTGTGCTTAACAGTTGTTTAAGAGAGCGCATGAAAGAGAGTTATTGGGAAGATGTCTTGGTACTTTTTAGTAGCGACATCTAACGTCCAGCAGCTTCACTGAGACTGCGCGATATTGACTTTTTATTCTGTGCTGCTGTGTCCAGGTCTTTTAGGTCACTTACAATTACGTCTATTTAAATTTAACCGGATTCACTAGTTTCTGCATAATGACAATTGACAATCATACACCTAGAAAATTGATTTAAAAAGTCACAACGTTGCAAATCCGCAAAGCAATTTATATATTTCGAGGGGATGAGGAGTGTTCCCTTCAAAAAAACCAGTCAAAAATAAAAAAATTGAAAAAAATATGGGGATGCAAGCGAATAAAAAAAACGACAAACACTTGCGTCACAAAATAATACCAAAAAAAAAGTTAAAAAAAAATGTACGCGAAAATTCCCAAGGGGATCAAGGCACATAATTGCCGCGATTTGCCGCCTTTTAGATTGTTTTTATTCTCACATTGCACGGTGCTCGGCAATGGGATTGGCCACTTTGGCATTTAAACAAACACATTATGTTGTTGGACAAATATGGTGCGGCACCACGGAACAGAACTGAATACGGTTACGACTACGGCTACGACCACGGTCACGGCACTTGACCACAAAGTCATGTTAATTAACATGCGGCCAGAAGCGATTTTGGCTTGGACCCAGGCCCAGACCCAGACCCAGGCCATGGACCAGACTCAGACCTCAGACTCAGACCATACCCAGTCCTGGCATCAGCAAAAGCCCCGGACAACGGCAAATTGCAAAAGTGAATGTGAATGTGGACTACCTCTCGGCCTGTTCTCGCCTGTTGCTTCCGCCCATAATTCGTTAAGTGCAGAGAACGCGGGTTAAAAAAAGACATACATAAAAAAGCGATACAAATCGTTTCGTTGGCTTCTTTTTTTCACATCATGTCAATTTGTATTTTTTATTTTAATAGAATCCATTTGGTCATTGTTGGAGGCCCCTTTTTATCGGAATTATGGTAAAGAAATGAGAAGGGAAAAGTGGAAAACCACAGGCGATTAGCTTGCGTTTTTTACGCATATACCATCAAATATTTAGTACGCATCATTAGCGAATCGAATTGTTCTTATCCGACTGCTGCCTGCTTGTTAGGAATATTATATTATATTATGGCATAAAGAGGAGAATCGTACAGAAAAAATAACAAATAAAATATAAATCCGTAATCGAATAAGAAACCAACAAGATAAATTAGGAAGGGGCGGAGGTGATAGCATAAAGTTTTACCAAAGTCTCACTTTTGCATCTTCTTAGATAAGAAGGCAAAGATTAAGTTCATCTGGGAAGCGAAATGAAAAGTTTTCTCTTTATTTTTAATTTTAAAGTCGCAGTATCCAGTCGCATTTCCGGAAAGCATTCCATTTCCGATTTATGTTTTAGTTGCAAGCCGTTGGACTGCTCTAGAATTTTCTATCACGAACAATCCCGACTAAATCTTTGCAACAAATGTTGGATCAATTAAATGCCTTTATGAATTCCCCTGACTTAAACTCGAATTTAAATTTAACTTTAACTTAAGGTTTTTTATGAAATATTATTTTTGTATCTACTTTTATTTTAAAATAATATATTTTCTTTTAACTTTGCTTTAACATTTAAGTCAACGTTAAAAATATAAAAAATTAAAGGTAAATAAATAAATTTTATAAATAGACCAATCAAGACCAATCACAATTTATAAATAAAAAGGCGTAAATAGTTCAGCTTGGTCACTAGGTGGCGTTTATTTTTAATTATTTACTTCATCCACAGATGTCGCTAGTATCAAAATATAGAAATATATATGCTTAATTATTCAATTATGTACATATCATTTATAAATCACACAAAATATACCCTTACATAAGTAACACCATACCCTTTACATTATGAATTCTCAATATTCTATTACTATGGAGTTAAGTTTTCTAAAATAAAACTACGAATTGCAATTGTATATGCATTAAGACAGTAGCAGCCTAAAAGTATGCAACTCAAAATTATCAGATTACGAAATTTATTTAATTTTGCTCTAAAAAGTATGCAATACACACTTAAAATCAATAAGTCCATACATTTATGCACATCTTTATTAAAAATTTTCTAACTGTATGCTTTAGAACACCGTAAACTGTCTATACCACTTCCGAAAAATATATACTGTCATGTATAAACATAGAAATTTTATTAAACGCCCTTAAACATTTTCTTTTGTTCACAAATAATTTGTCGGCTATTTGAATTCTATTTCTGTTCTCTCCAGCGTCTTCGATTCAAGTTTATATTGATAACTTTTGCAAAAGCCATTTTTATATATTTTATTTTTAGTTATATATTTCTTTGCGAGAGATTCTGTGATAAAGATTCTGGTTGTAAAGCCCCTTGTGCATATTTATAAAAATCCGTTAAATCCGCTAAAAGAGTCTAGCATGTTCATCGCATGTGTTCGCCCTTACACTTATGAGAAACATTTCCCTCATGTGGGCATTTATCGCATTTGAGAACCTAAGTGGGCACATGTGTGTACAGAAGAGAACACAATTTTTGTTACTGACGGTCTCTCACTCTCTTTTTTTATAACATACATGTATGTTTCACTCTTACCGTCATTATAACTGTGAGTGAACTAAGCATTTAGACACTTTGCGTCGGTTCTAAAAAAGCAAGAACAAAATAAAGCCGCTGGGTCCAAAAGTCATGTTACTACGGCCTAGTATTGGTCAGTCTGTCAATCTAGTTATCAAGTAAAGGCAAGAGAGACTCACCACAGGATTGTGTGTAAATTTGAACTTGATTTACATTACCATTCACAAACCCTTTCTGACCAGGGAGCTAACAGTTAAAAAAGTAACAAAGTAACAAAAAAAAAGTAATACAAAAAAACATGACCCCCATCAGTAGAAAGGAGAAGTCAACAGGTAGCTGGCGGTCGGTTTGCCTATTTTTTTATTTTTTACTTTTGCTTGCTTTTTTTTGATTTGTCACCATTTTTTTCGCATGTTCCCCCAAAAAGCCGTTTTTGTTGCATAACGAGTTCGCTTACCACAGATGGAGAGTAGCGACGGAGAAAAGCGGGAGCGGCCCCACATTTGGTCAGCAATTATCTCATAAACTGCACGTCGACAATGCCACACGACCTGTAGACTCTCGTTGGACCCTCTGTAACGTGGCACAGATTTAACAACAGTCATTGACGACAGCACTTTGAGAAAATAAAATTAAATGCTAAATGCTGAACGTATGTAGGTCTGATAATGGACTGAACAGGGGAAGCAGCAGTGTTTACTTAACTTGGAATCGTTCGTTACGTGGTCAATTGAGTACTTAGTTAATGGGTACGCATACAGAAATATTATAACTCAGTGGCAATATGTGTATCTTCTTTAATGCTTTACACATTTCTGGATAACATTATTATAACCAATATATATGTGGAAGGGTATAAAAAGATTGCTTAACTAATTTGGAGTTAGAAGTACAGTAACAGATTAAATGATCGAATTGTTTTAATTTTCATTGCAGAAAAGAACTCTAATCCAATATACTATCATATACGTTTATCCAAATTCCACTTTATAAAGTCTTAATAATAATAAGTCTGAAAGCATTTAAGCGAAACTTTTTGATTTGTTTGAGTAAAGGGATTGCCTTTAAACATTTCCTAAGCATTATTAATCGTTATATTAATTTATTTTCAAATATCTATGAAACAAAATATGGGATTAGTAACAATACTTTTAATGAAGTTCATCGCACCAACAGATAAACAGTTGATGATTATCTTATAAATGAACTTATTACCATGAAGACGATGGATTACAAACAATCCTAACTGAATTGTGGTGGAATTTTTGCTGAGAAAATAAACTGGAAGGTTACGAACATATAGGTTGAAAGGGGATGGTCTGGTAGAAGTAACAGTTGACCAACGGTCATCAGTCCTTCTCGGCTTTTATACTTTCCTGCTGGGCGCTTCTTTAGATGCCGATGTATCCTAAAGGTTATTGTTACTCTCGGATACTTTTGACAAATTTAATGCGTTTCTGTAGAGACGTGAAAATGACCAACTGGTTTTATGCCGAAACAAGCTTCCAGACTGACCACTGGGAAAGAAAACCCGTTTTTCTAACAATCCGTTACTGGACAATCCCTAGAATGGGCCCAAAATTAAATACACAGCCGGCGATATTCGCGGTCAAATAAAAAATATATCCTCAACTTCCTGTTTACATATTTTGATGCTTTTGAATAAAAATTTGGTAAGCAACCCCTTCGCTTTTTTTTTTTTGTACATTTCATTGCAATTTGGAATGAATTTCCCTTTTTAATTCTGTGATTTTCAAAATTTGCATAATTTGCATTTTTTTTTGTCTGTAACGTGAGACTGGACATTGAATTACGAGTAGCCTTGCAACAGGATCTGCTAGCTGCACATCTGCTTGTTTAAATTTCACAAAATACAAACAACATACCTATGTACTAAAAATTTGAATGATACTTCGACCTACAAGCTACAAAGCTACAAAGTTTCAAACGCTCTAGCCACGTATTCAACAACTTCTGTATTTAAAATCGATCGATAAGCTCATTCAGATGGACATGTAGAAGATACACCGTACTTATTACTACATATTTAGAGTTTTACATACGTTCACTTGTTGCCTTATTGGTACTGTCATACCTATTGTTTGGGAAGAAATTCTACATATCTCCTTTTCCAGTTGTGGGTGCTTCTTAGTTACCAACAAAATGTCTATAAGTTGTGATTCCTTAAAGTATCCATAATATTTATGATACTCATGCTCTACTCAACTTGTAAATAAATCTGTCAAATAGTAGAGAACAATTACAATTACCTGGGAATTATCAATTCCGATCCGATCAGGCTGCTGACCAGCGATCGTGACTGTGAGACGTACATGCAAACGATTAATAATACAATTGAATAAGTATAATAGATTTCAAAGTTTTAAACATTAATAATTATACCCTTTTTTTGACCATTTTTAATGGGCACAGGGTATAACAATCGGATCAGTCGAGCGCGCTCACAGTATAATACCCTGTGCAGTTGACTATAGCAAAACTCGAACAGGGAAGAAATTATTTGCTGAAAGTGCTATTAAATATGAATTAAATAATTGACAAACCTAATCTCAACTAGCTCTTATAGTCTCTGAGATCTAGGTGTTCATACGGACGGACAGACGGACTGACAGACGGACATGGCTCAATCGACTCGGCTATTGATGCTGATCAAGAATATTAATCCTTTATATGGTCGGAGATGACTCCTTCTGCCTGTTACGCACAAATCGCTTTCGCTTAGAGTTAGAGCTAGGTGAGTGTGCAGGCAGATTTTTGCTTTAGATTTTTGCCACGCCCCCTTCCGTTCCCGCAAATCGAAAAAAACCTATTATAAGAGCTACAGACTTGGCAAACATGTCAGATTTGGAACAAATCGAGTGTACGGACGTTTTCCGAAAATTTTATCACGATCAAACTATAAACAAAGGAGATATTAAGGAATGAATGACTATCGAGTTCATGAGGGCTGACAATTACAAATTTGTGTTTTATTTTTTTTCAATTATTAATTAAATATTATTATTTTATTTAAATATTTATTATAAAGTCTGCCTCATTTATCAGAATGTAGCAAAATATTTAAGAAATAAAAATAACAATTAGAAATTCGAATTTATTATGCTAAAATTTGTGCTGCATTAGTATTGAGATTGCTGCATGTGAAACTAATAAAGTAGTAGCTCAACTTAGAAGACATACGATTTGCACGGGAGAGGTCTGAAGTTCGAAACTGCTCCGTCCGCGTTTAAATTTATTTTTTAGATTTTAAAGTTTGGTCGCGCATTCTTCTTGCTGTCGACTGCAGCCTTAGTTTCTTTCAGTTGTAAATACTGATGCAGCGTACTAAACAATACACACTTCTAACTTAGAAGGAATGCTAAAAGTTTCATCGAGATTTTAAATAATAAAGATAATCAGAAACGAAATAACAGTTATTTTCCCTTGAATCGTTGCGCAGTGGGCAGCACATGTGTGAGAGCGAGGCAGCAAATGACTGCGACACAAGCATATGTAACACTCAGCTTTTGATCGAGTATGTATACATATGGGAAAACTTGCTGTTATGTTCTTACTTCTATTCTAATCAAAATACTTAATTTAGAAAACCGCACTGCGCGCTTAACTGATTTGCTTGTTTATATTTTTGTTTATTGTATACCAATATACGGAGGGTCTAACCAATTTGAGGCAAGTCCCTGATGAGGAATGAATATTGTATTCTACCAATTTTAAACTGGTACAGGGTATACTAATATCATACTCGAAAACAATAGTTGTGATGGTGGTGCATATTTAATAAAAATGGCGGAAGCGACTCTTACCTCAGGGGTTGAACGCGGGCGGTAAGGAGTCCGACTGAAAATGATGTAGAAAACATTATTTTAGATTTAAAAACATGAACAACCCCTTACAGTTTACTTTTTATAGTTTCTAATTTTCTAACAGGGTTAATTTGTAGTTAACTTGAAAAAAAAAAAAATGTTTAAAAAAAAACAGAAAATATTCTTTATATTAAATTTCTCGTTTAGAATTTTGATACCACACTCCGGTAAAATAAAACAAAAATTAGAATAGCTGTTCTTCCACAATTTTTGAAGCTTTAATACCAAATTGTGGAAATTGTTTTTATGTCACATAAACAGTGGGAAATACTCAGTCCAAGTACTAACTAAAGTTATAAATGGAAACTAACTACTTGTGGTTCCGCATACGAATCTGAGCTTAATTCCTTATTTTGAGTAGTGTTTTCCAAATATGTATATATCAAGTTGATTTGTGAACAATATTGATTGCTAAAAAGGGTATACGATCCAATTATAAATAAATTCATAACTATATATTATTATATTAGTATCTTAAAATGTATGACAATATATCATAGATATTAAGCAAATTAGAAGTCCTCAGCCAAGCGAGCTCGTCAAGGGTATACTAAATAAATAATAAAAATATCTTTGCATTCGGACAATTTACCTTTAGCTTCCTTTGGCTCTACGATTTGGTGTCTCTAGATCTTATGGTTGCTGACATCGATGCGTTCATAAAGACAGTCGAACAGATCGAACAGACAGACGGCTGCTGTTACTAATTAAGAATTTATATACTTTATAGGGTTTGCCACGCTTCCTTCTGTCTGCTCCTAATTTCCTAAGAGCGTTGTCACTAAATTTTAGACAGACAGATAAATCGGGAATAACTGACCCAGCCTTGGAGCCTTGGAACTCCAAATTATTCTTGATCCAGTCGCTAATTTTACATTATATGTGATGGCTGGAAACCTAACAATATTATCTAATGCCCAACAAATGCATTTTCTCTCTGTGTAAACACAGACAATAATAATTAGAAGCAACACGAACGTCTTCAGAAATATTCCTATCTGTAAACCCATCGCCCAAAATAAGTTGCTTTCAGTTGTATATGTAGTCTACCCAAGCTCTCATAAAAAGTCAACAATGGCGAAAAAGGATCTAAGGAAGATGAAAACTCCCCATTACCATCTTATGTATAGAATACCCTGCCTCCTCCCCCGAACAACATATAAAGACAGACACATACAGAAAAGTGCACATAGAAATTTCAGCTTCCATTTGGTGTACTTGTAGGAAAATTGCTACAATAACTATTGGGCCTTCTGACTTATCTTTAATAAGACTACAATTGCAAGCGACCAGATCTAGAGGATTACAATTTCATATATCATACACTATACACTATACACTATATTATATTGGATATGAATATTAAGATGTGTATATTAGGAATAATATTAAGAAATTGTATAGTTAGTCAATCGAATATTATTTGCCTTTTTGAACTTTATGAAAGTAATTTAGTATTAAAATTAAAATAATTAGCACATGTAAGAAGTTATTCTTTGTCAGTTCATATTATAAATTGATTTAACGATTAAAAACAAAAATCAAAACATTATCGAGAATTTTTCATAACTTACTCATAATTATTTGAGTAATAATTAAGAAAGCGACTTCTTTTCTACTGGGGGCTTCATTTCAAGCAGCATCCGTCCAGTTGTAGAGTGTCCCAACAACCACATTTTCGCGCAAAAACAGAAATGTTGACGGTGCTTATACAAAGGCACGCACACGCCTGGAAGCCCCAATGTCAAACACACACCCCCCCCTCGCCACCACCCATTACCAAATCAGCCCACCCCCGAGCAATGAGAACAAGCATTTCCACAATTCCCACCATTGCTACCGCCCAAACTACCACCACTCTGCACACCACATGCCATACCTACATTTTTTGTTGAATATTTTTGAGCAACTTTTCTTCAGTTTCTCCGCTGCAGCTAAAGTTTTTTCTCTCGTTGTTCTTGCTCCTGTCTCGATGCTGTTTATATATGCACAGCTTGTATATGTGTGCTTATGAGTGTGTGTGAATGTGTGACTGTGTGTATATGTGTGGGTGTGTGTATGTTCATGTACATGTGTGTTTGTGTGTGCCCTGTATGTGTTGTTTTTTAATGAAACACAACCCACTCAAGTGGCGGCTTAAGTTTCAAAATGCCAAAATGGGCGAAGCAAAAGTGGAGACGATGACGTTGTGCCTTTGAAGTAGGGGAATGGGATGAATGGGAACGGGAATGGAAATAAGAATGGTGCAGAGGGGTAGGATGAAAAAGGGGGTGGCATATCAGCGTAGGCGTACCCCGTGTCCGGACGCTGGCTGTGGCTTTGTCGTTGCTGCCATTTGCGTTTGGAGCAGTAAGTGCAAAAAGGAGAGGGAGAAGGAGAGTGAGAGAGAGAAGAGAGAGAGAGAGAGCGCGACTTATTGCGCTAGAAATATAAGGCAAAGCAACCACAGAAAAGGCAAAGGAACTTTTTGAAAAATTAACGATAGAATTGGGGATAAGAAAAAAGATAATGCTTATATACATACGTATATTTATATGTATGTATACATATAAGTCTAGAAAATATGTAAATACTTTGCACATACAATCGATATATAAGTATGTTTAAGGATGTGTAAGTATGTGTCAGCATGTATGCGAAAAAGAATGTGGAAACTATAAGGTTATCTTCGTCACGCCCGATCGTCCCTATGACAGGTATGTATATAATATGACATGTCCAATTGTACCAAGTTTTTTTTTTTTAAATATACCGGCGGACGTGGCTACATATGCTTTATAGGGACTGTCATTGCCCCTTCAATCCGTTACACATTTCTGGCCAAAATTATAATTCACTCTGTAATGGTATACATCGGTTTTTGAAGTATTGAAGTACATCTTGAAACAGTGAAATCCTCTGCTTGTAGATCTATTGGCAACCGACTGTGGGGCCTACGAGCGCTACTCCTATCTGTCTGTATTGGCAATCATAATCAAAACAAGCGGATCAGTCGATTGCATTTGATGGTATAGAACCCTATACCAGTCTCTATAAAAATAAAAGTTCTTAAAAGTTATATAATGTGTTTTTATTATTTTTGTTATATTTAGTAATTGTGTTATTATAGTGTCTACACATATACAGTTACTCTACATATTATATACTCATGCTTACATATGCATTCAGACGCTAGCTGTCATTCGCTCAGTCTCGCTCGCGTATATGTTGGCACAGTAAAGCGATTCAATATAAAGCTTTCCTTACTTTCTCCTTTATATAAAATATTGACTTTCTGATTCTCAATCTTAACGCAATTTTCGGGGCTGTTAAGTTGTACTTTTACAAATACAGGCTATAATTAGCTGTGAAATATATTTTTTCGATTTGCCGGTGAATGGACAGAGGTACCTAATATATGAAATAAACTTGACCTGCGAATGGTATAGAGGAACCTACCTTATAGCTCTTATGCAGACGTGCAGACGGACGTTCCATACTTAACGGCGTTCTTTTGTATACCAATAAAGAACTCTCATATATACTTATATAAGCACATAATAATATAAGCTCAAAGCAAAGCTGCTTCTGCAACCACTGACTGCACGCTATTTAAAATATATTTATTAAAATTTGATAATATTTCCATAATAGAATTATATTTCTTCGAAATTACTCAACTTCCTTTTATTATACCCTGTGCCCATTAAAAATGGGCAAAAAAGGGTATAATAATTTTGTGCAAATGTATGTAACAGGCAGAAGGAGGCATCTCCGACCCTATAATATAATATATATAATCAGTATCAATAGCCGAGTCGATTGAGCCGTGTCCGTCTGTCTGTCCGTCTGTTGCTGTATACCCTCTCCAGATCGAGTATAGTATATGTTAGATTTTCAATATCTTTCCCACCACCCCCGCAATTAAAAAAAAACTAATTATGGCCACATTTCTCAACGTAGACACTTAACAAGTGCGTTAAGAATGATATATAGAAGGAACGCTGAAAGAAAGCGAACGACTGTGATACATGCGTCTGCTTACCATGTGTGCGAGCGAAATAGAGAACTAATGCGACACAAGCATAAGTAAATTAAGTGTCGTAACACTCAGCTTTTGATTGAATATCTATACAAATGTGAAAGCTTGCTGATATAAGCATGCACAGAAATCAAAAGTGTATTTATCAATAAACACCTGCTACGTTCTTATTTCTATTATAATCATAATCTTTAATTTATAAAACTGCACAGTGTTTTATACTGTCGAGCGCGCTCGACTGATCCGCTTGTTTTCATATATTTGCTGGCGATATTCTACCATCCAAAATGAACAGTCGGATGGACAGACAAACTGATAGATGGAAAACGGACAACGCAAAATTGATAAACCGATGTTGATACCGAGCTGGAGATGCATTCTACATACATACATTCAATGAGTTTATGGTAGAAAAAATTAACACACAAGTTCGCATAAAAATTAAAAAACCAACGGATCAGCGCGGGCGACCCTGTGCCAGTCCTTAATAAAGTGACAATTGAAAGTCCAATTGAAAACTACTTAAGGCCAATGGTATTTGGCCGACAATGTTTAAACTTTGTTATAAGTACACCCTGTGCCCATTAAGAAAAGATTGTCATTCGCTCTGTCTCGCTCGCACTCGCCTTTTGGCCGCAAAGAGCAAAAAGCAATCTAATCAATGCAAAAAATTATTATTTCTTTTTTATACCCTGTACAGGGATATATTAACTTTGTGAAAAAAATTTTTGTAACAGGCAGAAGGAGACATCTCCGACCCTATAAAGTATATATATTCTTGATCAGCATCAACAGCCGAGTCGATTGAGCCATGTCCGTCTGTCTGTCTGTCCGTCTGTCCGTCTGTATGAACGCGTCGATCTCAGCAACTATAAGAGCTAGAGACACCAAATTTGGCATCAAGGTTCCTGTATACCATACGCAGATCAAGTTTATTTTAAATTTTGGATACCTCCCCCCCTTCCCCCGCAAATCGAAAAAAACGAATAATAGCCACATTTTTCAACGTAGACACTTCTAACTTAACAGGTGCGTTAAGAATGATATGTAGAAGGAACGCTGAAAGTTTCATCAAGATCGGTTTGTAAATAAGATAGATAATCAGCA